>JAVYIG010000447.1:0-588976 GCA_035222895.1 Strongylocentrotus droebachiensis
TGCAGGCGCGGAGCTAGGATCTTATTTTAGGTAGGGGCGGTAGTTGAGCAAGCGAATCACTTAAAGAGCGCGCAAAGCGCGCTCATTAGGGATGTGTGGGTGATAGGCCTTCCGCGCGAAGCGCGGAAGCTAAGACGTTTCCTTAAATTATTAGGAAAAGAAGACGATTTTATTGTACCGTTCTCGACTCTTAATCCTTATCTGAATTCAGTTTTCCCCCTCCCGCGCTTCTTCGCGCGGAATTTTTCACGTTTCATTAAATTATTAGAGATAGTAGACGATTCGTTGAACCGTGCTCGACTCTTAATCCTTGTCTGAATGAAGTTTCTCCCTCCCGCGCGAAGCACGGAAGCTTTGACGTTTCATTAAATTATGAGAAAAAGCAGACGATTCGGGTGTACTGTTATTGACTCTTAATCTTTATCTGAATTCAGTTCTCCCCCTCCCGCGCGAAGCGTGGAAGCTTTGACGTTTCCTTAAATTATTAGAGAAAGCAGACGGATTCGTTGTACCGTTTCGCGACTCTTAACCCTAATTTGTGTGAATTCAGTTTCCCTCCTCCCGCGCGAAGCGCGGAAGCTTTGACGTTTCATTAAATTATGAGAAAAAGCAGACGATTCGGTGTACTGTTATTGACTCTTAATCTTTATCTGAATTCAGTTCTCCCCCTCCCGCGCGAAGCGTGGAAGCTTTGACGTTTCCTTAAATTATTAGAGAAAGCAGACGGATTCGTTGTACCGTTCGCGACTCTTAACCCTAATTTGTGTGAATTCAGTTTCCCTCCTCCCGCGCGAAGCGCGGGAAGCTTTGACGTTTCCTTAAATTTTTGAGAGAAAGCAACGATTCGTTGTACTGTTCTCGACTCGTCTAAATGAAGTTTTCTTCTCCGAATTTTGGGCGTTTCATCAAAATATAGAGAAAGGAAAGACGATTCGTCGTATACCGTTGTTGACTCTTAATCCTTGTTGAGTTTCCTCGAAAATTGTAAACCTCTGATTTCTTTAGCTGATATTATAGGAAAGTGAAACTTCGAGAAAATACAAGTATTGTAGTTGTAGTCACTCTCGAAGTCGTCACAGCGGATAAAAAGTCACAGTTCGTAGGGAAAAAACCTTGTCGGTCGACCGACAATTAACATCTCACCGACTTCAAATTTCTGCATTGATATAGTACACGAGGATCGAGCAAGAATACCGACACAGCTGACCCGACACAGCAACATAATTATTTACCGTGTCTTTCTTGCTCCCTCGACGAAACGACTCCACCCAACCCCCCCCCCCCCCATCTCTCTGCTACTCTTACTCCTCCTCAGGCTCTTACCTCCCCTCTCTCTCCTCTCTTTCATCCCCCGTTTCTTTTGTTTCCCTTTTCTCTTTTTTCTTCTTTTTTCCCTTTTCTTTCTTTTCTTTCTTTCCTTTCTTTTCCTTTCTTTCCTCTCCTCCCTTTTTTTCTTTTTCTTCTTTCTTTCTTCTCTTTCTTTCTTCTCTTTCTTTCTTCTCTTTCTTTTCCTTTCTTTCATTTCTTTTCCTTTCTTTTTCCTTTCTTTCTTTTCTTTTCCTTTTTTCTTTTTTTCCCTTTCCCTCTCTTTTTCCCTCCCCCTTTTCTCCTTTTTCCCGACGGCAGCGCAATTTTACCGGCAATATCCTGACAGGTGGGGCAGGGGCGGATCCAGCTTTTTATAAAGGGGGGGTTGGGGTGGTATGTGAGGGAGCGTAGCGATCGAGTCGAAGCGAGCGGAGCGAGCGAGGGGGGAGGGTGTGGAGGGGGGTGTCCCCCCTCCCACAGTAGGGAAATTTTTTGAAAATCTGTGTGTGAAAATGGCGTTTTCTTGCGATAAGATTTAAAAAAATGGTCCCCGGATTTTTTTTGGGGGGGGGTTGCAACCCCCCCAACCCCCCCCCACCCCCTAGATCCGCCACTGTGGGGGGTGTCGCACCCCCACACCCCCCCGCCCCTTTGGAGATGCCCCCTGAGTGCCTGTAAATGCGCTTAATATCGTTCTAAAATTGCAAATGCTTTCTACTCTTAGAGGGGGTTCTGACCCCCTCCCAGACCCGCCCCCACTTGGTCGCTCCGTCCCTCGTCGCTGACTCCTCGCTCCATCGTTTTTCATATATTTCACCCCATGCAATTTTGCGCCCCCCTCCCCCCGGTAAGAAATTCCTGGATCCGCCACTGCTAAATACAAGGTACTTTTGTTAATTTTATTCCTCCCACGGGCCCATCGACAGTTACCTTAGCTAAATCCTCATAATTTATACCCGTCTCGGGACCGGTGTGAGGGATGGCACATAACTGAATTTAGAATATACAAACAACTGTATTTTACCCATCATTGTTAAGTCTTTCTGCTTCCACCAACTCAACAATTTCTTAATTTTACCTAGTATTTCTTTATAATTTAAGTTTTCATTTACTTCTACATTAATTTTAAGGAAAACATTACCCCTAGAATATTTAAAAATTCTACTTTCTGACCAAAGGATATTATATAACTTCCTTGAAGGGCGCCTAACAACATTTGTTTTTTGCCGTTGTTTACACGGATTTACGAGTCCGGAAAGTTTCCTGAAACTTCTCTATAACAGTTCTATTACTTTGGTAATGGAATCCTCATCTTGAACAAAATGGGTAATTTGTTTGTTTTCAGTTGATTTTATTTCTCAAAACTCCTCTTCTTTTTCGTACATAACATAGTTTATACAAAACTGCATCATTATAACAGGGGCATATCTACGGCATCCCAAGGGGGGGGGGGTAGGGGTTTAACCCCTCCCCCCCCCCTTGGGCTGCCAAGTGAAAATGTGATTTGCATAGAAAAACGCCAATTGTGTATTAAACTGTTACTTTTGCACGTTATCATTCACTGCTTTTTATGGAGATGCCAGGAAAACATCACTTACGGGGTTCAAAATAGCTATAAAAAAAATCGTCTCGCCGCTTTGGGGCTCGTGGACCGGTGGACGATGCTCCGCATCGTCGTTTGGTCACCCCCCTCCCCCTTAGGTAAAAGCTATAGATCCGCCCCTGTATAATAACGCTTTTTTTTTAAATTTGATAAATGAACTTAACACAACATATTAATTCATTGTTCATAATTTCCCAATGTATAGGACTAAAATATATCACAATCACATTAGGATAATCACAATAGGAAATATTACCGCACAGCTATTTATTTCATCCCCAAAACTAGAACAAGCATTAGACAAAAATATAGACAAAAAAAAGAGTTTCATATCATTATACAGAATTGAAATTGTGAGTTTTTCTTTTATGGCAAACACAATCTACCCCGAAACCTATCCCTCCCCTTCCTCCTCTCAACTCCTTGGACTTATCCTTTTCCCTCCACCTTAATTCCCCTTAGCCATTACGGAGCCATTATAATACCAAACGAACAACATTTTCCCTCACTTCTACTTGTGTGGATAGGAAATGCATTCTGGGACCGGTTGTTGACTGGTCTTGTTGACTTCGTTCCACCTCTACCTCGCTCCCAGTTTTCTCAGATCATAGGATACTGACAATCGAATGATGGTCTACGCGAATCCGAAAAGTAGGCCTAGGGTCTACTCAAACTCTGAAGCAATCAAGAAAGGAAAAGTGTAGAAAAGGAAAATCTACAACAACTTATGGGACAGATCTTTGATTCAGTACATAAGGAGTGTAATAAGCTTGCGCTGAGTAGCTAATTAGCCTTTGTTCCTTGGGTGCTCACCCCCCCCCCCCCCCCCCCCCCATTTTTAGCCATTGAATAACGAATAGTTCATTTCATGATTAATTTGTTACAACCAAAAAAACGTCATTTTGTCCTCGCAAAAAAATGAATATACTTCGGATATTTTTTGCAGAATAGTCCTCTGCACCAGCGCGATCCGCATTCAGCGACAATCATCTCCGTGCCTTTTACACTATTAAAGTCATCATGGAATTATATTGGCCTTTTTCGGATACCAATAATCTACGTGATACAGGCCACCCAGGATCAACGCGCAAGGGCATGTCAAAAGAAATCAAACTCAAAGGACGATTAAGGCATGAGGCTGGATGAAATCCACGACTTTATTTTACCATATTTCAGAGACATAACCATATCATCGACACCGTACCGGTGAACTGACACTGCTGAGTGGAAAGAAAGAGAGCCAGAAGTAGAGGTGAGTGCTAATTAATTAGCCCCGGCCCAGCCCAGGTCCAGGGACTCGGGAGCTCGGACGCCGATGCCGAAGGCGTACGGAGTCGGACGTGGACTCGGCCGAGCTCAGAGCAGAGCTCGAGCAGAGCAGTTATCATGTTTATGAAAACGATTCAAACAGCGGTTGGGTGACTTGGGTCACATTTTTTCGCAATGTTAAGAGGTAGTACTAGTAGTACTAGGCTACTACTAGTAATTACAATTTTGACTTAAGGTCTACAAATACAATGTTTTCGACTCCTCTTTGGTAGTCTGGGCATCTTTCCAACCATTTCACTTGAAATTATGAATATGATTTGAAGTCTTTGATGGGGGAAAACAAAAGGGTGATTCTTCGGCTTAACCCGACAATTCATCCATGTTGTATCGTCGATTCAACAGAGTTAAGGTTAGGATAAAATTACAAAAAAATGACAGTTTTTGCAGCGGGGCCGAGTTGTCCCCGGGTACGAGTATAGAAGTATAGAATTTATTGGCAATCCTATACTTTAGTGTGTTTTATTATTTTGGGTTTCTAACTTCAGTTAACAGCTCTACGTGCATATCATAGGGTTAGGGTTAGGGTTAGGGTTAGGCTAGGGTTAGGGTTAGGGTTAGGTTTAGGGTTAGGGTTAGGGTTAAACTGAAGTTAGAAACCCAAAATAATAAAACACACTAAAGTATAGGATAACCAATTTATTGACTCATTCGACCCCCTTCTGGGGTATGAGAGTACAACACATGTACATGTCATGATAATGATACATAATAAAGAATACAAACATAGCTTAATAATACAAAGAATACAGAATACAACAAAACAACAATATAAGGTATAACGATAAATAGGAATGATCTAAACCTATAGCCTATGCTAAACATAAATACAATATTATACAATATGGCAAGCTTCTTCTTCTTCTTGGCTTGGCTTCCTCCAGTTTGGAGAACTGCAGTTGGTGCAGGTGTTGGTGGTACACATATAAAAAGGATAGGTAGGTTTAAAGGTGGCATCACATACATGTAGTGGAACGTTTAACATGGAGGTCAAGTATGAAACTGAGAGAGAGTTTGTGAAAGAGTGAGGGGTTGATCCAGCATACATGAAAAGTGGAGAATATCACATGAAAAATCTAAATACAAACATGAAGAAAAAGAAAGATAAAAACAAAACAATTTTTTTCCCCCTCAAAAATACATTATTGTCTAACTATATAAGAAATTATAAGTTTCATTTTTGTACATGTAAGTGAGTTGTGATTGGATTGTTAAGATTTATGCAGATTAACTAAATACGGCATAATCGTCCATTGGACAAACAAAAACATAATGGAATATAATGTAATAAGACAAACAAAAACAAAAAGTATACTAACAACAAACAAAAAAAAATGAACAAAAGAACAAACAAACCATCAAAACTATACTTGACCTAAAGAAAGACTGTACTACAGATCAAGAATTGTTGGTTGCTTAATTAACCTACCACTTCGGGTTGTAAGCCCGGATCCGAATCAACATGGCGAATAGCAAGAATGCATACGTTAGACTGAAATGTCTGTTTTTCTCGTTCGTTAGCCTCTGATTTGGGTAGGGTCGGCTCCTCTATTTAGAGACAGAAACCGACCATAGGCATTCTCATTCAAGCACCAAGGCCATTTATGGCCATATTCTTTGCCCGAAATATTGCATTTTACCCGATGCATATCCGATTGATTTTATTTTCCACTTCGGTTCCACTTACCAGCTTGACTAAATAAATCTGTTTAATGGTCCATTTTCAGGAAATTATGGGTCAAAATCGACATCCATGTTGAAAATTTTGCAAGCCGTATTTTAAACTCTCGCTGCACATGACGGCGTCTAAATATTATCCCTTCTAGTCTACGCCGAAGGCAAAATGATTATGAAGGAAAAACTGTGATAACGTCATTACGAGCTTGTAATTGTAGCTCGTGCACAGTTTTTTCCTTCATAATCATTTTGCCTTCGGCGTAAACTAGAAGGGATAAGATTTAGATGACGCCATGGGGAAGGGGAAGGGGCACTTATAAGATGGAAAAAGAGCATTTATTAGGAAGGACAAGGGGGACGTGTCAAATTAAAAGGGGCATATATATATATAAGATGAAAAGAGCACTTATCAGGAGGGAAAGGGGCACTTGTCAAAGTAAAACAAGTATCTCTCAGAAATGAATGGGGTCATGTACAAGAGATGAATAGGGGCACTTAAGAGAATGAAAAAAGAACTTTTTTTCATAGATGAAAAGGGGCTTTTTTAAATGGGGGCATTTGTCATAAGGAAAAGGGGCACTTATTAAACAGGAAAGGGGGCACATGTGAAAATATAAGGTGCGCTTATCTGAGTTAAAGAGGGGTAGTTATTAAAAGGGGAAGGGGCACTTTTTACAAAGGAAAAGGGGAACCTCAGATTTTAAATAGGGCAATTATCAGAGGGGAAGGGGGCACTTATCAAAAATGAAAAGGGGAACTTACTAGAGATTTAAAAAGGCACTAATGAGAATGGAAAATGGATACTTATTGCAACGGAAAATGTGAACTTGTCAAAGGAAAATGTGAACTTGTCAAAGGAAAATGAGTATGTGTCAAAATAAAAGGGGTACTTATCAGAGGTGGAAAGGGGAAGGGGCACTTTTCCTAATTAAAAAGGGGCACTTATCAGAGGTGGAAAGGGGAAGGGGCACTTTTCCTAATTAAAAAGGGGCACTTCTTACAGACTTACAAAGTTAAAGGGCAAAGGGGCACTTCTATGCAAAAAGGAGCACTTTTGAGGTACTTCAAAAAGTGGGGGAGGGGGGCACTGTGCCCCCCCCCCCCCCATGGCTATTATGTGTAGTAAAGTTTTTTGAGCAACCCCCCTTACCAGATGGTTCTGTATTGTATTCATCCTTTCTTTTTGTGTGTGTGCTCAGGTACAAATTTTATATTCTTCAGGTGAATACCCAAGATGGGAGACCGAGGTAAGCTAGTAGCAAGATGGCAGACATCATTACGCAAAGGAACAGATTTTGATTCTTGGGGACAAGTGGTGGAAGCAGTGGAAGAGTACCAAATGTAAGTGATAAAGGTTATAATTAGAGTTATCAAACATTTGGTCTGGTGACAATTGCTCCAGGCTTTATTTTCATTACAGATATCATGTTAGAGCAAGACTGAGGCTTGTTTGGGAGAAGGGTCAGGGTTGGTCAAAGGTTGAAGTAAAGAATTGACCACGGAACAAAAGAGAAAGTGTCATTCAACTGATTCTCACCTACTATGAAGCTGCTTCAATTTTTTTCTCAATGTACATTATATGCACGTAGTGGGTGTGTATTTGATTTCCTTATCAAAAGGCAAAAAGGAAGGCAGTAAAAATAAAAATCATATGGCATTGGAAGTTAAGTATTTGGTGAAACTTGGTTTATTGATAACTTATTTGATTGGCATGACAAAAAGGTCGCAGGGCTTTAAAGATGAAGTTGAGTTCTGGTCATGCGATTGCATTGTGAAAGAAACGGTGTGGAACCTACCAGAAAAGGTTGATCATCTAGCATATAAGAATTTGTGTGTATTGCAAGGTTCTGGAATCATCAAAATGATAAGAAATGTGGCCAAGTCTTGGTAAAGTTACAAACACTTGCACAGAAAGATGTATATGGGACTACACGAACACGTGGCGTAAAAAGCCGGCCCCCCGATTTTTACGATGTTACATGCATATTTAGAATATGAAGGCATTTGAAGAGCCATGCTTTTCAGGAAACATGTCTTAACTGATGTTCTTCCACACTTGCATAATAAGAATGAGTAATGCTCACAAATTATTTTTCACCTCTTCCCAGAACTCAACCTTCTCTTTAATAATTCACGTAATTATGCAAGTCCCTTACATGTACATTCAAAATTGTTTCAGTAGACAGTTATAAACAGTTTTGTTATCACTTCTTCAAAGTTCTCAGTTGTGAAGAATAGAAATTCCTCCAATATTACATTACTAAATCTTGTAAATAAGTAAGCTCACAAAGTCTTATCAGAAACATTTCAGGTTCCGTTTTTGTATTCAAGTGAATGTATGGGTCACAATTTTTTTCTTGCAAATTAGGTTAGAAAGACAGCTCAACAAGGAAATGAATGCCAAGCCGCCTGTTTTTTCAGAGAGCCAAAAGGTAAGCACTAACACTTGATTTGTGTCCATAAAATGCATTTCACAAATTTTGCAAGTATTCAGATTTGTGAAAGTTTTATGCCGTAAACATAATAAACATGTAAAAGAGTAGATTCACAATAAACAGCACCCCCACCAGCAAGCCCCAATTTTTCAGCTCGCGGGTAAACATCTTTTCAACCAGTGCAGAGCAGCAAAACGCTAGCCACAGATCGAAAAGGCCAAAGCGGTCCGAACTGTGTGAATTCTTTCAATGGGATTGATTGCTCTGATATCAGCGCACATTTTCATATTGATTTTGGATGTCAAAACCAACTCATCAATTGATTCTGGCTGAAAGTTTGCCTGATTTTGGACAAAAATCAATACAAATGGTCATTTCCTGCCCAAAGTGTCAAAATGACCATATTATTGCTGATGGGGTTTACTTGACCACTTTTTCAAGCATCAGGCACATGTTTACTTAGAAAAGGCCCATCAAATCTCCTTTGCTGATAACAACGATTTCGAAAAATCACCCCTATTACCAAAAGAGACCATAATGGTGAG
The DNA here is from genome assembly GCA_035222895.1 of Strongylocentrotus droebachiensis. Classification (NCBI taxonomy): domain Eukaryota; kingdom Metazoa; phylum Echinodermata; class Echinoidea; order Camarodonta; family Strongylocentrotidae; genus Strongylocentrotus; species Strongylocentrotus droebachiensis. The sequence goes on from JAVYIG010000447.1 coordinate 8,895, forward strand.
TTTTGGACGAAATGACCAAACGTCATTAAAATGGTTCACTACAATTTTCCCTGGATAAGCTATTCAAACCTTCTCCACCAAAATTTCTCATTTAATCCCCCTATCCCCTAGGGTATAAAAATGCCACTGCTTATATTTTGTTGACATTTTTCCCATAATGCATCACATTTAATCGACTAAACACTGGTGTCGCTAGATGGCACTGTTGAGTGTGAATCAACCTTATTTGACACTAATTCTGCAAATGACAAAGTTTTTGAATTATTTTTGAATGGCAGTCCTCAAAAGTTTGTGGAAATTTCATGCAAAGTTATAGATTTACATTAATATAAAGAATACATCAATACCTTCACATTTTCTTCATTTTACTGGGTGCAGCCATTTTTTGTCCTCGCCGGAGACTGTGACGTAAATGCGCTATTGATGTATGATTGGCCAACTATATCAATCGTACTATATCAAGTATAATTGCATGTTTTATTAAATCTTCAAAAAATACATTTGTTTTTTAATTGAAAATATTACTGTAATTTGAATTATATATAATTTACATTTGTCATATTAAGACAGTAAGTATCTCTATTTTACTGTGAGCTGATTCATAAATGTTCAAATTGGATGGCAGGGAGTCAGATGCACGCATGGGAGCTTGATCAAAGCACGAACGCACACGTTTTTCTAGTCTTGGATATTACACATTTCTAGGGTTTGACGTGTTTGTAGATCTCGTACTATCGCAGATGTATTACAATCATCGAAAACAAAAATAGAAATCATAGTTTCGTACTCCTGGTCTATCACTATTAAGTATTAGGGATGGTCAGCAGCTTTATGTGCATTCGAAACGGTGTATACGGTTCAGGAAATGAGAAGAGCTTGAGGCTTGATCTTAAGCCTTGCGAATAGACCAGTTCACGGTTAGCACATAAATATAATAATAATAATAATAATAATAATAATAAAAACGTTACTTATAAAGCGCTTACCACCGAAGTCTCTAAGCGCTATACACACAAAATAGACTGATATACAATTACACCTTATACAAAACTAAAAATGCAAATGAACATACAAATTACAATACATAATTACATATGGAATACACGTCAAAGTGAACAGAGTTAATTAATCATCGAACGCAATTTTGAATAAATGTGTCTTGAGACTATTTTTGAATAGGTTAACAGTTTGACAGTTTTTTACATTTAAAGGTAATCTGTTCCAAAGTTCAGCAGAAGCTTTGCGAAAGGAGCGATTACCATAAGAAAGAGTTGACACAGAAGTAGATACAAGGTTTAATTGTGAAGATGACAGTAAAGTGCGTGAGGGTTTGTATTCCTCGATTAATTCTTGCAGATAAATTGGTTCCAATTCATGAATGCATTTATAAGTTAAAACTAAGATTTTGTACATAATGCGGTACGTCACCGGCAAACAATGCAATTCGCGAAGTACTGGGGTGATGTGTTAACAAGAACGCGTGCGTGTTACAAGCCTGGCAGCAGAGTTTTGGATTCTCTGGAGTCTTGCAATGTGCGACTCCGGAAGGCCATAAAGAAGGCTATTGCATTGATCAAGACGGCATGTAATAAATGCATGTATAAGCGTTTCGGTAGATTTTTGATCAAGAAAATTTCTAATACGACCTATCTTGTACAAGGCATATGAAGCTGAGCGACAAATATTTTTTATATAATCATCCATCCTAAGATCATTTTCAAAGATGACACCAAGGTTACGTGCACTTTTGACAGGTTGTCCCAAATGACCCTGAATATCCAAAGATCTTTGTACATTTTGAAATAATCACTCCCACAGCGATGGAGGTGCTACATAAATAGCCTTTGTTTCCCCTTTACAAAGAAAAATTCCACCTATGTATCATGGAGTGTACTGCTTGTGCATAAATGAATAATGATTACATAACTTTCATGAGCATGTATCCAGCATTTTGTCTCTGTGTATTTCACAATTTGGTCTGCAAAGGCCTGTATCTGCTCATGCTCAGACTGCAACTATGAACTGGCTTATTGGACTCATAAATATGCTCCTCGCGCGCGCCATATTGTGCTGAGTGCATACATGCCAGCTGCAGAGCTAGAGCGGAATACAGAGCAAATACGTCATAATGGCGGCTCCCATCTAAACTTATAGCAGACGATAGCTATCTTCTTATTTTGGAAGCTTTAGTGAATATACATTTCGTACGAACCTGATTGTTGTATGAAAATGTGAGTTTAAACGTCCTCTACATTAATGATGCAGGTCACAATGAAGGCTTTCATTCTCCTTTAATTCATAACTGTGTTTTAAGGTGGAGACATGTTGAACACTAACATTAACATTTTTACTTTCTTTTGAATTGAATAGAAAACTCTGCAACAAATCATGGCCTGCCTGAACCTCAGAGCTGAAACATTACAAGTGAGATCCCTTTCCTCTACTACTTTCTTTTATTTTACATATCACATATATAGGTTATTTTCATACATACATGTACATGTATATTTATGAAGACTAAACTTTGTGAAAAATTAGTGTATGATAGTACTGCTAATTTAACGAAGCGGATCGTCAGTAATCATAATATTGATATATTATGAACTCGGGTCAATCTGTTTTGTTTTGTTTTGTCTTTATACATTACAATATATGTAAACCTATGGAAAGTACTTCGTCAGCATAGATTGAAGTTTTTTTGTCATAGGGTTCGTAATGCTTAAAGAAGTTTTTAAAAAAAAAATCACAAATACGACCAGTAAAGTTTCGCTAGAAACCAGGAAGCTTACATATGACAATCACATAAGTTTTAAGTCACTGCATATCAGATGATTTAGAAAATCACACGAATAATCTGGGATATACGAGCAGTTCACCAGAAAATGTAGTGATGCTTTGATTTTGTCACACAAGGGACCAATCCTGCATACATGTACGACGCGCTATAACAAATGAACATATTTTCAGTGCAATTATTTCTCAATAAGAGTTTGATTGATAGATTTGATTTAAAAAGGGAAGTGATGCTGATAATTATAATATTTTTCTTAGAAACATTCAGGGCAAGGATAAATGATTGATGAAACAAACTACTTAAACATCAGCCCACATTTGAATTGAAAAGCTCACCAAGTTATTAAACGGACGGTGTTTGTTCCTAATTGAAACGCTGCGCATGCATTGGTGTATGCAGCTGAATGTACAAAGGCATCTTTCTTACAAGCCATAGTGAAGCTTCAAGTGATTCCTTTATATTTTTTAAATACTGCAGTTAGTGCAGTGTGAGGCAGCAGATCAAACAGTTACAATAACACTGGTGAAGTAAGAGAAATAAGTGAAGAAGAGAGAACAAAACAGGCACTGAAAATGTGTGCATTGTTATGGGACAATGTCTGCTTATGCTAATTTGGTTACTTGCGTGACGTCACAAACCTCAGCAGTGTTCGGAGAGCTCTTCATGTGCGACAGTTGCTGCTGTATTTTACCATTTCAAAATTGAAAATAATTGTTACTTTGACTGTTTCCAAGCGGGAAATTTTGATAACCTTGTTCGATTTACCATTCCCTTAGCATTTATGCAATGATACAAATTAAATCAATATTTAAAATCAACAAATGTCTACTTTAAATTGCTGTAGAGACTTGACTCTTACTGTAAAGGAAGGGAGTCAGGAGACCTACATGTACATGTAGTAGTCATTTTTCTACTGCATTGATCTTGCCTATGCCACACTGCTGTAAGCAGTTCTCACATTCAATTACAGTGATTCCTAACCATCAGAAGACTAAAGGGTTCCTTCTAGAATGAAAAGAAATATATATATTCTTAGTATTTAAGATCTCAAAGAAGAATATCTTGTCCATTTTCAACAGTCACCCAGTGCAACAGATGAACTTTCACTTGAAGAGTTAAAGAAGTTGGATAAAGGTATGATACTCCATATTGATTTATATTCCATAACACTACATCCACACTTATGGATCCTCCTTAATATCACCGCTACAAAATGATTATGCAAGGAATCAGTTGTTTGATATAGCGGGGTTGAAAGAAATGAAAGAAAACTCGGCTGCCACAACTTTATCGCATAATCTTGAAAAATTGTGTTTTAAGTGCATACTCCATGCAGAAATTTGCATATGTATTTGCGATTGATTCAGCTCTTGATTCAGCTCTTGCGGCTAACTTGCCTGCCATTTTCCCCAAGTGCCATTTCGGTTGAAACCTATTATTGGCTTTCAAGTCGACGTCCAATTCAGACTTAATCTCCCTTTGACAAATGGATTCTTGTATAACTGTGATTAGAATCTCAACCTTTGTTTATAGTAGAAACCTAGATGGTCACCCTATATCATTCATCTTGTTAATTCTCAGCCTTACAAGATTTGCTATCAAGCTCACCTTCGGAATTTCCAGTAGACTTGCCTGCAGGAGCACTCCGGACACGGTATGCTGAAAACCATATTACAACTTTCATACAAGAATTAAGATGTAAAACCAATAAACATCATTCCTTTGAATTTGAATGAATCATGTTACAATTCTCCTATTATGTTCTTTTTGCTATTGGAAATCATTGTGTCTGAAATCCTGATATAGAGTATCCAATAAAAGTGAGTATACCCCTTTAAAAAACATTAAATATTCCATTGTATTTCCTTAGTATGCTATACTGTATTCATGCAATGAATATGTTGTACCTTTATAATGCCAACTCTATCATTGCTTTTAGGCTTGTTTTTTAAGACAACTTTGTAAGACGACTTTGTAAAAGGTTAAATCAAAATATTCATATAATATTGAATGGCCTTGAGCGGGATACAAGGGTATATCTCACAAGCTGATATATACTCTTCTATCTCACGAAAGAAAAGCCATTCAATATTATTATTATTAATTGTATGGTATCTTCTACCTCTGTTTTCCTCAATACGTCCATCTGTTATTAATTAATTTCATTATTAAACAAAGGAAGAAAAAACAGAGCTAGCATTTTGAAAGGGCTTCGCACATGCATCCATTGTCTTGGCCTTTGCGTATGTAAACCCATATTTTCTTTTTTTATAAGCATTCACGCAGCCCAGACCATGGGATATGGAGAAATACTGCACAGTCATTGTGTTACTGATTCACAAACCATAAGATATGGTATTAAAATTGCATGTTCATCCAGATAAACTAATTTTTCTGGTTCGGCGCAAAACCCTTTATACAAATAATGATCAACTATATGTTCGGGGCGTACTCATTTATGTTGGATACTGTACACTATAGACAGCACAGTGCATGGAGGTTTTACAAGGAAATCCCTGTTAAAATCAGCTTATTATCACAACCATAGGACCGAGACAAAATATGAAAACAATGACATAGAGGCTCTGTTTAGTTTAGAAACAAAACCTATAAAACTCAATCACACAAAAAAAGTTTGAACCTTTTATCATATTTTCCTTCCAACAGAATATCATTTTCGAAACCTACACGTTTTAAAGAACTAGTTGTACCTTTAATGCATTTATTAAAATTACATATTTTTAGAATCAAAACATTAAAAAAGTCACAGCATTTGAGTGAACTGAAATGTTTCAAAGTTTCATACTCCATCCTCAGCCTTAATTTTTACAACAGAATTGAACCTTATTTTCAAAATTGTCAAAATGAACCTTTTCTCAATAATACACAGGTCACCTAAGATGAACTTCGATATCGATATTGAAGGAGAGGAAGATGAAGAGGATGAAGAAGAAGATGATGCAATGCCACAACTTCAGTCCAAATCACAAAACATCAAACCTACAGGTAAGATAATAGGTTTAAAGGTCGGAGCTTAAACATCCATTTTCATAGTTGTAACTAGCTCCCTCCCATGCACAATCTCAGTAGGAGAGAACTGTTATGAGCTTTAAGGGTTTGAGGTGTTGTAGTTGAGTGGTGTGAACATTAAATTTGAAATGCAAAGGTTGTGGGTTTGATCCCTTACACAGCACTAATGACCTTTGTCAAGGCATTAATCTACATTTGCCACTGCATACCCAGGAAAGAAAGCCTTAATTTGTGTCAGGAATTGGAGATTCCATTTCTTTGCAATTCAGTGCTAATTTTCACCATTCAATTACTTTTGTGTCAACAAAAAGTTTTCATTTGTAGCACAAGTAGATGTTGATCTTTCTATAGGTATCAAAATCATGAAAAGATATGTCATAGCTGGGTCAGAAAAAACAACAACATGTGTATGTAGATTTCAACAATTTAGATTTAGACATTGCTGGTTTACTTCCTTTTAAATGTCTCTTATTTAAAGGCATCGTTTAAAGCCCCACTGTCCTATTTGTAGCTACTTGCTCCCTCTATATAGAAAACTTCCCCAATCGGTGCCTGTTGGTCCCCTTATGTTAGTTAAGAGCTGAGTTAATGAGATAGCCACCTGTCAGTGACCTCGCTGTGTGGTCTAATCCCTTCTGGTCCAGTAGTATTGACCGTCTTTAACAATGTTTCCAGTTTTACAAATCTGAGATGCATGGCCCTACCTGTTGTCAGTGTCTGTGAAATAGTGTAATATTGAAGCCCCAAAGAAATTGCGCTTCAAAAGGATCATGAAGTGCTTCAAAAAAGGAAAAATCTTTGAGTGACCGGTTTTACCATACTCATTTTCCCCAATAGACTAGTGTTATAGCTGTTCAAAACCGTTGGGCAAACAGTTTCTGAAATTTCTAATTCCAATCATAAATACCTTGACAATCAAACATGGGATTGGCTTGTAAAAGTCATGGGATTCAATTCAGACCTAAAGGTTTATAGTTATGATTGCAGCATGAGCTAAATCCAGGATTTTGTTGAGAATCAGAGGCAAAGTTACCTAAAACCATGACAGTCAAAAAGATCTCATTCTTGCTAGTCAAATATAATGTTTGATGCTGTGCTAGAAAAGTCGCCATAATCCCAAGATATACAAAAGCCCCTAACAGTTGTAAGTTCTGTTTTAAATACCATGGAAGATAAGATATAAAACCTAAGATGGTAAAACAAAAGATATAACATTTAATACAGAAAACCAATTAGCTCCTTATATCGTCTTCCAGAGCGCATTATTACGTTTACCATGCACTTTGGTAAGGAATTATGAGAAGAATTTCTAGTAACAGAAAAGTTACTCAAAAGGATCAGGTTAGGATATAACAATATAACAGATATAACGGTTTTCAGAATACTGCTCCTAGCCTCTAGGGAGAGCCAGCTGGGTCGTGACATAAACCAAACTTTGTGCAATAGGTATAAATCGTGCCAGCTTCAAATTATTTAAGTGTTTATTTCGAATATTTTGTATTTTCAGGCCAAATTCGTATTCCTATTCAATTTTGACATATTATGTTCACTGGAATGATTTCTTTGGTAAATAATTCAAATTATACAATTTGCTTTTGTAGCTGGGTCAGGAATCACAAACACAAATCACTATGCAAAATCGCTGATGAAAAAAGTTGCTAAATTTACAGTCAGTCATTACTTTAATTTATTTTACAATTTGTAATAATTTGATTGTAACACATCGTTATTCACATATTTATGTATCAGACTCAACAGTTTCTATGACTTTATGTACATTATTTCTACCCTTGTTATCTATCTGTTTGTCATTTCATTTGTATTTGAAATCCAACCCCAAATTTTGGTTGCAATAAAGAAATATTGTGAAAATGATACTTAAAAAATTATAGATTATCTTACATAAGGTATAGAAATGAAGAGCAACTTCAGAAGAATATGGGATTATTGCATTCTGCCATGACAACTGCAAATAATACTATCTATCGTCAAAAAACGCGACGCTGCAAAATCACGTTCGTGAACGAGGTGCTGAATAAATCTTCGCTGTAAGCCTCATTAGCATATGCGCTGCGGTCTGACTGCATAAAGTTTTACAATATGTTTCATCAAACTCAATTGGAATTCAACAATTACTATTACTTTTATTTTTCCAAAGGCACACTTTTACCAAGGATAGCCCATGAGCCTGGGACTACTGGACTGTCGATCCATTTAGAGAAGATTGGTCTCAAAGATTCCACCTCATATCTTGATCCTTTTATCACTGTCTCTGTCAAAGGTGAGATTCATCACAGTATCATAATCTTATAGAAAACATAAAGAAGGCGTAGATTTTTTCATGTTTTGTCTGTATTTACTGTTTTAACGAGAGTAAATTATAACAAGAAAAATGCTTTGTTCGGACACCCTAGTTTTATTGGGTGCCCTGTATCTTTTTATTACCACGTCTCGACCTGAAGAAAGTGAAGAGAAGTTGCCGCAAATGTTGCATAAATCTTCAGCTGAATTAAGTTCAAGAATTTTTGTGCTCTTTTTTCTTCATAAGTTTACTTTTTGTGAGTAATCAATCAGATACGAGTATTTACGTCTGAGGACTGGCCTTTAACCTAACAAAGTGAAAGACAAGACTTGGTTTCGAACCAAGCATACCACCAATGGCACCCTGTTAGATCAACCAACGCCTTCCTAAACAATTTTTATGCCGCGCCCACCAAAGGTTGTGCCGTTGATTTTATATTTTCGGGTTGTTCGTCTGTCTGTTCCAGTTTCTCGTTATCTTTAGATACGAACTTCAAACTTGATGATAGTATGTATCACCATACAAAGACAATCTGATTAGATTTTTGGTTAGTACATTAGGTCAAAAGTAAAAAGTCACATAGGTAAGCTTTTGAAATTCCAGCTATTAGCCTCGTTATCACGATATCTCAAGAACCATAGAGTTCAACTAGTGTTCAAAGTTGTTGATACATGTTGTATGTATCATCATTGGAAGACAAACTGAATAGATTTTTGGTAAGTAGGTCAATGGTCAAAGGTCATAGAGGTAAATTTAGATTACAGATTTTTATCCTTATCGGGATATCTTACAAACCACTAGAGATACCAGGCTCAATCTTGTTAATAATATGTATCACTATAGAGTGGTGAAGATCAAAAATCAAAGATAGGTTAGGAGCCAGAGCTAATAGCACTGAGTTCCTATGGGAAATCTTTTTATTCAGATGGTCATATCTCAGCCAATACTTAACATATTCAATTGGTTTTCGACATTTGGACATTATTTTTGATACTCTTTCGGAAAATGAAGAAAAAATTGAGAAATTCTAAAAATAGATTTGTATGACGTCACAGCTTCAGTACTCTATAGGAAGACGACCTGATTAGATTTAAGGTTTAAGGTTAGTAGGCCAAAAGTCACAGGTCAGCTTCTGAAATTCAAGCTATTAGCCTCATTATCGCAAAACCCTAGAATCACTAGAGATATGAGGTTCAAACTTGGTGATTTGTATCACCATTGGAAGACAGTCTCATTAGATTTAAGGTAAGTAGGTCAAAGGTAGTAGGTTAAAGGTCTCAGGTCAATTTCTGAAATTAAAGGTTTTTAGCCTTGCTATCTCAATATCTGAACATGGTGACAATATTACTACCTTGTATAAGAAGATGATCCAATCATATTAGTAAGTTAAGATCATAGTCGTGGATTGACATTTGATTGTAGGCTATTTGTTTTTCATGATATGTCACAAATAATTCCATCCATTTCCTATTCTGAATTTAGGGCGGAGGCCTTTAGTAGATGCAGTCACATTTTTCTTGTTGATCATAAGTTTGAATATTGTGAAAAATTTGATTATCTTAATGAGATTTGATTCTGTTTCTCTTGTAGATATGGCTGGTGTTGATGTAATGAAATCACAAGACACTCCTGTAGCTACTAAAAGAGAGGACCAGTATGTCATCTACAAATCGAATGTGGAGTTACAAAAACCACTGGAAAAATTACCCAAAGGTATGTACCGTCTCGAAAAAAGCAGCATCACCTTACAGGAAAAAAATTGCCTTGCATGATTGTTAGCAAGCGGTGAAAATATTCATGTGCAAAGAATCTTAAAGGAAACCTCACCCCAAAAAATAACTTTACTTTTTCTGAGAGATTTATTATATTCTTGCCCTTCAATCTACAAGATTCCCACCAAAGTGTATGAGAGAGGCATAAAGCAAGAATAATGGTCAGTTTCTCAGCACGGCATGGGCATCGCCATTTTCTCAAAAATGTGACGTACTATGTGAAGATGCTTCCTTTCCAGGTGTGTATGGTGATAAAGCATTTCATTCACCTGCTATTATCCTTTGTACTACAATTGCCATAATGCTAATTGAATAAATAAGTTGGTGCTTCTTTAGGGTGAAGGTTTCTCAACTGCTATATCTTAATATTGTAAAATGAATTAGTTACAATTGTTCCCCTGCTATATATTTTTCACCAGATATAATTACCGGTACTATTTTCTCAGCTATGGTGTTTTCTCACTGAAAAGTAAAGGTTTTGTTATTGATTTAAAAAGCCTTTCCAACTAAAGCTTGGTGTATGATACATGTCTCTTTGAAGGAATGAAAATGGTAGAACAAACAGAAGAAGAAAAAAAAAGGAGAAATACTAAGATGCAAGAAATAAATCTACATTTGCCATTCCGACTCGGGTGTAGTAATGGGTACCCAGTAGGAAGAAATTCCTTGAATGAGCACCTTATCATGGTAGCTTGGCTAAAGCCAGGATAATAAAAGGATTGAAGGGCCCTCAGGGAGAACTGTATTGCATGTAATATTGATAAGGCTACCTTGGGTAAACAAGACATATTATGATTATTATTGTTATTGTATCCCCTGGCAGTATGCTGGAGGATCCTTTGGATTCAGCAGCGTCGCGTCATATTCTAACTGCAACATTCCTTGACGGATTTCTTCATATTCTGTATGGAGGTGTATCTTGGTATAATCTACACACCTATAGTTTTGGGGGATGCTGCCCCCTCTGTTCATCTTTTATAGGGTCAAAGGTCATAATTTAGGGGATATCTTGTGTTGCTCTGCAGGTCACATTTTTTCTGACACATTTCTTTAAAATTTCTATAGAGATGCATTATACTCTAATCTACACATACCGTAAATCTCAGTTTATAAGACGCACTTTTTTCTGTGGGAAAAAAAAATCAAAAGTCGGGGGTGATCTTTCTCCACGGGTACAGGATATTTTGAATCCTCAAAATGCTACTTTTTAGTGATTTTTTATAATCTCTGTGTCTCAACATGAATTACTAGTGTGAATAAAGAATAGGATCTATTATTTGAAGTTAAACTACATTCCTAATTTGAAGGGAAGAGAGTTTTTTTCTTTTTTTTTCAGTCTCAATAAATTATGCCCCTACACATAGCACTTTGCCCGCCTTCAGCTCACTCGAACGTATCATGCAGTTCACTCACATAGGGAATATCGACTCACCACTCAAAATCTAGCTTGCCAAATTTCTGTTTGGACTCAGAGCAAAATTTCTCTGTAATCTTTAGTTTTAAAAACAACATTGTTACTATTATTTGTAACAAGTTCACAAGCACTTCAACTGCGCCTCGTAATAAATTAAAGCCCTTCCCTGCATGGCTTGGGATTCCGAACGTACCTTACCCAACGCTGAAATAAGACGCTATTTGATCTGGCTTGCTTCCTTCGGTGTGTTTTGGGGGATCTTGGTCCTCAAAATAGGGTGCGTCTTATACACAGGTGCGTCTTATACACAGAGATTTACGGTATATTGTTCTGGTGATGCTGCTCCTAGTCTTGACAATAGTCCAAACCACTAGTGGCGATCTTTACGTCGTCCTTTTGTTTCAGGGAGGGAAGAGGGTATCTTTGTCCCTCCTTTGAACATAAGGATGACACAAAAATTGCTGCCAGTGCGGGGGATACATTCGCATTGCGCATCAATGCAGATGGATTAGGATATTTCTAGTTATTATTACTATTTGAATGTGTTTACAGGAACTGCCGTGTTCTTTGAGTTCAAGCATTACAAGGCAAAGAAGAGGACGATCAGCTGTAAATGTTTTGCATTCATGGAGATGGATGAGATCAAGCATGGACCACTCGTCATAGAACTGTAAGACCATTACTCATATATGTTTCAAATTACTTCACCAAGGTGAGGTAAATGGGTAGTTGAGTACCTGGTAGGATTATTCTTATTATTGCACTGACGTACAACGTCATTGCCTTGTTTTCATTCTGAATTCTTATCCTTCTTGACCTTCTTCCCCAAATCCCATTCGTTTAATTTGCACATAGTATCCCGATTCCTTTCCAACTTCGTAGGCCCGTCCAGTGGGCGTTTTGTCTGTTTCTGGTTCGTTTTAAGGCAGCTCTTTCTTCCTTCGTATCTCTGCTTTACTAAATGCTACAGACTTCTAACAAATTGCTCTAGACAGTCTAAAATATTTGTTTTACATCTGCAATGCATAACCTGGCCTTCAAAATGCCTTCATACTCTTAATTCAAATCCGAAATCGAATCCAATAAAAAATATTTATAATTCTTTAAAATTTGATCCCTTGAAACAAAAAACTTTCTCATATCAATCCTTTTTTGACTCAATTTTACAAGATATCTTTTTCTTGTCATTGCACACACTTCTGTAGAATTTCACGGATTAGTGATCACACATTGTACAAATATTCCTATAAATTTATGTAAATGGCTATTTTCTTGCGGCCATATGACCACAATGGCATGGTTAACCCATTTTTGGATTTAGATACTTCAAGATATACGCTTTCAAGCCAAATAATGAAAATTAAAACATTGCGAAAATTACTCTTTGATTGAACTTTTTAAGAAAATTGTAAAAATAGCTTCAAATTGCTCTAATTTTGCAAGCTTACATAAGTCCATGAAACTTTGTACACATTCTATAGATCTATAAACGACAACTGTCTGCCAAGATTGTTAGCATTGGATCGTTCGTTCGTGTCTCCTTAGATCAAGATTAATGTATCTTGATCTTCGGACTAGTTGCTACAACCGGCCGTGTCAGACAGGTTGCCCCGGGGTGCGAGATAGGACTCTTGTAGCGTGCCCCCACTTAACACAATTGTACAATAACAATTATTATTACCCGTATCAGACATCGTCTCTCTCTGTCTCTACTCTTTTCCCATCTTCCTCTCTCTGTCTCCCTTCCCTTCCCCTCTCATGTTTTAGCTGACCCTCTCCTTCTCATGCTCTAGCTGCCGCTCTCCTTCTCATGCTCTATGTCTCTCTCTGTCTCTACTCTTTCCCTATCTCCCTCTCTCTGTCTCCCTTCCCTTCCCCTCTCATGTTTTAGCTGCCCCTCTCCTTCTAATGCTCTATGTCTCTCTCTGTCTCTACTCTTTCCCCATCTCCCTCTCTCTGTCTCCCTTCCCTTCCCCTCTCGTGTTTTAGCTGCCCCTCTCCGTCTCATGCTCTATATGTCTCTCTGTCTCTACTCTTTCCCCATCTCCCTCTCTCTGTCTCCCTTCCCTTCCCCTCTGTTTTAGCTGCCCCTCTCCTTCTCATGCTCTATATGTCTCTCTCTGTCTCTACTCTTTCCCCATCTCCCTCTCTCTGTCTCCCTTCCCTTCCCCTCTCATGTTTTAGCTGCCCCTCTCCTTCTCATGCTCTATGTCTCTCTCTGTCTCTACTCTTTCCCCATCTCCCTCTCTCTGTCTCCCTTCCCTTCCCCTCTCATGTTTAAGCTGCCCCTCTCCTTCTCATGCTCTATATGTCTCTCTCTGTCTCTACTCTTTCCCCATCTCCCTCTCTCTGTCTCCCTTCCCTTCCCCCCTGTTTTAGCTGCCCCTCTCCTTCTCATGCTCTATATGTCTCTCTCTGTCTCTACTCTTTTCCCATCTTCCTCTCTCTGTCTCCCTTCCCTTCCCCTCTGTTTTAGCTGCCCCTCTCCTTCTCATGCTCTATATGTCTCTCTCTGTCTCTACTCTTTCCCCATCTCCCTCTCTCTGTCTCCCTTCCCTTCCTCTCTGTTTTAGCTGCCCCTCTCCTTCTCATGCTCTATGTCTCTCTCTGTCTCTACTCTTTCCCCATCTCCCTCTCTCTGTCTTCATCTCCCTTCCCCTCTGTTTTAGCTGCCCCTCTCCTTCTCATGCATGCTCTTTATGTCTCTCTCTGTCTCTACTCTGTCACCATCTCCCTCTCTCTGTCTCCCTTCCCTTCCCCTCTGTTTAAGCTGCCCTTCTCCTTCTCTATATGTCTCTCTGTCTCTACTCTTTTCCCATCTCCCTCTCTCTGTCTCCCTTCCCTTCCCCTCTGTTTAAGCTGCCCTTCTCCTTCTCATGCTCTATATGTCTCTCTCTGTCTCTACTCTTTCCCCATCTCCCTCTCTCTGTCTTCATCTCCCTTCCCCTCTCCTTCTCATGCTCTATATGTCTCTCTCTGTCTCTACTCTTTCCCCATCTCCCTCTCTCTGTCTTCATCTCCCTTCCCCTCTCCTTCTCATGCTCTATATGTCTCTCTCTGTCTCTACTCTTTCACCATCTCCCTCTCTCTGTCTCCCTTCCCTTCCTCTCTGTTTTAGCTGCCCCTCTCCTTCTCATGCTCTATGTCTCTCTCTGTCTCTACTCTTTCCCCATCTCCCTCTCTCTGTCTTCATCTCCCTTCCCCTCTGTTTTAGCTGCCCCTCTCCTTCTCATGCATGCTCTTTATGTCTCTCTCTGTCTCTACTCTGTCACCATCTCCCTCTCTCTGTCTCCCTTCCCTTCCCCTCTGTTTAAGCTGCCCTTCTCCTTCTCTATATGTCTCTCTGTCTCTACTCTTTTCCCATCTCCCTCTCTCTGTCTCCCTTCCCTTCCCCTCTGTTTAAGCTGCCCTTCTCCTTCTCATGCTCTATATGTCTCTCTCTGTCTCTACTCTTTCCCCATCTCCCTCTCTCTGTCTTCATCTCCCTTCCCCTCTCCTTCTCATGCTCTATATGTCTCTCTCTGTCTCTACTCTTTCACCATCTCCCTCTCTCTGTCTCCCTTCCCTTCCCCTCTAAATTTTTAGCTGCCCCGCTCCTTCTCATGCTCTATATGTCTCTCTCTGTCTCTACTCTTTCCCCATCTCCCTCTCTCTGTCTTCATCTCCCTTCTCCTCTCCTTCTCATGCTCTATATGTCTCTCTCTGTCTCTACTCTTTCTCCATCTCCCTCTCTCTGTCTCCCTTCCCTTCCCCTCTCATGTTTTAGCTGCCCCCTCTCCTTCTCATGCTCTATGTCTCTCTCTGTCTCTACTCTTTCCCCATCTCCCTCTCTCTGTCTTCATCTCCCTTCCCCTCTGTTTTAGCTGCCCCTCTCCTTCTCATGCTCTATATGTCTCTCTCTGTCTCTACTCTTTCCCCATCTCCCTCTCTCTGTCTCCCTTCCCTTCCCCTCTCATGTTTTAGCTGCCCCTCTCCTTCTCATGCTCTATGTTTTTTCTCTGTCTCTACTCTTTCCCCATCTCCCTCTCTCTGTCTTCATCTCCCTTCCCCTCTGTTTTAGCTGCCCCTCTCCGTCTCATGCTCTATATGTCTCTCTCTGTCTCTACTCTTTCCCCATCTCCCTCTCTCTGTCTCCCTTCCCCTCTCATGTTTTAGCTGCCCCTCTCCTTATCATGCTCTATGTCTCTCTCTGTCTCTACTCTTTCCCCATCTCCCTCTCTCTGTCTGCATCTCCCTTCCCCTCTCCGTCTCATGCTCTATATGTCTCTCTCTGTCTCTACTCTTTCCCCATCTCCCTCTCTCTGTCTCCCTTCCCCTCTCATGTTTTAGCTGCCCCTCTCCTTATCATGCTCTATGTCTCTCTCTGTCTCTACTCTTTCCCCATCTCCCTCTCTCTGTCTTCATCTCCCTTCCCCTCTCCTTCTCATGCTCTATATGTCTCTCTCTGTCTCTACTCTTTCACCATCTCCCTCTCTCTGTCTCCCTTCCCTTCCCCTCTAAAGTTTTAGCTGCCCCGCTCCTTCTCATGCTCTATATGTCTCTCTCTGTCTCTACTCTTTCCCCATCTCCCTCTCTCTGTCTTCATCTCCCTTCCCCTCTCCTTCTCATGCTCTATATGTCTCTCTCTGTCTCTACTCTTTCCCCATCTCCCTCTCTCTGTCTTCATCTCCCTTCCCCTCTCCGTCTCATGCTCTATATGTCTCTCTCTGTCTCTACTCTTTCCCCATCTCCCTCTCTCTGTCTTCATCTCCCTTCCCCTCTCCTTCTCATGCTCTATATGTCTCTCTCTGTCTCTACTCTTTCACCATCTCCCTCTCTCTGTCTCCCTTCCCTTCCCCTCTAAAGTTTTAGCTGCCCCGCTCCTTCTCATGCTCTATATGTCTCTCTCTGTCTCTACTCTTTCCCCATCTCCCTCTCTCTGTCTTCATCTCCCTTCCCCTCTCCGTCTCATGCTCTATATGTCTCTCTCTGTCTCTACTCTTTCCCCATCTCCCTCTCTCTGTCTCCCTTCCCCTCTCATGTTTTAGCTGCCCCTCTCCTTATCATGCTCTATGTCTCTCTCTGTCTCTACTCTTTCCCCATCTCCCTCTCTCTGTCTTCATCTCCCTTCCCCTCTGTTTTAGCTGCCCCTCTCCTTCTCATGCTCTATATGTCTCTCTCTGTCTCTACTCTTTCCCCATCTCCCTCTCTCTGTCTTCATCTCCCTTCCACTCTCCTTCTCATGCTCTATATGTCTCTCTCTGTCTCTACTCTTTCCCCATCTCCCTCTCTCTGTCTCCTTCCCTTCCCCTCTGTTTTAGCTGCCCCTCTCCTTCTCATGCTCTATGTCTCTCTCTGTCTCTACTCTGTCTCCATCTCCCTCTCTTGCTCTACCTGACTCTTCTTCTCTTGCTCTACTCTCTCACCCTCTCCTGCCTCTGGATGTTCCTTAATTTTCTCTAGCTCTTCCCTGTGCCCTTTGTATTCTCATTTCACCTCTGATTCCTCTGTTATCCCTCTGTCCAGCTCATGTATTTTTTACATGACTATACACCGTCTCCATCTCTCTTCTATATCTACTGCCATCTCTCTCTCTCTCTCTTCTCTTCAACCTCCAGACCACCTTATTCGTCTTACGTGACGAATTCAAATCTCGTTATTATTATGCATATTTACTAAGCTCTGTGTACCGGTAATGAGATGCAGAAATGTGAATCGTATTACACGTCTTTTAATAAAATGCTGCTATTGACCATCTCATATCTGAACGAGGCTTTAGGGTCACTATTGGGTATGGGGTTAGAGTGAAAGTTAGGCTCATTGTGTAGTCAACAAGAATTTGGTTTAACAGTGTAGCTCATTGATCTTGATGCAACTGCCAACAAAGCATGTGTCGTACAAGCCTTTGTACTCACAGATAAGGGAGCATGTTTAGGGCCATTATTATCTGCACATACTCATCTCAATTGCAACTCATTTACTCTTTAAAACTAGATGGAGTTGAAAATGATGCCTACGCCAAAGAGCGATTTTACAAACCAAAACAGAAGCAATTTTTTTAAATTCAAGTTTGATTGTAATCCATCATCAGGTTTTCAGAATATCTTAATTACAAGCTATTGGCTCTGCAAGAAACTTGCATGTCCCCAGTTAGATAGTAATCTATCCATCGGTTCTAATGAAAATGCATTCACAAGCTATCTTTGCATACAATAATGAGCCCTGTGACCCCAAAATCTAATCAGTTCATTGGCTAAATATTCAAAAACTTTTTTCAGTGCTATCAGCGAGTTAATGGCACCGTCTGCACCGCCTGATTTATAATAGTTTTATGACCAAACTATACGTTGCGTAACACCTCTAATTATTTTACCAAACTGCCCAATGTGAAAATTATGTTCAGTTTGTTAGATAACACGTTTGGCAAACTTTCATTTGGTTCAGTGGTTCAACTACTTTGTACCGTAGCTACATAATAGTGACATATTGTATTGACCCAAAGTGTTTTTTTTTTTTTTTCCCTTCACAGATATCGGAAGCCTACCGACTTTAAAAGGAAGAAGCTGAGTCTGTTAACGTCCAAGCCACTATATCTTCATCTCAACTTAATTTTGTATGAGAACTGAGGATCAACTCACTTCAGTGTGTCTCTATGCAGGGTGCCTTCGTTTTGAAAGGTAGCATTTTGAGCAGATATACACTCACAGGGGCCAAATTATTTTGAGGTTGCTAATTTCAAATTTAGTCCACTTGACACTGTACTAACCCCAGCGCTGAAAGGTGAAAATTCACTATTGTGAAGTATTGAATGTTCTTCTGTCTCGCTGCCGAAGGAGATTGTGGTAGGAGATATTATCCAGCAAATTTCTCATTGGGCAGGGCCATGCCAGGAGATAAGATAAATAATGAAAACTGAAAATTGGTCTTTACTTTTACTTCAAGTTGCAAAAAGTTTATTCAAAATATTCACTTTATAAACATTTTGATTTACAATGTTGGCTGTTAAAGATACTATGTCCCTTTTGCAGGCCCAAAAAATGAAAAGATGAATTTGATAACTGCTCTCAAAACAAATGGGCTTGAACATTTCTTTACAGCTCATTGTATGTATGTTATTACCAAAGAACAAAAAGAAGTCAGTCAGTCACTCAATAGTGTCTGACAGTGAAATTTAGAAAGTAAAAGGGTTTCCTTGCATAATTTGAATATTAGAACACTGCTAACGTTTACATTTCACAGATAAAATATACCTGACATGTTCATCGGGGGGGGGGGGGGGGGGGGATTAGATTTTTCGGCAAACACCAAACATTTTGGGGAAAAAAACAGACCCATTTTTAATGATATTTTTTTATAAGCGGGACCCATGTTCTTCAGCATGCTGTTTGGATTTTTTCTATTATAAATAATTCTTTTTACAGCACTCTGGAAAATAATATCAATATGCTATAATGTACATGCTTAATACCAGTACTGTATTCTTTAGAAATATATATTTCTATTCTATGTATGATCGTACAGTATGTGGTTTTATTGACGGGAAATCTAGTTATACAAATGGAAATGCAATAATTAATGACTTGGAAGAAAAACTATTAAATATAACATTATTATAAACAATGATTAGAAATTGGTATAAATTAACTTAAATGAGGAAGCAAGTTCATTGAACATGTATCAGAAACAACACATTGGATTATAGTAGGTTATATCAGCTTTAAACAAAAATTTAAGATGTATGTGTGCCTTGGTCTATGTGTCAGTCAATGTACAAACCAATGTCTAAATTGTATTCATTATCTATTTTATTTATTTTTTAAATTTCAATTTAGATTTACTAGACAGTTAGAGACTTTTCCTTTTTTTTGTACAAGGGAATCATTTGTAATTAACGATTTTGTAATACATGTAGATTTGTACAGAGTAATAAATACATGTATGTGCTTTGATGATATAATGGATGTTCAGAAGTTGTGTTATTTTGAGTCCACTAGATATTTCTTAAATGTAGAGCTGCATTTACGAAAGCACTTAATACATCCATACTTAATAGCCATTTTGTCAATTATGTTAAAGGGAGTGAAGCTTGGCATATACTGGTTAACACCATCTACGTCTTCTTTTGGACAACTGCACGTAAACGAATAGACTATATTTCGTATTGTACCCGATTGGCCCCGAGACAGGCTACACTCCCTTGAAGTTAAATAATGCATCATTTCATTTCAAAGCTCCACTTCATGTTTTAAAGGTAGTGTATCCCTTTTGAAGCCGACATCACATTCTGTAGAACTTTGCAGAAGTCGTGAATATGTAACGTATGTCTCATCTGAGAAATTTAAACGTTAGCAGCGACCTAGCTTTGCAAGGGAAACCGTTTACTCTCTAGACTTCACTGTCGGACAGTGTTGAGTGACTGACTTTAAAAATTGTATAACAGATAAGGTTGGCTGTAAAGGGTAAATTATCATTTGTACACATCAATCAAAGACCTGCTTCTTATAATGACCAAACTTAAACGGAGTCTTTACTCAGCACAAAACATACAACTATGCGGTACAAGGGTCTGAAAATCAGACTACCTTCCAAGCATTTTTGTTTGCAACACGTTTTGAAAATTCCTAACGGTCGATATAATTCCACAAAGAGGCAATTACCAGTTCTAGTATTTGAAGAGGAGTTTTTAGTTGGTATTATCTCATGTTTAATAGTGATAATAATCTTTTAAAGTCCACTCCAAATTTTATTAAACCGAAATTCTTAGTATTAAAATAATTTTATATTTTCAGCCTGCAAAAGGTTGAGTTTTGGAGAGGTGAAAAATGATTTGTGAGTGTTATCATTGTTATTTTGCAAGTTTAGGTAGTTTAGTGGTGGTTATTTTACATGACTGCTAAGAGAGTAGAAGAAAGCATAAATACTTGTTAGTACATTTAAGGTGGAAGAACATCAGAGAAAAAATGTACCCTGAAAAGCATGGCTCTTCAAATACCTTTATATTCTAAATATGACAGATAACGACTCAAAAATGAGGCCCAATTTTTATGCCACATGTTTGTCTAGTCCCATATAAATCTGTCTGTGTACCGAGCTTGTTACTTTACCAAGACTGGGCCAAATTTCTTATCATTTTGATGACTTTAAGTACCTTGCAGTACACACCAATACTTATAAGCTAGATGATCAACTTTTGTTCTGATCGATTCCACACCGTTTCTTTCACAATGCAATCATGTGCAGAAATACTCATGGCAACCAAAGCCAGATTATTGCTTTTATTCATACAGGTTTGCAAACTTATTTTCAATGCTACTTGTATAACTACATGACTCCTCCATCAATGCAACCTTGATTATTTTTCAACTTAAACTCCGGATTAACTTTATTTACAGACCACTGTCTAAATCTCACAATTTTTTTAATCTTAGCATTATGCAATACACACCATAAACTGTTTCTGGAAACAATAACAGATCATGTTTGGGCCTACCGGTAAGTTGTGCACATTGATATTTATTTTTATTTTTTACCTGCATATCAAATTCATTTACACATACATGTAGTTGGTTTGTAAACTGCTGTAAGAGTTTGTTTTTGAGGCAGTTTATCCCATCACATGTGGACACAGCTCACGAGATAGATGAGTTGTGATAGTCTTGCTTCCATAAGAATTCTGGATGGTACGGATGTCCTTCTGTACAGCTCTTTGAGCAAGTATAGATCAGCAGAGTCCCCCAATCAATGCTTGCATCAAGACTATCTACATCAAGATGGGTCAGGAGCTGGGGCATGATCTGAAAAAGAAAGAAGAGTCATTTATCAAAATAAAGTGAAATGTTTATTATATGTTACCTTACATATAAAAAATATAAAAAATTCTATGCGGTCATTACAAACATGCAGTAGGTGGAAATTAAAAAAATAGTGGTAAAAATTCCTCTTTGCTGAGAGTACACAATTTCAAAGAATCACTAGAAATGTTTAGTACAATTCGAGGGGTCAGTGACACAAAGGCGTAACTCCATGTGTCAATGAGCACTTGGGCCTTGAGGAGTTAAGTCTATGTTTCACTAACCATTGGTGTTGGGTGGTCTTTGTGTTTCCTGGAAAGCCCACATTTTTCTGAACATTTTGATATCAAATACTCATTTTGGCAAAATATGGAGTTACGTCTTTGTGTCACTGAACCCTTGAAGTGAACCCGTTGGAACCAATGAAATTACCTGGTTTAAAATACTGGAACTTTGTTTATAACAAGGGCTAAAAAAAAAGACAATACATGTACTCAAAATAAATGGGACCACAAAGATTACCTGTTACATATCCTTTAGAATTACAATTTATTTAGAACATACACAGATATACGTTAAGCAAATACAACTTGGTCTTTATGTCTGCTGTATAAGATCACCTGAAATTCAAAACGTCTTTTTGCCCCACAAGTACAAAGCATAATGTCCTCGTCTCTTGGTTGGTCACATGCAGATACATATAGAGGCACTCCTCCCTTCTCATACCGTAGAACCTAAAACACCAAAGAAACAAGTCATCAAATAATCAAGCGTCATCTGTGCCTGGAAGGGGAAAATTGTAGACAATCATTATAACCCTCCAGTGTCTTGATATAGATTATTGGGATGTACAAATTAGCTTTTATACTGGGGTTTTCCCCTGCTCTTGAGCATTTGATTGTCATGTGGATTTGGCACCTTACAAACCTTATGTATGTATTATTATTATTAATAGTGCTGTGGGTTCTTTCAGTTTACCAATCACCTAAGAACATACTTTGTGTATAACTAGAATATATGAAATCAGCCTCAAGAACTTCACCCCAATTCTATGGGCTAATAGATGAGGACTATGAAGTAAATAAATGATAATATAATATTAAACTCTGCATATAGCTAGAGATTGTTCGGAACCAAGTCCCCTAGTGTCTGTTGGAGCCATATTTTATGTGAGCATATTTTATGTGAGCGTTGAGTAGTCTACTCAGAAGTCGCTATTTTGTTAATTGAGAGTGTATTTAATGATCTTGCAAGATCTCTTTTCAGAAGTAATATTTGAAGCTCATATTGTGAATCTATAATCTATATTACGACACGGAACTACTAACACACAAAACAAAATAGTCGTTGGTGATTGGTACACTTTAATGGGAAAAGGTGGCAACTCTCCTATACATGCGATCTCCAGTTTATGTCCTATCTTAGTATCCATAAGATAAATAGACTTCTTTTAGGGAAATCCAACCTTGATAAGCAAACTACTCTGGAGGAGAAGACTGGTGAATGTTTCAATGGAATCAGACAAAAAATGGAGAGAGTTATACAATTTTAAAAGTTGTAAATCATTATAGTATGAACTCTTTAAATTTCCTGAATTGGTAATGTCTTAGTGATATAGTGGCCGACAACTCTCATAAGAGAAGGCACTTGGGATAAAAACAGAAATTAATGATATTTTGTGTACATTACAAACAGGAGAGTTATCCGCGACTACGTCACAATCCACTGACCAAACAGCCGATTTGAGATTGGCATCTAGACTTAGTGATCTCATATTTCAACATTCATAACTTTCTTATTATTGGTCCCATTCATTTTTCTGCTTTCATTCAAAATTATTACAAGGGGGTTGGATTGCTCTCTAATGGCAAAGTCCACCCTGGCATCAAGTTGGGAAAGGGAAGCTTTACTAAAGCAGAAAATGAGATAGATAACATATCAAGTAAAAATGGCAACTCTGTGATTTAATCTCCAAGCAGCTCTCTATTTGTTTTTACCTCAGGTCTAATAAATGTCTATTTATATACACTGTATGTATATATTGACAATTCATGACCATCATTCTACATCTGTTTGGAGCCAGATGGACTCTAATCCTATGTTCAAACAAAGGGTTGACTCTGAACAGACAATGTATGCTCTGAACATGATGACACATAAATTACAAAGTTGCCCCAATCAGAAAGCTGGCTAAAACTCACTAAATAACTCATGGTGATGTTTGACAATTAACTGGCAATTTAGTAAGATATACTACCGGTAATCTTTTCTTTTCTTTCTTTTTTTGGAAGTTGCTTTTTTAAGTTAAATTACTTTCTGAGGAAACAAGCCTGAATTGTCCTAAATTGAAGTAGAAATACCTGATCTGGATTGTGTGCAATCCTCTTCTTAAAGGTCATAAACTGTACATCATCTTCTGTCTCCTTCCTAGCCATTCTATCAAGATCCTTGATGCTCATATCATCATTTTGATCGAGTTCCACAGCAGTTTGGACCAGACTTGCACCAATTTGTCTAAGATCTTCATTGCTTGAGCCCTTCTGTACACTCTCGTCTTCTTCCACTGCAACACTCTCCTCACTTTCTGGCTCTGTTACAAGCTCAAACTCCGGGAAGAGGAATTTA
The DNA here is from genome assembly GCA_035222895.1 of Strongylocentrotus droebachiensis. Lineage (NCBI taxonomy): Eukaryota > Metazoa > Echinodermata > Echinoidea > Camarodonta > Strongylocentrotidae > Strongylocentrotus > Strongylocentrotus droebachiensis. The sequence continues at coordinate 32,602 of JAVYIG010000447.1, forward strand.
TTTTCAGCTGAAATATCTTCAAAATTGGGACCTACAAAATATAAACAAAACAAACAAATAAGGTTCTAGGGATGCTAAAAATGCAATCATTAGCTAGATTTGTTTCTCCGTGCAGCACACCATGCTTCCCCTCTACTATTGTTTTGAATATACAATGTTGAAAGGGGTTTAGGTTTAAAGCTTATCAACACTAGTGAGGCTAGGAGGAAATAAACCACACAGCGAGGTCACCGACAGGTGGCTATATCAACTCAGCTCTCAAATAACATAGGAAATAGAGGATCATGGGGGACCAACAGGCACCGATTAGGAAAGTTTTCTATATAGAGGGAGCAAGTAGCTACAAGTAGGACAGTGGGGCTTTAAGAGATATATACCCCTTACCAAGAAATGGATTATTCATTATTGAAAATGTAGTAAATTCATTATTGAAAGAACATTTTTCAAAAGGCAACAGGGGAATGAGCCAGTAAGCTCATCTTTGATCATCAAGTGCAGAGGAAATGACAATAGTATTAAAGGGGAAAACAGTTTTGGTCAAATCATACCATTGATCTGGTGAATGTTATTTTTAAGGCATTACCTTGAGGAGGCCTTATAAGAAAGGGGATGAATAAATTAACAAAGGAATTTCATGCCCATACAAGCTTTTTGATTATCTTCACAAGAGCAACTTTTCTTCTGCAAAATTGTCTGACATGGAAAATACATATGGGATTTTGAGGACAAAGATAGAAAAAGAATTCAAAACTCGAGGGAATACAGGGCGATGACGTTGTACATCATTGCAATTAGGAGGTCACCTGACACACACATGTCATGTGACATGTGCCAATGTACTTTTTCAGTGCCTACATCATGTATCATGGCTTTTGATAAACACAAACCCTGGCGCATAACCTCATATTTTTGGACTTCCAACCTGGCCATTTCTTAGCACCGGGCAAAAGGCCTGCCACTGGCTGCCAGGCTTTCAGATTTTAGTTTTATAGTTATAGTTATATCGCAATTTTAGCAGCAGAAATAAGGATGATTTTTGATGGGTTTTTCAAATTTTCTGTGATTTCTAGGTCTATTGTAGAATACTTGTAAGTTGTGTGTGTAATAATGCCATTTAATGGGTTGATTGTTTGGATGTCTTGGAAGTGTAATTTTCATATAAGTAAAGTTTTTGTTAAGATCATGGTGGTATTTGAATCTAGGTTATGCTACTCTAAATACATGAATAAAACAATTAATGAATAAATGGACAAATCCTATCATTCTGTCATTCGAGGGTGCATTTACAAGAGACCTCCAACCCCCCCCAGCCCCCCCCCCCCCCCCCCCATAAAAAAAGAAGTCCTGGAAGTGAGCAGCCCTGAGAGTCTGAGATTATTAAATTGTTACTGTAACGTACCCAGTTCCTTGCCACATGTTGCCTTGTGACCCATCTTCCAATCCAGAACCTGGTGATCTTTGCAACAGTATGTTACCCTTTGACATCTGCCACATTTCATATTGCCTGCATTACACCCACAAAGTTCACACAACATAACTCCAAATTTCTTAGGAGAAATGATGTCACTTTCAGCATAGACCGGTAGGTCTATGCTTTCAGCAACTTCATCGTCTTCGTCTGGCGGTTCATAACTGTAGAACTCGTTTCTCCTATCTAGCTGACATCGAAGAATTATGAATGGAATGTTGTGGTCTTCAGAGTTACTTGTTTGATGACAGGATGCTTCCCTGCAGCAGAAGACGTAGAGCGAACGGTGGAAACATTTCTGCCGGGTGTTCGGCGGCGTCAGTTCGTCCTCTTCGCCCGGTGGACAGTATATTTGCAGGAGAAATGCCATTGTCTTTCTGCAAATCGGACAATTTAATTCTTTTGATTGAGGTATTTCCTTCAGATCCAGCCATGCTGGTTTACCACCTACTTTACTTGGGAAAAATTGACTGATCAAACGCAACGTAGGTGATTTTTCAACGAACCCAAGTTCCACATTTTTAACCGTGGCCGTGGAGGCCGCCATGGTGTTCCAGTCTGCAGCACGATGCTGCGCTAGCTGCCTGCTTTAATAGCAGGTCCCATGGTCCATATGCCATCAAAATCCCAGTAGGTTCGTTGATCCATGCCTACCGAAGATGGCGTTATCAACTTGTATTGAACATCTCATGAACTAATTATGCATGTGTGAGTAGGTGGTTGTGGTAACTGCTTACATAACAAATGGACATTAGTATTTTTTTATTTTTATGAAATAAATGGAGAAATTATTTGGGTTGACCTAGACACAGTGGATGAAATCGTGCAATAATGATAAATTATTAGTATTATTATTATTATTTTATGTTTTATTTAAATGATGATGGTGGCATGATGATGATGATGATGATGATGGAGATGGTGATGATGTCAACGACAGTAATGATCGTCATTTTGAAATGATGAAAGGCTCAACAACTTTTCACATAGTTACGAAAGTTTTCTGAATTATTATAAAAGATTGTTCTCAAAGGCCTACTTTCTGCATCAGACCCATCCTACAAGTACAAAGGGGCTAAGGATTCAATGCCTGGCTACTGTTTCGTGGATTTGCGCCCTCTTAGTTGTCTACACAATAAAAATTGTTTGTAAAATATAATAGTACATCGAAATTCAGATTATATATGCTCGGAAGCTGTTTTTACTTCATCTCATATGATTATCAGTGATTTCCCGCAGCCCTTAATATAGTATAGAGATTTATCTATTGCTCCTTTTTTTCTTTTTCTTTTTTCATAGATTTTTATTCGAAGCATGTATATTTTGCAGTAAAAAAAAATATATATAGCAGGAAAATATATATCTTTTTAAGGTATTGTCTAATTTGTTCCCACAGTTCAATCTGTTTTTCTGTTGCCCAGAGTACAGCCGAACCCCGCCCCCGCTTCTTATCGTGATACACAATTCTCTGTCAAAAAGGGGGCATTAACGAAAAGGGAGATTCTGCATGCAAACGCTGTCTCCAACACAATTCTCTCTCTCCTTCTAATCTCTCTTTCTCTGTCCCTCGCTTTCTCTTAATTTCTCAAGTCTCTATCAACTCTCTCTCACCCCCCCCCCCCCTCTCTCTCTCTCTCTCTCTCCCTCTCTCTCTCTCTCTCTCTCTCTCTCTCTCTTACACCCTTCTTATCTATCTCGATCTCTCTGTCTCCTTCTCTTTCTTATATCTCTCTTAATATCCCACCATTATGAACCTAAGGTCACATCACAATGCAATCTTTGACGGTACGCTTTCACACACTTTTATTCGAATTTGATAAGACAGTAATTATGTCCAGTTTTACAACCTAGCTCTCTAATCCAGGGCGGAGCATTACAATTTACCAGCCATCTAAAGTTTTTTCATAATTCTTTTATGGATCATTAAAAAAACATTCAAAATAAAGAGACAAAGACACCTTAAAATTTTAACTATTCATATCATGATAGCAGAACGTTTTTAGTTCTATTATTTTATTTACAAACGGTCCATTCGGGTGTGTATTGTGATGTCATTCATGCTGAGCTAGGTAGCAGAATATTACCAACAAAAGGTTATTTTCTGATTCACTGCTATATAACCTCAAGAATTCGGTTGGGAAAAATAAAGAATATTTCTTTTCACTATTATAGAGAAATGTGATTTCCACAATTATGTACAGTCTTTCTTCATCAATATGTTGCAGACGATAAAGAGTTGATCATTCTAAGCTTTGCTGAAGTAGAATTTGGCACAGGTACCGCCGACGTCGATGGTTGAGACGAGTTGACCTCCAACGATTTGACGGGTGAGTTTGGCGCCCTTCTCACCGGTAAGAACCAGACAGTCACCGTCCCATGCAGCAGTCACCTGTAATAAGGATAATAATAGTTTGAATATATAATAATCTGGGTTTGTATAGCGATTAATATATTGGCGATGTCTCTAAGCGATTTGTAGAAATATTATTTCCCCGGTTATCAGATTCAGGCTTTATTTCAGACTCAGCTGCACAAGGCAGAGGGGGCAGAGATCCATCAAACACAATAGGGAAAAGAGCGGAGTATAAACAATAACAACAACTCATACAAAGAGTATAACAAACTAAACTATACTACGTAGATACATTCTAAACTGTAACATAACCTGTAACCTATAACCTGTATCTGTAAGATTGAAAAAATATAGCACATTCTTCACTCCCTTGGGAGTATTCCAGCTAGGCGCCATTTTACAAAAGCTCACAATGCTGAGCAATTTAAAATGACTTTCACATTTTAACAAAATATATGAAGGTAATGAGCTAATAACTGATTAGCGATCATGAGTTAAAAAGTTACAATTCTGAAACGCCTTTTTATGGCTACATGCGTTGTTTTTTTCTTTCTTTTTTGAAGGCCAATGTGCAGTACTATAGGGGGCTCCTTTTCTATTAAAACATTAATAAAGACTATGTATCATAATAATATAAAAATATTGTTTAGGCAAAGGCACAAGGAAATCTTCTCTTTTTTTCGGGGAAAATGAACAATGTATATGGATATCTTTATTTAATTTATGAAATCAAATCATAGCTATTATCATAATCATATGAAAACATTTGATGAATATTGAGAAAATTGACATAACAAACTTATGATCGTGTTTTCACTTTATCGGAGAGCTAAATATACAGGTATAGAAATATTGCTTGTTTTTGCCTCAAAATCTCACATGGTAGTGTATTATTTGCGAATGTTGATCAAAATATTACATTTATGAGTAATTTGAAAACATTTGGAGGCCTACACCACCGTCGAGAATTCAATTGCGATTTTTGTTTTTATTACAAACAAACCAGAATAGATCTATTTGTCAACAAGTACATACCAATAATATATTCATGAGCAGTGACCATTAGTTTTTTGTTTATCTTGTTGACAACAAAACATATACCCATTATTTTCACCCCTTTAAATGGGGAGCGAAAATGAGAGCTGGACCTATTATTGATTGTAGCGGTTTAGATTTGGATATATATAATGAGTAATATAATCAAGAATTGGAAAAGGGAAATAAGCCTACCCGAAATAGATGTTACGAATGTAAGTGTAAGCATGAATGTTGGTTATAGGACCATGATTCTATTAATTCAGGTTTCAAACTCCAGAGCAAGAAGCTACACCTCTCTCTCTCTCTCTCTCAAAGTTGTAAAGTTGGGAATGAATTCCCTAGTGGGATCAATCTTGGGTATCCGACATTATTTTTCTCCTGCGACATTTGCTCTGGACTCTAGTTCCTCAAAGATGTAGGGTTGAGGTGAGGGTTGCAGATACGTTCTAGTTCTTTTAAGGGCTAGGGTTAGGTATATAATTTTGTTCCAGGGTTAAATTGGGAATTTGGTTAGATTTCTTGGTTGATTGACTGATTGATTGGATGGATATAGGCCTAGGCCTATTATATTGATTGATATATTGATTGATTGATTGATTGACTGATAGTTTATTGTTAGGGCCGAACCGAGATGATAGATAGTAGGCCTACTAACCTTAACGGTGATGGTGCCCATGAGAAGCTCGGTCTCGAAAGTGGATCCCACGGCGAAGGTAGTCTCACGGGTGCCACGCTGTGCTACAGTCTTGACGGTGAAGTTGTCACCATTCTGAGTGATGGTCATACTGAGTCCGGTGATGGTTCCTGGAGGGCGTTTCTCAGCAGGAACTTGGAGCTTATCCAGGACAGCATCCAATGAATCATGTTTGGACAGAGTCCATGAACCAGAGAGGTTAGGCATGATGGATGATTGGGATCTAAATCAATTGAATATAGCAAATCAAACTCATTATTAAATATCTCTTTCCATGCCGTCTACAGATAAAACGATTACACAAACAAAAAAATCTATTAAAAATGAACAGATTCTCGTAGATTTGATTATCCTATGTATTCAAAGTCATGCGGATATTGCCATTAGCTTGAATCAACGATATTAAAGGTGAATAGAATTCTAGTCAAATTGACAAATTCAGTGTTCAATAATCATTGGATAGTGTAATTGCTGTTGTACTAAACAATGACTCTGCTCGTATAACGAAGAAAAAACAAACTCGTTATTGAGTGGAAAATTCGTCGATTTTTTTTATCCCAACGGAGGCCAAAGGATGACATGAGATTTGCTCCGGCGGCAATTAGTCGTACAAAACAGATGTTCTTACCTGAATGGGAGAATGAGAAGTTGAGAAGTGTTAGCACCAGGACCGTTTGTTGAAGGTGTGGGAAAGAGGTTTTTGAGACGCACGTATTTATCGAGTTTCTAATGGCGTTTCGATTGGTCGGTCCAGGGCCTTAGCAAACAGTGAAGCTATAGTCCTTGAATCTATCTAGGAACGTGATGATAAGCAATAACAAGAGTGGAGGCCTATAGCTATCATCAAAATTAACCTTTGCTCTGATAAAGCCAGTTGAAATGGGTTCCTAGTTTCTCGTCCGAATAATATGAAAATGAGTTGGAGTGGCTTCCATTTTATTTGATGTTTGATATTATCCTGTACATTAACATTTTAGTAGGTCATTTTCAAAAAATGGAATCATAATTATTTAGTATTCGCATGTACTTTAGGGGTTCAAGTCAAGATGGAATTCAATGATATAAAAGGTTTTCCCTTTTCACCCTCTCTTTTGGTTAATATTATTTATCTTCATTTCAAAACGAAATTATTAAAAACAACGACAACATTAAATGAGACGGTCAGAAAAGATAGAAAGGGGGCGAGAAACATTGAACCTACTTAATTTAGTCTTATGCATAGTGTCCATTCATCTTATGACACTCAGCTACGTTAAATATTTACTTTAGACTGTAATTGCATATTCCTCGCCGATACTCGACGGATCGTAGCAACAATGAAAATGCGACTGTAATTAGAGGGTGTTGTAGAGGGGCTCATAATTAAAAATGTAAGACAAAATGACCATTCCAATAACAAAGATGCCCCTCCTTAGATAAAATTGCTAGCTCTTAATTTCTACGCCTTAATTTGGTTTAAATCCCTTCAAAAATAAACAATTGTCCTTTATCTAATAGACCTTTGTCTGACAGAGCTCCACAATAACTTTTCAGATCCGGATCAAACCTGAAGCGTCTGTAAAGTATGCATGTGTCTTAAGGCCCGGTCCCACTGCACTTACGGATGCAAAGAGGATGTAAAACGTAAAAAAATCTTGCCATCCGTTGGAAAACGCTATGCATCCGTTGTGTACTCATTGCATACGTGTTTCATTACGCTCTATCCATTGAGCATCCGTCCACTGTGATTTCATCCGCGCAAAAAGTTTTGAGCTGCTCAAAACTTTTAGAACGGATGAACTTCCGCCGTGTACGATGTAAATCCGCGACAAATACGAGCAACAAACGTTCTATGTCCATTATCATCCGTTAAACGTCCGCTGTATCCTCTCTGCATCCTCTGGGCATCCTCGCAACTCACATCCGCTGCAGCTGAAAACGGAAAGAGGGAGGAAAGATAAGGTACATGGAACGTCTATACATCGTTAGTAGCACGGAAATAGAAAGGATGTAAGCGTATGCATCTCGTATATAAAGTATTCAAAGCTGTCATCCACTTCCATCCGCTTTCATCCGCTAGGCTTCCGATGAACATCCGTTTAACATCCCCGCTACATACTACCCACGTCCGTTATTTTCCGTTCTGTTTTCGCAAATTTTTCGAAAATTTTGTCCATTTCTGGAGCGGATGAAAACGGATGGAGCCACCCCCGAAATTTTGCTCGTCCGCTGTGTCCTTTATGCATACGTTTTGTGTCCATCGGCCAGTGGGACCGGGCCATTATGCAAACATTTCAAAATCTTATTATTTTTATTATTATTGTTATTATTACTACTATTATTGTTATTATTATTATTGTTATTATTATTATTATTCTTTTAAATCATTATTATTATTATGATTAAATTTATTTTCTGGAGAGCTATTATTGTTATTAATATTATTATTATTTTTTTTTTTTTAATTATTATTATTATTATTATTATTAGATTTATTTTCTGGAGAGCTATTCACTCAGTGGAAATGCATGAGCATATACAGAGTTAAGGAAAATCCAATGAAGACCAGGGCCCCGTCTTACAAAGAGTTATGATTGATCCAAATCAATCGAATTCAGTAAGTTATAGTTGGGATTGATATCAACTCTTTGTAAGACAGGGCCCTGGAACAGTGTTGGCAGGTAAACACATCTCCTCGGTGAAGCCTCCACCCAGGTGAAGTAAATGGGTACCTGGTAGGAATTTGTTCCTTGAAATGCTAGAGCGCCGTATGGCAGCCGTGTTAAAGCCAGGGTAATAATCGGGAGCACCAGGAGGATCAAATCTGACTGACATGAGCGCTATACAAGAACCCACTATTATTATTATTATTATTATTATTGAATAATGACGTAATACAATACAACGCACAACAGGCGAAAAGACCTCTTTAAAAAAATTCTAAACACGAACAACGTTATTAAGATGATTAACCCTATTCTACCGGCAGTGCAATGTCAGAAAAAACAAAATGTGGAAAACAATCAAGGCAATCGAGTTTGAACCAATATTGGCGCAAATGTCAGACTCAATTTTTTGTAATCGTGATTTAGCGATAGCTAGGAATCCTGAGATCAAACATGTACAAGGGCATTTTCAGCTCAAAACTGCCTGATCGTAGTGTCTGCTTTGAATCATTCACGATTCCTTATGTGGCAATTCGACAAATTTACCTCTTACAAATAATCCGATTGTACTTGACACGTTCTATATATTCAATATCATGCTATGTACACAGACCCCTCCCCCTTTAATCTAAATAACCTTTATTCTGATATACAGTAGATATGGGTTGAATTCTGCCAGACACTTCAGCAAACAAGATTTTACCGGGTCATCAATAATTGTTACTTGAGTAATTTAGTTGTGGGGGGGGGGGGGGGAGAGTAACGTGACCTTGGAATACTTCTTTTTCAGTAAATCTTTAGAAATTTGATTAAGATATAATTATGTGGAACATTTCCTTTTAGGTTCCTTTGAAAGAAAATATGGACACCAACAAATATTAAAGTAAGGATCTATTTTCACAAATATGACAATGTTTAGCTTGTATCTTAAAGTGACAATATTCTTAAAAAATAAAAAACATACTTTGAAAGAAATAATTATATGACATGTTGGAAACGTTAATAATGGTAATAAGAAAATCATGCCTCAGTCAGACCGCCAAACCGACTCAAGACTGACTCTAACCGACTGCCTTTTGGCCACTCAATACCATTGTACATACGCAGTCTGTTGTCGGTCTCGTGTCGGTGTGACGAGGGCGGGTATAGTAACTTAGGACTCTTTTAATTCAATCATAAAAACTAAATGCGTCCGCTAATTCATAATTTATAGAGGTCGACCGATTTCGGGATAGTTTTTAAGGGGTGGGTGTATATTGAAAATGGTTGATTTAACACGGAATGACTCTCTTTTTTTTCCTCTCTCTCTCTCTCTCTCTCTCTCCCTTTATTTTCTCTTTTTCGTGGATTGTACATGGTAATATGCATGCTTTTCAGGTTAATGGAATGCAACGCATCTCTTATACCATTTTACATAAACTATGACATGAGAATGTTTCGGCACTGTAGCTATGGAGACAAAGTTCATGTGACAATAAATCTCGGCTACAGGCCATTATACCGACAATATCGTATTTGTGGGCCTTCTATCTCTATTCCAGAGGCCCCTGGATCGATGCTTTTCTCCGATTGTTCATTTCTCTGTTTTGTTATTGTGTGTCTGCCTACGATGGGCTGTCGGTCTCGGGGACGTGGGCCGTCGTTCTCCTGACATTTTGGAACTTTGTTTTGTTGTTGTTAAAGTCTTCGGTCCCCTGGTTGCTTACTTACAAGTACACATTACGATTTATTAGCAGTCAGGTAAAGCAAACCAACAAATTATAGGAAATTGTAGGCAAAATTATTTTAAAATATAAGATTTTAAGTGAGTCATCCAGAAGCTCTAAATGCATTCTCATCAGACTATAGGACCTTCAGTCGACTGCTGATTACGTCACCCAAGGCAAGCTGATAAAAGGTTACTGGGAGAATTGCAAAGATCACGACTGTTATGATCGATGCACATCGCTATCGGCCGTTGTACGGAATAAAGTGTATGTTTAACTTGTTTAACTGTCATTATCATTCGAAACAAACAGACGTTATCAGATAGGCAATACAAAATAGCATACTTCAGCAAGCTTCGTTGATTTTGACTCAAATGAAGTGTTTAAACAAGATATTTTAAAGCAGACATGACTTCCCCTGGATAAGCTGATAGAAGATTGGACCACTTGAATATTCACATGGAAATAAATTTAGAATAAACACTTGACAATGATATTGTATAATATTGAGCAAGCACTTGCTTTTTAAACCCATACGAACTGGGCACGCACTATGATTATCTTTGGATGGCACCCAAGGTGCTATGAACAGCATGTAAGATAATATGAATGACATGAATGATGAATCAGACACTTGAGATATAGTACTCTCTAAAACTATACGTGTTACATACTCAAACCTTCATTTAAAAGGATCGAGGGGTGACCACAAATGTTCAGAATAATAGATTTGACACTTTAACATGCTGGATACAACTATAAAGGTTGAAAGTGTGACCGGCCTTCGACCAGTTTAAAAGGTGATTTCACTAACACTATAGTTTCATGATAAGATAACATGTATCTGGTTTAAAACATTTATAAATAGAGAAGGTACTAGTTCGGAAGTGTAATTTTGATTAATGATGTGATGTTGCAGTATAAGTTGCGTGGGCTATTATAATCATTGGAGCTCTTAACATTGATATTGATATTTTTTACTAGGGTGCAATGGCTAAATAGAATCGGGAGGTCCCGGGTACGTAACCATACGAACGAAAAGAAAGTTGGGTAAATCATGTTGGTGTGATATGTTATGCAATATATTAAACAATTGAACATTTTACATTTTATCCCAATATATTATCTACATACTATACATGCATGTAGTTGGGTATAAGTATGCTTGGACAGTGTTTTCTACATCAGTGGTGGTAAATATTGAGCAAATGCACTTTTACTAATTTTTCAAAATGTTAAGAGGGGGCAAATGATTCCTGGATTCATCATAAATTGAACTTTATTTTTGTCTGGACAAATTCATTTCCGCAGGTCATTGCATTGAAGGCGCGACAAGACGGGACAAAGCTTGTCTAAAGCCTCGGTCACAAATGCCATTACGAACTGCTATACGAACGCCGTACGAACGATTTTCAGACAACGGAAATTCGGGAAGACAATGGAAAAACAGGGAGATTCGTACGAAATTATCGTTCGTACGAACCTTTGTGACCGTAGCATAACATCTCATTTTGAAATTATAAAAAATATTATAACAATGATTGGCATATTTTGCGGGGGCATACGAAAGATGCAACAACAAATTTGATAAGAAAGCCTTTATAGAGCCAATTGTAGGGACTTATTAATACTAAACAGTGAAATTGACAGTATCCCCTACATTTCTCATTTCTTTTCAATTTCGTATAAGCAAAATGGTGCATTAACAAGTTTTGCTGGGGAAATATAGAGCGTCATTTTCCCTCGTCAATGCCTGAACGTGTCGGTTCAAAATTCCTACAGCAACTACAAGGAAACGCGCCAAATAGTATCTCGTTGTAGTCAGTGGCGTATAGCTACAAAGGGAGACCACAAGGGGCACATCCCCCATTAAATAGAGAAAAAAGAAAGGGAAAAATATTAACACACGAGAAAATATAAGACAAATGGGGAGAAAGGACGACAAAAGATGATGATATGACCCCTGCCGCAGCCCTCCTTACCGATGGACTTGTTATTTTGCATTCCATTCGCCGTATAACACGGGTTCCCCCACACCCTACCCGGCCCTCAAGGGGGGGGGGGGGGGGGCTCTGGAAGATTTGAAAAATCGATTTCCCCCCCCCCCCTCCTTTGAGCGCCAGGAGAGGGGGCTTCCCCTCCCCTGGATCCGCCACTGGCCCTCTTCATTGGCTGGATCCTTGCTACGCCACTGGTTGTGGGTCACGATAAAGGAGCAAAACGGTGTGATAAGTCCCTGGTGCAGGTGACGGTGGTTTAAAATATGTATAACCTTATGTTACAGCAGTGTTTGGTTGTACGAGGCTTCTAAAATCCAGTAGGCCTACACCATTACGTAATAGTTACATTCTAATATAGATGATCAAAGAACTATCTTAATACATAATTTCCTAATTCGCTATTTACATAATTAAAGAAGATTATTCGCGATGTTTCAGCACCTCGAACAAAGATTGAACAACTGTACTAATAACACTATCTTTAAAGTTAAAATTCTAAAGAATACTAGCGAACCCTTGGAGTAAAGCTGTATCATTCAATAATAATGATAATAATTGTAAAAAAACACAATCATTATAGCACAGCTACTAGATAAATAAATAAATATACTCTACTGCGCTGTGATGAAAACGAAATACTTCAAAAGAATGTTCTTCCTCAACACATTATACAGATAATTTTGCGACGAAAATGACAGGAAAATAGTGGAATCTACATAATATACAATGGGCCAATATACGGCGCGGTAGCAGTATAGTGTGGGTTCAAACATCGGGGGGGGGGGGGGCTATGGTCTTACTCGGTGGATGAAATGCAAATAACAAGGTTATCAGGGAAAGATTAGAGGGGAAGATCGTAGGGTCTCCTTTTTACATCCCATTTCACCCTCTTCTCTCCCCCTTTTCACCACTTCACGAGGGCGGCGATGCATGTGTCATTTGAAACCATGAAACCCAAACGAAACCATAACCACCCCCTCCCGCAGAATTGTCGCCATTACCTGAATATTAGATACATCGGCGAAACGTTCTAGAACTATATGATTCATTCGGTTTCGACTCTGAGTCATACAACTTTGCACACAGACCTACAATCTCTATATCACAATAATCAAGAAGGTGTTCAAAGACTGTGTGAAAAGCAAATATGAGATTTAACATCAAGATAATGAGCTACTCAACTTGATAAGCAAGTGGGGTTCATCATCCTATGTAAAAGCGAGTGGGTACTTCAAATGGACGCAAACAGCGCAAAAGTGGGTAGTGCAAATAATTATGTAGACGCCTTGGACCCGTTGCATAAAACTTAACTTACCATTGATGGTAACTTCGCCATTATTATTGACTTCTACCACGGACACATCGCTGAGCAGCCAATCAAATCAACGTTTCCATGGAAGTTACCATTAATTGCAAAGTTACCATTTGCTGAGTTTTATGAAACGAGGCCCTGGGAAAGGAAAGAAAAGGAAGACAAAAATTAATGTATGATCTTTAAAGATCCCCCGCCCCCGTCCTATACACTGCAGGCGCGGATCCAGGATTTCTTAGGGGGAGGGGGCCGAAATTTGAAAATATGCAAGCCAAATATTGGTACGTAATGCGCAAAAACGTTGGGGGGGGGGGGGAAACAAAAAATCTGCATCACCCATGCCCATGAAGCTCAGGGGGTATGGGCTATTAATAGCGGCCAGATGAGCATATTTTGATAATTCATGACACTGGCAGGTGACTAATTGGCGTGGGGTCCTGGGGGCAGAGCCCCCGGAAGCTCAGGGGTTTCAGACGTTTACTTACGGTTAGATTAGCATATTTTGATACCTTATTTGTGACACTGGCAGGACAGTAATTGGCGTGAGGTCCAGGGGTCGGAGCAGGTGGGTTGCTATATAAAGGGGGGTGTTAGGCTACCGTCAGGAAATTGCGCTGCCGTCGGGAAAAAGGAGAAAAGGGGAGGGAAAAAACAAGAGGGAAAGGGAAAACTGAAAGGAAACAAAGGGGGAAAAAAAAGGGAAAGAAATTAAATTACCGACAGATTAGCATCCAGAGGACTGCTTTAGGGCCATAGATGGGGTCCAGGGGACAGGGCCACCGGAAGATCAGGGGTTTTAGGTATTTAATTATGGTCAAAATAATGAGCATATTTTGATACTTGTTTTGTGCCACTGGCAGGTCACTAATTGGCCTAGGGGCCCGGGGGCAGAGCCCCCTGAATCCGAAGGGTTTTAGGCATTATATGACCGACATATCAACATCCAGGGGTCCGGTTTAGGGCCCTAGGTTGGGTCCAGGGGGAGAGCCCCCGGAAGCTCAAGGGTTTTAGGCGTTTAAATACGATAAGATGAGCTTTTCTTTAAATACCTTATTTGTGACACCGGTAGAACACTAACTGACGTGGGGTCTACGGGGCAGAGCCCCCGGAAGCTCAGGGGTTTTAGGCATTCAATCACGGTCAGATTAGCCTTTTTTGATACGTCATTATTTTATGAGTACGCCAGTGCCCCCCCCCCCCCCCCCCCCCCCCCCCCCCCCCCGATACACACGTTGTTGGGCGGATTAATCGCAACTGATCTCCCCTTCATTTCACTCTTTTTTCTTCCCTTTTAGCTCTCCTCTCTTATTGTTGGTGGGGGCGGGGGAGGCAATGGTCTTTTGGCCCCCCCGATCCACAACTTGTTGGCGGGAAAATTGCAACCGATTTCCCCCTTTTTTCTTTTTCCTCTTTTTTCCAATCCTTTCCTTTTCTATTATTGTTAAGATAAGGGGGGGGGGGAGGCACCCTTTCACCCCCCTCCCATCTCCTTCTTTTTTTCCCTTTTTCTTTACTTCTTCCTCTTATTTCTCTTCTCTTTCCCTTTCCCTTCTTTTCTTTTCCTTCTCTCTCTCTCTTTTTGCGGGGGGGGGGGGGGATGTACGATGGTAGTAGACGTAGAATGGAAGAACAGGTAGGGTGGTAGTAGAGGTAGGGTGGTAGTAGAGGTAGGGTGGTAGTAGAGGTAAGATGGAAGAATGGGTAGGGTGGGGGTGTGGTGGATGTAGGATGGTAGTAGAGGTAGAATGGAAGAACAGAAAGGGTGGTAGTAGACGTAGGGAGGTAGAACGGGTAGGGTGGGGGTACGGTGGGTGTAGAGTGGGGGTGGACGTAGGATGGTAGTAGAGGTTGGAAAAAATAGGTTGGGTGGTAGTAGACGAAAAATGGTAGTAGAGGTAGGCTTGAAGAACAGGTATGGTGGGGGTAGGCATAGAATGGGGTTAGACGTAGGGTGGGGTGGACGTAGGATGGTAGTAGAGGTAAAATAGAAGAACAGGTAGGGTGGGGTGGGGTGGATGTAGGATGGTAGTAGAGGCAGAATGGAAGAAGGGGTAGGGTGGGGGTAGAGTGGGGAGTGGACGTAGGATGGTAGTAGAGGTATCATGGTAGAACGTATAGGGGGGGGATGGGTGGATGTAGGATGGTAGATGAGGTAAAATGGAAGAACAGGTAGGGTGAGGGTGGGGTGGATGTAAGATGGTAGTAGTGGTAGTAGAGGTAGAATGGAAGAATGGTGGAGGTGGGGTGGATTTAGGATGGTAGTAGAGGTATCATGGTAGAATGGGTACGGTGGGGGTGGACGTAGGATGGTAGTAGAGGTAAAATTATGGTAGAATGGGTATGGTGGGGGTGGACGTAGGATGGTAGTAGAGGTAAAATGGAAGAACAGGGAGGATGGGGGTAGAGTGGGGGTGGACGTAGGAAAGTAGTAGAGGTATCATGGTAGAATGGGTAGGGTGGGGGTGGACGTAGGATGGTAGTAGAGGTGAATGGAAGAACAGGTAGGGTGGTAGTAGAGTTAGGATGGAAGAATGGGTAGGGTGGGGTAGATGTAGGATGGTAGTAGAGGTAGAATGGAAGAACAGAAAGGGTGGTAGTAGACGTAGGGAGGTAGAACGGGTAGGGTGGGGGTAGAGTGGGGGGGGGGGGTGGACGTAGGATGGTAGTAGATGTTGGAAAAAATAGGTCGGGTGGTAGTAGACGAAAGATGGTAGTAGAGGTAGGCTTGAAGAACAGGTATGGTGGGGGTAGGCATAGAATGGGGGTAGACGTAGGATGGTAGTAGAGGTAAAAGAACAGGGAGGGTGGGGTAGATGTAGGATGGTAGTAGAGGTAGGATGGAAGAACGGGTAGGGTTGGGGAAGAGTGGGGGGTGGACGTAGGATGGTAGTAGAGGTATCATGGTAGAATTGGTAGGGTGGGGGTGGACGTAGGATGGTAGTAGAGGTAAAATGAAAGAACAGGGAGGGTGGGGTAGATGTAGGATGGTAGTAGAGGAAGGATGGTAGTAGAGGTAGAGTGGTAGAAGAGGTAGGATAGAAGAATGGTGGAGGTGGGGTGGATGTAGGTTGTTGTTGTTGTTGGGTAATTGTTTATTGGCGTTCATTCAATGCTGAATATATACGCCATTATTATTTTTAATTTTATAAGGAAAATCAGTTATAAATAAGACAAAAAAAACTGAGGATAAAGATTTGTAATGATATAATTAAAAAGTAACGCAATTTTTTAGGAGTCTCTGGATGGTTTGCAACTTCGTGTTTCTGCTTTTTTTTAAAGTTTAATTTTTTTTAAAGTGGATGTAGGATGGTAGTAAAGGTATCATGGTAGAATGGGTACGGTGGGGGTGGACGTAGGATGGTAGTAGAGGTATCATGGTAGAATGGGTAGGGTGGGGGGTGGACGTAGGATGGTAGTAGAGGTAAAATGGAAGAACAGGGAGGATGGGGGTAGAGTGGGAGTGGACGTAGGATGGTAGCAGAGGTATCATGGTAGAATGGGTAGGGTGGGGGTGGACGTAGGATGGTAGTAGAGGTGAATGGAAGAACAGGTAGGGTGGTAGTAGAGTTAGGATGGAAGAATGGGTAGGGTGGGGTGGATGTAGGATGGTAGTAGAGGTAGAATGGAAAAACAGAAAGGGTGGTAGTAGACGTAGGGAAGTAGAACGGGTAGGGTGGGGGTAGAGTGGGGGTGGACGTAGGATGGTAGTAGATGTTGGAAAAAATAGGTCGGGTGGTAGTAGACGAAAAATGGTAGTAGAGGTAGGCTTGAAGAACAGGTATGGTGGGTGTAGGCATAGAATGGGGGTAGACGTAGGGTGGGGGTGGACGTAGGATAGTAGTAGAGGTAAAATGGAAGAACAGGTAGGGTGGGGGTGGGGTGGATGTAGGAGTGTAGTAGAGGTAAAATGGAAGAACAGGTAGGGTGGGGGTGGGGTGTATGTAGGATGGTAGTAGAGGTAGAATAGAAGAACAGGTAGGGTGGTAGTAGACGTGGGGTGGAAGTAGAGATACTGGGAAAACGAGTAGAGGGTAGACGTAGGATGGTAGTAGAGGTAGAATGGAAGAACAGGTATGGTGGGGGGTAGGCGTAGGATGGGGGTAGACCAAGGGCGGTAGTAGGCATAGGGTGGTTGTAGACGTAGGATGGTAATAGACGTAGGATGGAAGAACTGGTAGGGTGGGGTGGACGTTGGATGGTATGTAGAGGTAGGATAGTAGTATAGGTAGAATGGAAGAAGGGGTAGGGTGGGGGTAGAGTGGGGGTGGACGTAGGATGGTAGTAGAGGTATCATGGTAGAACAGGTAGGGTGGGGGTGGGGTGGATGTAGGATGGTAGTAGAGGTAAAATGGAAGAACAGGTAGGGTGGGGGTGGGGTGGATGTAGGATGGTAGTAGATGTAGTAGAGGTAAAATGGAAGAACAGGTATGGTGGTAGTAGAGGTAGAGTGGTAGTAGAGGTAGGATGGAAGAATGGTGGGGGTTGGGTGGATGTAGGATGGTAGTAGAGGTAGAATGGAAGAACAGAAAGGGTGGTAGTAGACGTAGGGAGATAGAACGGGTAGGGTGGGGGTAGAGTGGGGGGGGGGGTGGACGTAGGATGGTAGTAGATGTTGGAAAAAATAGGTCGGGTGGTAGTAGACGAAAGATGGTAGTAGAGGTAGGGTTGAATAACAGGTATGGTGGGGGTAGTCATAGAATGGGGGTAGACGTAAGATGGTAGTAGAAGTAAAGAACAGGGAGGGTGGGGTAGATGTAGGATGGTAGTAGAGGTAGGATGGTAGTATAGGTAGAATGGAAGAACGGGTAGGGTTGGGGTAGAGTGGGGGTGGACGTAGGATGGTAGTAGAGGTATCATGGTAGAATGGGTAGGGTGGGGGTGGACGTAGGATGGTAGTAGAGGTAAAATGAAAGAACAGGGAGGGTGGGGTAGATGTAGGATGGTAGTAGAGGTAGGATGGAAGAACGGGTAGGGTTGGGGAAGAGTGGGGGGTGGACGTAGGATGGTAGTAGAGGTATCATGGTAGAATGGGTAGGTTGGGAGTGGACGTAGGATGGTAGTAGAGGTAAAATGAAAGAACAGGGAGGGTGGGGTAGATGTAGGATGGTAGTAGAGGAAGGATGGTAGTAGAGTAGAATGGTAGAATGGGTAGGGTGGGGGTAGAGTGGGGGGTGGACGTAGGATGGTAGTAGATGTTGGAAAAAATAGGTCGGGTGGTAGTAGACAAAAGATGGTAGTAGAGGTAGAATAGAAGAACAGGTAGGGTGGTAGTAGAGATACTGGGAAAACGAGTAAAGGGTAGACGTAGGATGGTAGTAGAGGTAGAATGGAAGAACAGGTAGGGTGGGGGTAGGCGTAGGATGGGGGTAGACCAAGGGCGGTAGTAGGCGTAGGGTGGTAGTAGACGTAGGATGATAATAGACGTAATAGATGGTAGTAGAAGTAGGATAGAAGTATGGATAATGTTGGGGTTGACAAAGGAGTGTAGTAGAGATAGGATTGAAGTACAGGTAGGGTGGTAGTAGACGAAGGATGGTAAATGAGTTAGGATGGAAGAATGGGTAGGGTGGTAGTAGGCGTAGGATGGTAGTAGAGGAAGGATTGAATAATGGGTAGGGTGGGGTAGACATAGGGTTGGGGTAGGGTGGGGTAGACGTAGGAAGGTAGCAGAAGAAGGACTAACGCATACCGGTACACAAACACATACACGCACTCATTATAAATATCTTTTACATGTTTGAAAAGCTCATTTCATTGAAGAAAAACACATGACAGTAGAAAGTGTATCAGAATTTCATTTTATCTTTCAGCAGTACTTTATGTATTATATCACGAGGTGTATAATAATTCCAAAGCATTATTTATTTATTTATTTATTTATTTATTTCTAATCTTTTGACAGTGTAGCCCATTCACCAATAAGTAGTGGTCTTCCATGGGGCCCTGAATAAACATGAACATATTTACATCGTTTATAACGTTTATACAGAACAGTTAAAAACTCGTTTGCAAAATAAACATATATCATTAACATTATCTTTATTTGTGAAATACATTTATATTTTTTGGTCTCATAAAATCAGTAATTCAATCCTAAGAGTTGTACAAACTTTTAAACTATTGCAATATGTCAAAATATTCTTCTAATTATGCATATATTACATTTGCATTTTCTGGAGTTTCAATGACATTGTTCACAAACAAATAAGAGTCAGTAAATAGTATAAATATGCTTCAATAAATCAGTTATGAGTATTGTATTGAAACACAAACAATGATATTACCCAGGGACGTCAATCCTAATGTTGCAACTTACTTTAAAAGTAACTGTCTATAGAACATAATAATGCAATGTTTTCCCCAATAATGGATTGGCGCCCCTACCCACATCGATGTGACTGGAGATGTCATGAAGACATTTCTTGAATGTCTCCTCTTGCCATCAACCCTGTCATGTGGGTCCTACATACACTGTAGCACAGGGCGTGCAGTTACCATGGTTACAGGTGGCAACTAGATTTACCTTGATCACGCAATAGTATAGATATTGGATGAATGTTGGACAAAATGAACTTCATTATGCCCAATAAAATAATCATCCTAGTACCAATTGGAAATGATCCTTAAGATTGTGGAACTCAAAATCGAATTCTTTTATCATCAACTGACTTTGACAGGATAAGGATTTAACTATTGATGAAATTGGAAGGGGGTATATGATGGGGGAAGGTAATGATATTCCTCATGTGATTCTTTGCCCCTCCCACATGAGTCGAAGGTGGTATATTCGAGATGAGGTACTTTATTGCCCCTCCCCTATAGTATAATAATGGGAGGAGCCCATCAATGTAGGAGCACTGCTTATAATTATATGCCACTAGCTTGGCTCCTCCCTGTCACTGTATATATGCATGGGTATACAGGGGAGGGACCCATTTGAAGATGGTGTCCTGCGTTTCCCCTCCCCTTCTAGCTTACAGCAGATAATGAGAGGAGCAATTGATTGAAGCTCCTCCCTATCTGTATATGGTATGCAGGGGAGGGACCCATTTGAAGATGATGTTCTGTGTTTCTCCTCCCCTTCTAGCTTAAAACAGATAATGAGAGGAGCAATTGATTGAAGTTTCTCCCTATCTGTTGTGTTTAAGGATAGTTATAACAGGGAGGGGTACATTCTGACACATTTTGCCTTTTTTTAATCATCCATTGGCCCAGGCTTGGGGTATTCCCTACCACTGTCCTGTAATTCCTGTAGTTTAGCTCAACTAGGAGGGGCATATGCACCGTCCTCCCATCCTCACCCCATTCACTTTAAACAAAAAAGTTTGTTATGACCAGACGCCCCAGCCCTCTAAGGGCAAAGGCACTATAAAGTTCCAAAAGAGAATCTCAGTATAACTTACTTGCCACCTGCAGTAAACAAAAAATGATAAAAAAGGGTGCAGGTATTTCAATGCTAAACCATCCACTGTATGAAAACGATAAGGATATGTCTATCCTAAAACCATCAAAAAATACCAGTTCGGGGAAAAGGTGCAGAAGAACAGGCTACATACTTGCCTGGCTGCACCAAGCTGGTATGTACTACAAAATGGATGTATCTTCATGGTTATGTAAAAAGCAGCAGTTTAAATTTCAAGTAAAGATCGAGAGAGAGAGGGGGGTATGCACTGACATGACACAATCATATATAAGACAATGGGAGGAAACATACTATGAATTCCTCCTATTTCCCTCTCTCACATATTCTGCTAACATCTTATAATCAACCTTGAACATAAAAGTATGTTGTTATAGTGGAACATTGATTATCAATACAACAAACAATGTTGTATGGTAGGAAACTGTCTACCAATAAAGCTATACACTCTCCTACAGTGGATGGCACTATACCAGTCATACATTCTTTTAACCGTGTAACCCTGTTTCCCATATAGAGACATCACAGATGTATAGGCACTATAGTATCCTACCATCCGATGACCACCATTTAAACATCTACATTTTTTCTTCTTCTGAAAAAAAATGTTTACAAGTCAAATTTATTCTCAAACATTGCTTTAACATGAACAGGCACCTTGTCTATGTGTAGTACACATACAAGGGACATATCCCTTTAATAAACAAGATGAAGCAAATAATACTGCTTAGTGGGAACATAAAATTGTATGACATAGTTAAAATAATGAATGCAATTTGTGGTATAGCTACACTTGTGACAGTTCCTAACTCACCAGTTGTACACACGTATACATCCATGAATATGGTACATACACTAAACCAAGCTAAGAAGCAAGCTTAGGCCAGGCTTCAGGAGGACTACAGCCTCCATCCTCATCGAAATGAGAGCTCCTGGATATGTTAACATGAGAATATGGGGGTTCTACAATCAAATTATAGTAGAGTATGACCGTTACTAACAAATATATAATTACATGTGATATAAGAATTTCAAACATACTATGGCAAATTAGAAGTGTTGTTAACACAGTATCAGGTATTGCAATCATCCCTTCAATAACATAAACGTATGAATATATTAACAGCAAACTTGTGTTGCATTTAAATCATTTCACAATCAACAATTAACAATGATAAATCTCTTTTTCACAATAAAGGAACCATCTATTTTTATATCAAATCTACATTATGATAAAAAGTAAAGCATGATAAACAGTGCAGAACAGAATATTTGATAACAAAGTATATAGTGCTCTAACTTGGTTCATAATATCAACATTAATATTGATACAAAAAGCAAGTACAACAATTTGTGTAAAGGCAACAACAAAAAAGAGTTTCACAGAAATACTTGGAATATATGATTTACAATTACCAATTGATAATTTAAAAAAAACAATGTCATGTTATATTTCTATATTTCGGAATTGTAACAGGGAATACAAATTTCCCACTTGCAAGGTACAAATAAACTTTAGATGCCAGGAATATATTGAGTCGTAATTTTTTCTCATGCTCTCACAATACTAGGAATTAAAGCATGGCACAATGATGCACAACTTTATTAATTTATTAGTCAACTTAATTAACACTTTCACGTCTGGAAATGAAAACAAAGTTGCTGATGCAAAAAGAGTTTACTCACCCACGTCTGGGTTAATAAACCCTATTGCATATTCAGGATAAGTTTACATATGCACGTCTGCATGTGCAAACTTTACCTGCTGAACCAAAGTAATATTAAAAGCTATTTTGAAATTGCTTTTTGTGTTCAATTTATCAAACGGTTCTTTATCATGTATAATTCCACATATTGTTGTGCAGAGACTGATAAGCAACACGTGACTGAGACTAAATTCCATCTTCAGTCCCGAGATGAATTTGATTTTTTTTTTCTTCTCTAAATTCCTCCATCTGGAATTTTCTGCTTAAACAATGCAAATGGGATGCCTAACAAATTTTTTTTTTTTCTTCAAAAGATCAAGCTTTAGATGCAAAAAAAAAAAGACAATTCGGATAATAAACAAATTTGAACATTAATATAGAAAATTATACATTTTCATGTACTTTGCATAGTCTAAGATAGTACATTTTCATGTACTTTGCATAGTCTAAAATAGTAATAAATACTGCTAAAAAAGTAATAAATACTGCTAAAATAGTAATAAATACTAGTGAATAATATAATGGCACTGATACTAATTACCATACATTAAAAATATTACACAATAGAACTTGAAGAATAAATGGGAAACATAAGCCAGTTTGACTTTTCGTTTACCTTAAATTATCAAGGTGATCATGAACCAAATATTGCCCATACAAAACAATCTAATCTATCTGGTTTAAATCATTTACATCTGAAACCTATATTTATTTAATACACTAATTCATTAATTAATTATTTCAAAACAGTTTATTAAACAATCAATGTCACAGCCATGTGGCTGAATTGCACAATCAAAGTCGGAGCTAGAGATTATCTTAAGATGTGGTGACTATGGCAGGAGTTGTCCTCTAATTTCATTAATAATGAAGGTGCATTGTAGACAAAATGGTACTTCTTTTGTTAGGAATGTGCAGGTTGCTCTATTTGATTACTGATTTTAAAGTCTTTTTGTTTGTAGATTGTTTTGTCCGTTTATCATTAATTTCTTGAAGCGCTTTAGGCAATAATATATAAGATACATTTGTATGTATGTCATTGTAAAGGTTATACTGCATCAAAAGGTGTCCAGATATATTGGATCAAGTATCTAGGAGCAATAAATACGTCCCAATATAAAGAAAATATGTATTAAATGAATACAAAATGTATAAACATTCTCTGAGCAACTCTGAATTTGATAACTTATAGTTACAAAGAAATAGAAGAACAAAATCTTGGCATAATTGTGATGAAATCTTTAGGAAATTATTAAAATATAATATCTAGATTTAACAGTCATAGATTACAAAGAGTAAGAGGGGGGAAAGGGGGAGGGGCTATTACTTAATCTGAAACCTATAATAGCAGTATATAAAGTGTATTATTTATATTAAGTGTTAATCATAGTGTACGTAATGGACAAAAAGAGAGAGAGAGGGGAGGAGTGGCATCTCTTGATTTGAATATGTGTAATAAACATGAAAATCTTACATTCAAAAGTCTCAACTACATAATATAATATATTTGATTTGTTTTGATTTGATTTGTTGATCTGTGCGCCAAGAGTGCCATTATGTTGGCAGAGTTGTGCGCAATATAAATGTAGAATTATTATTATTATTACATGTATAAACAAAAATAGAAAGATGGTTGTTCCTTTCAATATGTTTCAGTGTTCAGAAAAGAAAAGAGCAGGTTAATAAGACAAAAATTGTACAATTAATAGAACATGAGAATAGAGCTAGGTGTGAATCTGCTGGAATGTACTATTAACGAAAAATATTCAAATGAGTAAATCAAGATTCAAAATCATGAAGACTAATGTAATATAATTAATACATTAGACGTTTTCTTATGTCTACTTTATTAATGTCTTAAATGGATAATGGGAATAATTTTTGGGTTAACCCTCCCCCCTTGGGTTAACCCTCCCCCCCCCTCAATTTTTTTATGAAAAAAAAATCAATTCTCCTTACAAATCTGTAAAATGGCAGTAGTGTCGTAATTTTCCATCTTCCATGCTAAACAAGACCCTACGTCGGTGTTACCCGCACTTCTTCACTAAGGAGTCTAACGATCAACATCAGTTATGATGGAGATTTGAAATCTGTTCGAAGATGATCGTAGAAGAATGTTAATGCGAAATTAATGTTATATTAATCAATAATTATGTTATAACTTGTAATAACGAATAAAGTATTGATATGTTATTATTCTCATTAATATGATAAGTTAATGATTTATTCTCTGATCGTTGATATTATATCTAATTTTCAATGACTCTAAACATTACCTGTCAAGGTGAACTTCTGCTCTTCACTTAAAATACCCTCTCCCTTTATTCTTCGCTCCTTTCTTTCGCTTTCCCCATCTTTCCTCTTTACTTGCTTCCCAGAACTTTCTTACATATCGAAAAAGTATGTCACCTCCCCCCCCCCAAAAAAAAAAAAAAAACCGCCTTCTCTCTCTCTCTCTCTCTCTATCTCTGTCTCTCCTTCCCCCTCCTCTCTCCCTCAATCACTAACCAAGGCTATCTATACACAGAGTTTGGCCAACTTGGTTTCACTGGGTCATGCACAACATGGCGTATATTCTTTTGTTTTGTGCTTGCCCAACAAAGCAGTAATCGCCATTATTGTGTCCAACTCGAACCGGGTTGGCCAAACTCTGTGTATAGATGGCTTTGTCACTGACTATAGTGTCCCTTTATAGAACACTGTCACTGACGTTAGTCTACCGCCCTCTGTCACCAATATACTCACGCCATTTATCACATGATTCTCATAATTATGATAAAAACCTATATACAGTGCGTCCCAGAAAAAAACGAAACCGAGAATTATCGATGTTTTATCATAACTTAATCACATTTATAATTGATAAATGACACATATTTTTTAAGCTTAGATCCTCCTCTTTCATTTGATGTTACTCATATAATACATATTTCACGCATGAGTGATTAAAATGAATTTGAAGAGAGGAAACCAAAAAGTCATTTGGCGGACGGTATCTGAATTTCAAAGAGAAAATCCCATTTCTAGAAAGTTGAGTTTCTGCCCTCTCATATGACACCTCAATCAGGAAAAATGAGCAAGGAATGACAAAGTTCTGTTTGTTTAAAGTAGTGCTTGCATTTCCATAATTTTATCAAACGAATTCGTTTTCACTGGGTGCCTGCCGTAGCAACAAACAGAGTTGACAAAAGACTTAACTCCATTTCGTTGACAATCAGCCGTAGACGAAAGACTTCATGCATGGCTGATTGTCAACGAAACGGAGTTAAGTCTGTTGTCTTTTTTCGTCACAGCCAATTTCTCTATTAGAGCGAGTTCCACCCTAAAATAATAGTATGAGTAATTGAGTATACACGATTTGTTTTAATTGAGGAAAAAACTTCCATGATTGAACAAAACTTCATTGCCTATTTCGTGACCTTGCTTTAAAAAGCCTGTTACATTCTCTAGACTTTGAGAAGTGTTTTCAAACTTTAATTTTAGCATTTACAATTTCTCCGGGAAAGCTGAAAATTAGAAAGTAGGTAGTTACGTTCTTCTTTATTGTGATAACAATAAAACGTTCAATATTGTTAATAATCACGACATTATTTAAACAAGACAATAAGCCCTTCGCTGGGCCCGTATTTACGAGCTAATGAACAACATGGACCTTCAGCATTGTGATGGAATGTGTAGTGTAGGTGCCCGTGGTGTACAACGACTGTCATCGATGGGTTAAGCACATCATAGAATATGTTTAAATATTCTAGTCAGTAAAATACTCTGAAGTGATAAATAGTACATTGGCATGTGCATTTAACTCTCATCTCCTTGGCAATTATATACACAATCCGGACAAAATCGTTTTTCCTTGTGGTCCCCCTTATTTTCTGACAAAACATGGGGGGGGGGCGGGGGCATTTGATATGATGTCCCCCCCTAAGAAACTTGTGGGGGAGGGGGGGGGGGGAAGTGCCCCACCTGTCCCCTCGAATTGACGCCCATGGCTCAACAAACCATTTTAGGAGTAGCGTCGACTTCGTGTAACACTAAATATCAGAAACGGCTAGAGAGTGGGTAATTTCATGAGGAAGAAGCATTTTAAAGATAAAAATTATATTTCTTCCTCGCTCACTCACATTATTTAGAAACAGGATGATAATTCAAGAAGCGAAATGCCAGAAAAGCTCCATATTTTGACAACGAAGTGTCCGATCGAATATCATTCTATTTAACAGCGAGATGCCCGAATTTTACATCAAATTAAAATCACTCGCTCGCAATATTAACGGGATAATTCTCAGCAACGAGATGCCCGAAAATTCTCATATTTATGTAAATTTAGCGGGGGGGGGGGGGGGGGGGGTGCCCGTATACGTTATTTGATATCCTCTTTAGTTTGTTGATTACAAAATATTTTTCAAACATAAGTTAAGATGCCCTTTCTGGGGGGGGGGGTGTGCCTCGCTTGCTCGCAAAAAAATAGAAACAAATATGATACTTGACGAGTTTCAGAGTGATGTACTGGTAAAAATTATGTGCTGAACGTATTTTGGGATTTGGGGTGACGCGAAACATTTTTTTCTTCTGAATAGGGTGCAGTGACTGGAATAAAAATTATGTCTGCATTATATTATACGTCGTTTTTAAAGGTAAAGACCAGTTATGGTCATGCGATTGCATTGTGAAAGAAACGTTGTGGAATCGATCAGAAAAGGTTGATCATCTAGCATCTAGCATCTGCAAGGTTCTGGAATCATCAAAATGATAAGAAATTTGGCCCATTCTTCGTAAAGTTACAAGCACTATACACAGAAAGATGTATATGGGACTACCCTATATCTCTCACAGTCAAATAGATATAATAATTTACCAAATATATCAATTAGTAGGCGGTTTCCCAGCAAATTTTGTATCATCATGTATTAGTCAAAACATATTCTTTCACATGATTGGTAATGAGAGCTTCCATTTCATTTTTTGAAATTGGGGCGTTTCCAATACTGGTCTTTACCTTTAATTTAGGTTTCCATATTTCAAACCTTGATCGGCAAGGCTATTGGAATTGTTACTTTAATTTTTTCGGAAGTCTTTGCGATCGTGACACAGGACACATTGAACTGAATCGCAAAAACAGCGAATTGGTGTTTGTGTCTATTAATTGTAGAATAGCTCCATCTTTTGATCATCGCACACTACACCGTGCGAACTTCAAAATAAGTCATCAGTTAGAAATCGATTGTCTTGGCTCCTTGTCTCGTTCTCCAGCTGAGCTGCGTGGAGAGTCGGCGCACGCCACACCGCACCACACACAGCAGGTGCATTTACGGGGATACACTGCATACACGAGTATACCGACTGCTAGTAAAGGAGTAGAAGATGAGATGAGATGAGATGCGACTCGTTAAAATCGCGAAATTTGCAAATGTTCTTGCAATTTTAGGCGGTCTGATATTCATAACTTCGCCCTTTGGATTTATATATTGAGGAATGTATCAAATAGTCGTGGACGTATAGAGACAAACGAACTATAATATTGTGGTAAGTGATTGATTTTATATCTCCATCTCATTTGACCCAATTGTTGTTATCTTACATGTATTATGACGTGAATCTGATGACCCTGAACTGACAGTGCAACTGCCAAAGACAGCCCGACAAGTGGGTAGGTCAAAGCATGGAGTTATAACTCCATGGTCAAAGTGCAAGATAAACAGAAATAACCGTCTGGTATAGTATGGGAATTATTTATTGAAAATGACATTTGCCAACCATCTCCATATAAGGTTGACCAATGTTTGGTATTAAATTCTACAGCAGATTTGACTAATATTCAAATCTGCTGTGATCTCCACCTCTAAAATATAGAAAGACCACCTGTCTAGCCAGAAAAGTCCTTTTGTTTTTGTTTCCATGAAACAGTATTTCTTATTGAAACTTACTAAATAATTTTTTTAATGTAAAAACCAATTATCTGCCCATAATATATAGACCATTCTTGTCTCGATCCCTCAATTGGTCTTTCTAATTCTAAATACTTTACTTGTCTATGAGTAATTGAGTATGATGTATATTTTTACTGTATTACAATGACATTTGAATTTTTATTAGAATGCTCCATGTGGAGAAGGTTGATGATTGTCATATAAAAATAATATATCTTATATTTATAATGCTCTCGTTATTAATGGGGAATTCTGTTATGAAA
Organism: Strongylocentrotus droebachiensis; assembly: GCA_035222895.1. Classification (NCBI taxonomy): domain Eukaryota; kingdom Metazoa; phylum Echinodermata; class Echinoidea; order Camarodonta; family Strongylocentrotidae; genus Strongylocentrotus; species Strongylocentrotus droebachiensis. The sequence continues at coordinate 61,134 of JAVYIG010000447.1, forward strand.
ATTACATTTGTTTTTTTCCATATGAGGAGGTTAACTTTTACTCTTTTCACACTTGTTTTGCTTAACCTCGTACTTTGCTTAGCCCCGTACTATCCTTATATATACAAGCAGTACACAGTGCTGAAAACTTTTACAGGAGGCAAGCAAAAGGAAATGGAGCAAAATTTCCTGAAATAATCAAAATTACTCGACTGGGCAGTACACATGAGTAAATTCACTTTTTATTTTCGTGAGCCGGAAGTAATCAGAAAATTATCAAATTGCAGGTTTAAGGATTGTAAAATGTAACTATTTTCCACAAATTAAAGCTGTTATCATACAATGTAAGCGAATTTCTTGATACAACTAGGCTTTTGCATTGATATTTTATCATCTGTTAGATTTTCTCCTTGTTATAGTTCAAATAAGAAGTGAAATATTAAGGATATTTCTTTGTGAAAAAAAATCACTTCTCAAGCTTTCCAATGATATTGACTGCTTCGAACCTCGGACATCAAAGGTAACCGCACATCTGTAGATTCTATTGTGCAACCTTAGAAAACGGCAGCTGCTTGGAATAATTTGTTGCCAGTTGGGTCTCCAGCTCTTAAATCTCCTTGCTTAAAGTGATAACAAGCCCTGCAATGCAAAATCCATTACAGGAAGGTACTATGGAAGCAATGTGATAAATAAATGGATCTTGTTATTGACTGCCAAAGAGGATTAGATGTCTTATTGATTGTTTCTTCTATTGTATAGGAGATAATACCGCCAAATCCCCTACTGGCCATGCTTGTTGGCACGCCATTATGATCATTGACGTTGTACATGGGGAATGTTTAGTCCTTTTCTTGACTGTAACATGCTATGAATAACTTACACTTTAAACAGACGTTTTTTCAGATTAATGTAGTCCATAGTCCAGTGACTATATCAATGAACTATATTTTGAATGTACTATCTGAACACACGTACTGTAAAGGTCAGTGATTGGTACTGCTGGGTTGTCTAATAATGTGAGCAATTTTATGTTTTAAGAGAAGGTTGAGCTGGGGAGGAATACATCGGTGATAAGGGATGATGGTTTGGAATAGGGATTGGGGTGGGTAGTACAGTGTAGCTGGAAGCATGTATACATGATAATTTATAATAAATATGAGGCTCCTGTATCTCACACTGTAAGAAATACCTTGTAAGATTAGAAATTGTCTAACATGATGTTAATGATGTGTCTAACCACCCTGTAGCTAATAATTGATTTTTTTAAACTAAATTTTTAGTAAAACTCTGTCATAATTGGGTGAAATATTAACCAAGCTATGTTACTGTCCAAAAGTTGGCTCATAGGTCCCCTTCTGTTGGGCGATAGTCACCCAACAATTTTTTTTTTAATACACTGCATAGAAGAAAAAAAATCAACAGTAAAATTAAACAAAGTCAATAAGGTCCATAGAGTACCGAAGCCGTGACGTCATCAAAAATCTAATTTTGAATTTCTCAATTTTTTCTTCATTTTCCAAAAGAGCATAAAAAATAACGTCCAAATGTCGAAAAACAATTGAATATATATATGTTAAGTATTGGCTGAGATATGACCATCTGAATAAATATATTTCCTATAGGAACTCTGTGTTATATGCTCTGGAGCCAGAGCATATAACACTGAGTTCCCATAGGGCATATATTTATTAAAGTGGTCATATCTCAGCTAATACTTAACATATTCAATTGTTTTTCAACATTTGGACATTATTTTTTATGCTCTTTCGGAAAATTAAGAAAAAATTGAGAAATTCTAAAATTAGATTTTTGATGACGTCACACTTCACCACTCTATGACATTCAATGTACAAAATCAGCATTTGAAAGTTCTTTAAAGACAATGTCATTTTGTAGGGGGTATTATATGTAGATCATGCTTGAAACTTTTAAAAGATGATAATCTTTGAACTTCCTTGAATGGATGAAATACTTAACAATTGCACATTACTATTATGGTATCCAAAATACCAGAAAAAATGACATTATCATTAACCTTTCATGGTATGATAATTTCCCATGGCTTCAGGGTAGTGATGTATATAGAGCAAGCCCACATGTGTTGTGTGTTCTATGTGTAGTTGAGATTGAGATCTAATTATCTATCATATATTTGTTCTTTCAGCAAGTGCAATAATCATCATGGGAGTCTCAGCTATTATTTTGTCTGATAGCTGCACATCATTGAACCTATGCCCAAACACCTAACCAATATCTAGAGAGCACTTTTATTAAACAAGAGATGGCATCTCGGAGATTAAATCGAGGATTTGGAAGCCCTCAAGGGTTCACTGGTCTGAGAGATGCTGAAATCGCGGTGACAATCAAGAAGCTTGCAAGTAAGTCATCATTAAACATGAATCTTTCAAGAGTTTGATTTACCACAAGAAAATACCTGAATGTGTTAAATAGGATCTACTGTACTTAGTATTCCATATAAAATCCAATGCAGTACCGATTATTGTGCCATTTTTCTTGTAATATCTGAATAAATAACAGTTTTCCTTCTCGTATCACTTTTTTAAAGAGAGGTAATGGTATACATGCTAAAATATTACCCTATACCATCAGTCTAGACTTTCTTCCTTGTATAGGACCCTCTAGATTGATCTATTATATCATATTTTAACTGATAATGATGATAATGAATGTAGATAATGATGATCATTAGTATTAAATGAATATTATCATAATTAGTACATATAATTATCATTATTATTATTGTAATTATTATTATTATAATTATTATTATTAGTAGAAGCAGTAGTGGTGGTGGTGGTGGTAGTAGTGTAGTAGTATAGACTGCTTTAATAGCATCATTATGCTTATTCAGTATTAGGTGGGCACTGCAATAATCCTGTAGGCAATGGTAGATTACCTATTGCCAATACCTACTATTCAGCTCAGTTTTCCATCAATTTGCTCATAGATGTATCCTCAAATCCCAAGTATTAACAAAGATAATGTACTAACAAGGTACATTAGTGGTTATCGTTGTGTAGTCTCATTAATTCGCATCATTATTGTATTTGATTAAAAGTAAAATGTGTACAATACAGTGAAGAACAGGTATGAATTTACAATGAATGATAATTTATGGCATGATTTGAATATGAATAATTTATTTGTGATATACCATGTCACTGTTGAGACATGTAAAGACATAAATGTCATCTTCAATGTATTCAGTGGCCTGTGAAGAGATGCATTGAAACCCAATAGGACAGCAGACCAGTGTTAGTGATGACATTTGAGTCAGTGTGTTAGTGTACTGTGGATGTCTCTGAGGAGATATAACATGTCTTGGCCTCATTAGGATCCCATGTGTGCATTATAAGGTTGATGCACAGGAGGTCAAGCAATTTTGACCTACATAGATTGATTGTTGAATGATTGCTTCATGAGAGATGAGATTGGCTGTGATATCTGGAGGAGAACTCTGACTGGCTCCAAAATATGTTGCTTTTAATAAACCAGACATTTTCGTGATATTAAACCATCACTCACTTCTCTGCATAGTAGATTTAGAGGGGGACAATTTGTTAAGGTGGTTTATTTCCATCTCCATAGACTTTACACGCAAGTATTTTACATGAATAAGCGTTGGGTTATATCTCATGAAGTGAGATTTAACATTATGTTTTGTCAAAATCTCGGAACATTTACAAATTACAACTCATTGGCACAGCAAGAGATTATGAAAACAGCTTCTGAATGTCATTTTGTGTCTATACTGCATTCCTATGCCCTGTGAGACCATGTACAATGTAGGTCCATGGAGAGACACATTTCAGTTGGCATAACAACTTGTGTGTGTTTGTATGAGTGTACAATGTATGTATGGGGGAGGGGTGTGAATACTTACCAGTAGCTTTATCTTTTTACCAGGGCTAGTCCTTGCTCCCCTTCCCCATCTCAGATCCATATATAAGTTGAAATCATACCAAAATGGATTTGCATTGCAACACTAAATTTCTCTTCCTCTTATTTCGTATATGAGACAGCAGGATACAAAAATGAAATTGTAATGAACTTAAAGAAAATAAATATCTATCTGTGGCATTATGGTGTCCGCCCCCCCCCCAAAAAAAAAATTAAAAAAATTTAAAAAAATCCCATACTTCCCTGACCTGACTGGAAAGGGGAGGGGGGGGGGGGGTGGGGGTGGAGTATTATCTGTCATACAGGATTCGAGAGATGTATAGTAAAGGCTAAAGCATCAAGTTTCCTTTGAAGTATTACCCTTCAAATGATTGGCATGCAGTTCTTTGAATAACTTTTTTGTGTTATGAGAACCATTATCCCCAAATTTGAAAACTTGCAAATAAAGGTGACATTAGGTGCATTTACCCATTTTGAAATATTGTCAATTCTGTGGACTGCATTTACACTACTGGAAAAGCCTACAAGAAACCTCTGGTTTTCCTGTTTTGGTGAGCACTGCTCATTTGCACTCTGCATGCGATTGGCATGGAAGGGAGGAGAGCCACATGACCAAAAATGGAATTATTCACCAATGTTTTGAGAGCGTGCATTTATACTGCAAAAGATAGTGAAATTTATGCAGGCATTTAAAAAAGCCACACTCTAGAGGTGGATTTTGTTTTCTTTTCTGTTTTGCTATTAAAGCAACTACCCACAAAATACCGTTTTGTGAGAAAAATCCTTGCTTGTGCACAGTGAAAATGCAGCTAGTATGGGATTTAGTATAAAATATGGGAAAGGTTTGTGTCTCGCTACATACCTGATTGGAGTTTTGAAGTTTGAAGCAAGTAATATGTAATTCTATCTTGTCTGAAAACACTGATCTGTTTGTTTGGCAATTGTGTCAAAATCCACAGGGTAAGGAATGTGAGATGAATAATTTTGTGCACAGGATTAGGTATCAAAAGTAATCCCCAAATCTTCCCATGGGATCATTCAGTTGTACAGTGTCTATATGGATTCTAGGAGTGTGGTTGCGATCAAATGCAGAAATTTCTTCTCATATTTTGTGACTATTTGTTTGTTCTAGGTGGTATCCCTTGAATATATGGAAAGTAGGAAAGAAAATGATAGGATAGAAGATATATTAACAGTGAAAATAGTTTAAGTCCCTACAAAGGTATTAGTTAAAGAGCTGTTCAAAGAAAATCACAAATATGGCAATTGGCAAATAAAGTATCACTAGAAACCGGTAAGCTAACAGATGGCAATCATACAAGTTTTAGGTCAACTACATGTACATATTGGGTGCTTTATAAAAATACAAATGAAACCACCTCCATAGCATCTAGGATATGTATACAAGAGATCCGCCAGAAAAATAACAATGTTTTAATGACGTCACAATATGAACCAATCATGCCCGAGCAGACGACATCCCATACGAGATGTCCTGCAATACAAAATTCATGATTTTTCAGATCAGTGTGACGGTGTTGAAATTGTTGGTATCAAAATTTTATACAAACACTCCAAAGACATATTAATAATAAATAATAATAATAATAATAGCCTAATAGTCCACTCCAAATTTTATTAAACCGAAACAGAAATTCTTTTTGCCCAAACAAGGTAGCAACAACTCCCATCTTTTAACGTCTTTTGGTATGACGTGGCCGGGGTTCGAACCCACGACCTCCCAGTTGTGAGGCGGACGCTCTACTGACTGAGCCAACACTCCGGTATATGTAATACCGGTAGTTACTTACCGTCAGCCCAAATCTAATCTTTCATTATTTATATCATTCCTTGATAACATTTTGAATGTAATAATGTAAAGAGTTCTAACTCATATAGCATTGGTGATTTTAATGTTGATATTTTGAAGCATGAAATTAGTTCTATTACATCTGAACTTGTTAATGTTACATTGTCAGCTGGATTTTACCCCCTTATTGATAAGCCAACACGATTGATACTCGTTCCGCCTCACTGATTGATTGACAAATATTTTAAATGCATATTTTTTTTAATATTTACAATACATTAATTTTATCCCCTATTTCTTACTGCAATACTGTTTGGGGAGATACTTTTTGTACACATATTAAATATTAATTATATTACAGAAAAAAGCAATACGTATATGTGCTAATTCAAATGACACCCTCATCCCCACTATTTAAGAGATTATGTTCACTAATGTTATTAGATATAAACAAACTACAAATATGTTCCCTTATGCAAAGATTCAATACCCACACTTTGTATTAATATTTAATGAATATGTTTTCTTTAAATTCTCAGATTTATAGTTATCCTACAAGAAATGCAAACAAATTTAAGTGGTGGACATATAATAATGATTATTCAAGAAACTCTGAGACATTAAGCTCCAGTTCTTTGGAAAAATGGAAAATGTAACCAATTCAATATCTCATTTAATAATACATTCAGGAGGCAATATAAGAACCATTTAATTTTTTCATATTGATTACTTTTAATTTGTTAAATATCTCTTCTTAAATTATTCTGAAGAACCATACCATATTGTTTGATGCTCTTATATGTTTTTTATGTTTCTCATGTTCTATGTTTTATGTTTTGTTTGAACAATCCGTACATTTTATGATAATAATGTAAAAACAAACAAATACATTTAGGTGTACACACCCTAACAAGCCACAAACCTGGCTTTCATTGTGTTCACAATTTTTCCAATTATACACTTATGTTTTTTATGTAGTCTGTCAATACTGAATTATGTATTTAACGGTCTACTTTTCGCCTTTCTTCACCTTGTTTCTCATTGAATGCTATACTTGTTTTGTTTTTTATCTTCTCAATCATTTAATTGAAATGTCATAGTTTTATAATGTTTTTATTGCCCATTGACTGTTTTTTACACATTGTTTTAATTGATGTTAGAATTCAGAAATAAATGATTTAAATAAAACATAATTGCAATGCTATTTTTTCTCAAATTATAATGAGTTTAGTGTATAAATGTGATGGCATTTTACGCCATTCAAAAAGGGATATGAAACCAATTCTGATAGCTAAATTCTTTTGTTTGTAATTACACAGGATAGGGGTTAATTAACAATCAAAGAAAACACACTTTCAAATTGAAAAAAACCCCGGAATGATAGCATGGACGGCATTTGTTCCCTCTTGAAACGCTGAACATACCAAAAATACAATGGCATCTTATTTGTTTACAAGCGACAGATCCCTTTGTTTTTTTATCGCTGCATTTTTCATCAAAATAATACCATGCGCGGGTTTAGAGTGAGGCAATAGATTAAACATTTAGCCTGATGGTAGTGAAGTAAAAGAAATAACTGAAGAGAAAATGACCAAACAGGCATTAAAAATGTATAAGTTGGCATGGGGCATCGTCTGCTTGTGCAAATCATGTTCAACATGTGATGTCATACATCTCAGCAGCATTCAGAGAGCTCTTCAGGTGCAATGCTGGGCTATATTTAAGTGTTTTGTAATTGATAATAATCATTACTTTGAATGTTTCCAAGCATTGCATTTTGATAACCTTGTCTAATCAAAGTTTCACCTTTGCAATTATGACAATAAAGTTAGTTTTTAGGAATCAATGAACCTCCTCTTCAATAATAATAATGTATATTGTTCTCATATACTATCCCAGGAAAATGCTTACAGCACCTACAAATTATTATAATCACCCTGGTATTAGCCTAGTTCCCCCTAAGGCACTTAAAACATCCATACAGTTGTAGAACTACTAAATTGTTTTCAAATCCTTGACCTTGCAGTAGACCATTTTCGTATTGTAACCAAATCTAATGCATGTGTGAAGTGCCTCCATACCAATTATTTTATTAATCTGTTATGAATTTATACGGTAGTCAGAATGCAAACTGCATACATAAGTTGTTGCCAGGTAGAACAAACATTATGGCTTGCCCTACCTAACAACACATGATAGATGCAATTTGCATTCTGACTATTGAAATACTATTATTCTTATCAGGTGAATGAAATATTTGTACATGTATTGAGGCACTTGACAAAGACGTATGCATTAAAGTTTGGTTACATTATGAAAATTGGCAATTCTATTGAGAACCGTGTAACAACACCTCCTGTACTACACTCTGAAAGTCAAGGCCATGTTCTTTTATCATTACTCGGGAATATTATCATATCCAGAAAAGGCAGTTTTTAAATGTCAATAAGACTACAGGTCTGTGTCTGGTTATGACAATGTGTCTGTTTTTGACACACTATTCACTCATGTGTGTCCATCCATGAAACTTTCAAGCAACTTATAATCTAAGAATTGATATGCTAATATTGTAAATGATTATGTTATGTATACATTAGCAAAAAAACCTATAATTTAAGATGGAACTAATGTGAGTAGTAATGTGTAAGACATGAATAATGCTCTTTGGATTTCAATTGGATAGGTTAACATGATCATCCATGTACAAATAATGAAATCTAATGATTTCAAGGTCATTATTACTATACTGTCCCGTACTAATACTTGTAGAAATGTATGCATTTGTATTCTAATTGAAAATCACCACCACTTTAACATAATTATTTGGGATTCTTTGATGGTTTTACTGAATGCAATCGTTGGCTATAGTCATATAGACAACTACTGCAAGTTGAATGTTCATATGACGCATAAGGCAATATATGTGACATGCCAAGCTACATGCATGTATGGCGATTGTGCAATCCTTATGACTCTGTAGATCAAGACAAACAATTCATGTGACTAATGTATGTCAGGGGGAACATTTAGTTTGGTCAGAGCCAGCAGGATATTGACACTTAGTTAAAGAACTTGAGTTAATGCCCTTCTGTTTCCCAACAGACAAGAGTGGTATTTGTTCAAGTCTAGAAAGAGTTGATCTAGCTACCCTTCCATGTTTCTTTGAAATTCTTCAAGGGACTCATACATGTATAGTGAACAGTGTGTATTTTATTGATAACAACATCATTAACAGCATATATACACTGCAGTACAAACAGACAAATTAAGAAATATCATGTTATGCAACTAATGTTTCAAAGTAAGTACCTTTACCTTTTGTGAGATAAATATATTACAAATTTTGAGCATCAACACAAAAATGTGTTGTGAATTGGCATGATGACAAGAAAAACAAACAACTATGAATTTTCTTACAAGTTGCCATTTGCATTTCCCCCCTTTTCTTAGCATTCTGATCATAGACGGTATTCTGAAAGTGTTGGCTTTGTAAGAACTTATGAATTCATTGCTATAGATCTACATGATTGTATGAAAAAGGGTTCAGCAATAATTTCACTCGACTCACAGGGAATACAACAATAAAGGTCTCCTCCCCTATTTCCACATGTAAAGAAAACACATTGCATGATTTCTCTCACATACACTTTACAAAGAAATACACATACCATGTACAGTACATGTGTGTTATGTCTGAGATGGGCGACAGTGTTATGACAGTACTCTAGCTGTCTGACGATATGGGATTAACAAGGCATGTTATTATGAGATGCCTTGGTATGAGCCCTCCTTGGTATGAGATGCCTTAGCATTGACTGTGTGCTTTACAGAGCAACATAATAGATTGTCTGTTTGGAGCCAGAAAGGTCTTACCGGTATACTTTAACACAGGCAGATGTTTAAATAAATTTTATTTGGTATTATCAGTTTTGGTATACATTTATTTATCATTGTTATAAATTATTGTAAGAACTCTTTTCATTTATCTCTCCACAAAAGATGACAAAATCAGGAGCTAATATGTTAGAGTTTTGATAATTCTGATATTTATAATATACACTTTAACTTCCGCCAGGTGAGCAAAGGATGATTGCAAATTTAAAGGCATATATCTAAAACTATTTATACTGGGAAAGAATAAGTCCCTGTCTGATGTTATACATTACATTCTTCTTTGATGTTTTCATTTTGTAGTTATGTATATTTTCAGCTCCATCTTTCTGAAAATTAATATTTTATGGCCATTGGTCGATCAGTGATACATCACTTTGTAAAGAAAAAAAATTCAAAGATCAAATTGGTTTCATATGCCTGCTTTCCAATTAATATACTGGTACTTTCTTACAATAGAAAATAGACACGTAGGCCTACCTAATATGATCAGAATCATCTGCACTCTTACAGTTATGATAATGGACATCAGCCACAAAGTTGGAGTGATTGTACTTGTCCAGATGGATTGTCAATACTTCACAATATTGATGGGTTTTAAGCACTGGGGGAAAGTGTACAATATCCTCCAACGCACTGTATGTGTTCATACTCAGTAGAGTATGTTAATTAGATGCAGTGTGCAAACTTGGTATGTTTCAGGACTCATACTGTACAATGCTCATATGAGTTTTATTAATACATGGGCAATTCCATAAAGAGAAACGTATGCCCGTTTTACAGTATTTGAAGCTTACTAATCTAAGTAAGTCATCATGTATATTAATAATATTTATTGATTGTAAGTATTATCTGAGTGCCACAATAAATTGATAATCACTGGTCACTCAGATTTATTAATCATTTTTTGTGAAATAATGGAAAATGGGCTCTGTGTCATTGTATTTGATACATAACCCTACCCCCTTAGAAAAAAAGAAGAAAAAAATCCATTTCATGCTACACAAAAATGAAAATATCTCTATCATGACCATTGACTTTTTTTGTTGCTGATATACTTGGGTAATGAACTTAAAACAAAAGTATTAAATATTTATCCATATTTAAGGTTAGAAATGTCATCAAAGTTTCCAATTTTTCCTAATATGGAATTGTCTATATTATACATATGTACAAATGAATATGGGTAATGAAAATGTTCACATTTTTCCCTCCATATCATGGAGTAGCAGCAAGCTCAAACTAAACTCTACTCAAACTCAACTCTTGGAGACTTTTCAGAGTTAGACTCCTATTATTTCACTTGGTGTACAAGAATATAGTTCTTGATTGGATTATTGGAATGAAGAGGAGTGTCCTTTACTGATTCATGTGTTTGTTAGAGTGTCTGTGATACCACCTGTGTAAATATCGCTATTTGTCCCCAACTTTTGTTCCTGAGCAAACAGCTGGCATGATTTTAGTGCCCTTCATGTTTTAGAAATAAATCATTTGTGTTGATTAACAATCGATCATGACATTTTTTTGACAGTGAGATTCTTCTTATGTTGCTAAATAAGGGCCCAGTTTCACTACATTAGTTACTATATTAAACAAGTATACTTAACAATCTTAAATCTATACACAGAGATGCCAACCAGTATGATTAAATCGTATTTAGTACGATAATAAGAGTGAAATACGATCTTAAAATCTTAAAATACGATTTTTCATTATATTTATTATTTAAAAACAAACAAACAAACAAACAAACAAACAATAAAAACAGCGGAATCGCATAGAAACATATACAAATAAACCCCCGCAACCCCCCAAAAAAACTTTGCTTTAAGTTTACAATTTTCTCATTAATTTTAATGAAAGAGCAAAAACAATTCTGAAATTTTACTGGCCCGAGGCCGGTGTCGAGTTTTCGTGAAAATCTGATTTTTCTCTCCAAAATATGATTTTTTAGGATACTCAGTCTTTTTTTGTGTGTCAAGAGGTTAGCATCTCTGTTAATACATACCTACCTAATAACATGTATACCTTACCTATACCTGTAGCTGAAAATATATTATTTGAATGGTCACATTGCCACCAATGCCCTTGTCTTAAAAATGTTAAGCTGTTTTTTGAAGGAAAAAAAATGATATGACCTACATGTACATGTAATGTGGTGGCATTCTGGGAATTATTTTATCTTGACTTTAGTAAGAATGGTTTGGTTGACGTTTACTAAATTAAAATTGCAATATTTCATTGGGTCTTTGCTCAAAATGTCTTCTACAAAAGCATCCACTTGTGCAAATGTATCTATCAACCAATATGATTTTACATTTACATGTACGTGTATTATAATCTTGTCTCTAACTCTAAGAGTAAGATAAATATATACTGGTAAGATTAAATCAGTTTTAGAATATCATTTGGGGTAAGATTCTTCAGATACAGGTAGGTATTAAATATTTCCTTGATAGACCCTCATTCATTGCCTTCATAATAGGACAGATTGATGAATAATTGTCACCTTTCAGACTTAGCAGATGTTTCTTTGAACAAACTGAACTTGACTCAGTCAAGAGTATTGATTAGATGGTGATCTGCATTTTGAAGTGATATGACTGTATGTGTTTACAGGGGAAGTCCTTCCTGGCAACTGCCTACCATAGCAACAACACTAAACAGTATGGCTTCCTGTTGAGTCTCTGTCGTTAAATCCATTGAATACTAAGCCAGATACATGAGGCTGCAGTCTACAGAAAAAGTGTAGGTTATACACACAAAAACAAAGAACAAGCAGCTAAGAATGTTGAAGAAACTTACTCCATCAGGCTATTATTGTACTTCCATGTCTTAGAGGAACTATTTGAAGTCATGGAGATTTTATTTCGGTCATTACTGATTTCCCTTATTTCATAGGAATTGGGATATAGTCATGGTGCTATTTCTTGTATTGTTTTTAACTCCCCAATGCTGTAGATGGCAAATGTTGCAAAATGTCTACCGGTATATACAATTTTGGGAAATCTTGAAGTTAAATGAACAGGTTTTTATTTTGTTTGTTCATCAAAATATCGTAATACACTGAATTTGTTCATTTTCATTTTTATGCTTAAAATGTAGGAGGCTTATCATAAAGTAACATCCAAGAAGAGTCCTATAAAGATTGAATCTATAATGTCTGCAGTTATAGTTGTATTAACATGTACAGTATGCTAGGAAAATTATTGAAGAACCAGACATAAATGATTACAATTTTGAATGAAACCAAGAGAACATCAGCTAACCCCAATTATCATGTTATCTCTTTTGAGGTTTCAGACACTTGTAGAATTAGAGGGAATCTTCTCCTGTAAGTCAGGAACCGAAGAATTAGGCAAGTGTTTGAGAAAGAGTTGGTAAACATTATGAGATCTTAGAAACAGATTTCATCAGGCTATTATTGTACTTCCATGTCTTAGAGGAACTATTTGAAGTCATGGAGATTTTATTTCGGTCATTACTGATTTCCCTTATTTCATAGGAATTGGGATATAGTCATGGTGCTATTTCTTGTATTGTTTTTAACTCCCCAATGCTGTAGATGGCAAATGTTGCAAAATGTCTACCGGTATATACAATTTTGGGAAATCTTGAAGTTAAATGAACAGGTTTTTATTTTGTTTGTTCATCAAAATATCGTAATACACTGAATTTGTTCATTTTCATTTTTATGCTTAAAATGTAGGAGGCTTATCATAAAGTAACATCCAAGAAGAGTCCTATAAAGATTGAATCTATAATGTCTGCAGTTATAGTTGTATTAACATGTACAGTATGCTAGGAAAATTATTGAAGAACCAGACATAAATGATTACAATTTTGAATGAAGCCAAGAGAACATCAGCTAACCCCAATTATCATGTTATCTCTTTTGAGGTTTCAGACACTTGTAGAATTAGAGTGAATCTTCTCCTGTAAGTCAGGAACCGAAGAATTAGGCAAGTGTTTGAGAAAGAGTTGGTAAACATTATGAGATCTTAGAAACAGATTTCATCAGGCTATTATTGTACTTCCATGTCTTAGAGGAACTATTTGAAGTCATGGAGATTTTATTTCGGTCATTACTGATTTCCCTTATTTCATAGGAATTGGGATATAGTCATGGTGCTATTTCTTGTATTGTTTTTAACTCCCCAATGCTGTAGATGGCAAATGTTGCAAAATGTCTACCGGTATATACAATTTTGGGAAATCTTGAAGTTAAATGAACAGGTTTTTATTTTGTTTGTTCATCAAAATATCGTAATACACTGAATTTGTTCATTTTCATTTTTATGCTTAAAATGTAGGAGGCTTATCATAAAGTATGTATCTAATCCAAGAAGAGTCCTATAAAGATTGAATCTATAATGTCTGCAGTTATAGTTGTATTAACATGTACAGTATGCTAGGAAAATTATTGAAGAACCAGACATAAATGATTACAATTTTGAATGAAGCCAAGAGAACATCAGCTAACCCCAATTATCATGTTATCTCTTTTGAGGTTTCAGACACTTGTAGAATTAGAGTGAATCTTCTCCTGTAAATCAGGAACCGAAGAATTAGGCAAGTGTTTGAGAAAGAGTTGGTAAACATTATGAGATCTTAGAAACAGATTTCATTCTACTGTGATGTTTGTAGTAGAGATAAGCGTTACACTGAGAAGTTGAGACTAGTGCATGGGAAGTCGGAAGTAGTATGTTACAAAAATAGAGTTGATCACTGATAGAAAATCATGTTTTAACAATCTGCCAAAGTTTGTATGTGTTACAGTATATGCAAAAAACATAAATAATGAATGCAACAAATCATTTCACTAAAAAAAAAAAAAAATTATGGATGAACATGATTCAATAAGTCTAAAAATGTAAAAGTTACAACTTTTGATAACGTATGATCTGTCCTAAAAGAGGAAATGTAAATTGTACATTCGTCTGAGCCTAACTAATTTTTTTAGATAGAAGATGAAATAATTCAACCTTATAGATAAACATTTTCAAGTGTATTTAGGGTATTACTTTTAAAGGTTATCATGATCCATGGTACCTACATGTACATGTATCATTCATTGGCATTTTTTCTAGACTCTTCTCTAATGCTGGTTTTATTGTTTAAAGCAAAGGAATATTTATCTTTGATGGCTTGCTTGTGAAGAAGCATGGTCTTGTATAAAGTAGATCTTTCTTATCACCAAGGAGACAATTGTTTGGGCTTCAACTTGAATTGTGTACACAGGAGACTATACACGCTGCTTGTTTGAATATAACCACCTGATTTACATTTACTGGTTGTCATTGTTAGCCATTCATTCAAATACTGGTTTGGTTCCCATCAGTTTTACTACACCAGTATTTGTCAATATTTAGTGCTGCCTTTGTGATAAGGAGGTGAAGTAGTTGAATCTAAATATGTTACAGACTATTACTTGGAGCATTCCAGCCAGGCGTTACTTGACGCTCAAAAACTGTTTGACCAACAATGACGGTCGCATCCTACCGGCTACCCATTTAACACCCGGGTGGAGAGTAGCAAGTGCAGGTTAATATCTTGCCAAAGGATATTAGTGCCGCGTTAGGATTTGAACCTTCGACCTTCACATCTCCAGTCAAGCGCTTTAAACCACTCAGCCACAACATAATCATAGCCATGTTCAAACAATTTATCATTTATAACTATGATCATCATAGCCATTTTCACATGATATTTTCATGACCATGATCAAACAACTTTTAAATTCAATTAATTTATTCACTCAATATAATTTACAGATACATAAGATTGCGTATGAACGCATATGACAAATATAATAAGATGAACATAGAAAAATCAGTAGTTGAAAGCACAAGTAAAATAAACTGAGTGGGTATCAGATAGATCTTGTGAAATCGACGCTGTTGTGACGTATAAATTGCATTGAATATTGTTGCATAAACAACAACAAGAGAGAGAATACATAAGCAGCTGGGTCTTAGAGAACGAGAGAGGGAGATAGATAGAGAGAGAGAGAGAAACAGAGAGAGAGAGAGAGAGACAGACAGAGAGGGAGAGAGAGAGAGAGAGAGAGACAGAGAGGGAGAGAGAGAGAGAGAGAGACAGACAGAGAGAGAGAGAGAGAGAGACAGAGAGGGAGAGAGAGAGAGAGAGAGAGAGAGACAGACAGAGAGAGAGAGAGAGAGAGAGAGACAGACAGAGAGGGAGAGGTATGAAAATTGAGGGAGAGAAAGGCAAGATGAGAAGTAAAGTTAGTAACTTAGTACATAGGATAAAATTAGACCCAAGCAGAATAATGATAAGAAAAACCCATACAAACCAGGGATATAACAATTAACATTAAAAATAAACAACACACAACAGGTGACTCAATGTAAATACAATTGTAAAAGTCTTTCTTTTAATTGTCTCTTGAAAACATTCTGGGAGCATGCAGCTTTTAGATAAGCTGGCAATGCATTCCATAATTTGGGACCTGCATAGTAAATAGTAATATACGGTAGTAAATATAATACCATCATAGCCATGTTAAAACAGGGAGTAAAGGTGTAGATTGGATAATAGTGTTGAATGATGTTAGTGAGAAAGGTGATCTGGTTTAAATCTTTGAGCTTTCTTTTACAAAATGTATAGTCTAAGGATTGAGAAATAGATTTCCTTTTATTACGATAGTGTATGTGTGTTGAGAGGGTAGTTGATGCAGCATGATTTATTGAGTAAATGCAATTAATGCTATAGTATGATAATTGTAAAACAAGAAGTAAATCTGCATGTGTAACTCAAAATAAACCTTGATATCAACATCAAGGCTACATAAACTCTATTTGGCTGCCTTGCTTTTCCTTCAAGCTTACTATAAGGACCATTCTCTCAATGTAAATAATTCTTTTATCTTACAAAGATGAAAGGCCATGGTCAACTTCTATCATGTCAAACATAGTATAGTGTAGCACTGCATGAAGGCCAGTATAAGAACATGGCTACATGTATGTTTCGTGTTCTAAATGCCACATTACCTAGCTGTGTGAGGTAATTTCTTTGTGTGGGATACAAAAGGGCAGATGGTTGCTTCAGCTCAGACTCCCTGTGTGCGTAAGGAAGGATGAATACACTCATTTGATGCAGATGCTGTGCAGGGGGTGGTTTGAATATTCATTTTCAATTGGATTCAAAATTTAAGTCATGAAGTCTATATTTGATGCAGTTAGTCATACTGGATGTAGAAATATGCATATATATTATAGCCTGCATGTTCATGTAGAAGTAGAAGAAATTTCACACAAATTATATAGAGATTTAAATATATATATTAATAATAGTGAATTATATTTCTGGTATTACACATAAAGCACCACATTTTACCTCCAATGATCTTCAACAACATTGCAAATGCAATCGTGATGTTTATGGATACGTGTTGACTGAGTGCTCAATGTCCAATGTTAGATTTCGTCATGCTCAAAGAAATGATATCAATCGTCAGCCTTTGTCATTAGTCATTTTATTACATGCTTATTGAATGTTATTGTCTCTAATATCAATATTTGTCTGAAATGAATTATGTAAATGTATTGATCCTAGTGCAGGAATGGTTGTCTGGGAGAAAATGTACTGTACTGTACTGGTAAGGAAAAGTCATCAGTCTTTACCATTTTATTCAAATTTTGTTTTCATTTGAATTGAAAGAATTTCCAATTTGAAACTTTGTCTGTAGATTTCACTTCCTATTTGAATTAATGATGTACACAATTAACTGCGGTACATGTACATGTACATGTGTTCAAATATTTTTTTCTTCTAAAAGGTTTAATATTGTGCGATACATGTATATACACACCAGGACCCTGTCTTACAAGGAGTTGCAATTGATCCAAATCAATTGCCACTCTTCTGATCAATTGCAAGTTTGCAATCTCCTATCTCTTTTGTACATAGTTGCGATTAATATCAAGTCTTTGTAAGACAGGCCCCAGGAGTAAACTACACTTTATGATAGTGACAGTATGATTGAGAAACATTACAAAATGAAACAGACTACCTAGCAGCCTTGATTATTCACCACCCGTTTTCATTACGCAAGGAGAAAGAAACAACATACATGTAGCTCTCTTGTCTACAGTATGTACAAAGCATGCAGGGACAACCAGATGCTATTTTCTAAAATTAGAACTAAAACCTTCCAAGAAAGATGCTCAATGTACTGTCTGTTCATATAGAGGGCAGCAGAGCACAGCTCTTTCACATGAATGCAGACCTTTCTTCCTTGAGATGTTGAAGTATATATAGTCTAGAATCACAGACTCAACTTTAACATATTTACATTGTGGTTTCAGCTAAATATTTTGACATTTATTTGAAATGAATAAATACACATGCCTATGTATATATCTTTTCAGACAATTGATTTTCTCATGTCTTTTGCATGCATACACATATGTACTTTTATAAAATGAGAGATTTGTTTCATAAACATGACAAATAATATTTTGAAATCTTTACATATTCATGTACCGGTATATATTTGTTCAGTATACAAATATATACCCCAAACAAAATATCCCTGTTCTGGGATGAAAGAAAAGAATAGAATAGTTTATTACATGTGGATGGCAGAAAAATTACTAACTTGGATAACTTTTGCAAAAGCATATACAGACGTTAACATATTAATATACAAATAATACACAGCAGTGAGGGCAATTAGTAAGAATAATCCACACAAGGTACCTTTGGAACAGTCTAACACGCTGAGGCGATAGCCAGGGGTGTTTGGACTGTTGCGAAGGTACCGAGTGTGGGTAATTCTACTAATGCCCGAACAAAATAATGTGTATTATTTGTTTTATTTGTTTATATAACATGTTATATACCTCTCTTTAGTATGTTGAATAAATCTAGTCATCTGATTGGTAGAAATTGGAGTCGTGATTTTAGCAATGCCCGCCTACTGTTCAATAGTCTTTTTGAAAGATGCCTGTTGCCCCGGGTAACGGGCCACATAATAAATTTTGCCAAGATCCCATTGGTTTATGTTAAAAAAGTTTCTTTGTGCGAGCGCGGATGCAAAATACAGTGCAATGTGTAGCATTCAGGCAACTTTCCAGCGAAGATTTACAGACAGTGTCTCAGATTTTCTGTGATGTTTTAACCAGTATTTTCTCAAGAAAATGGTAAGGTAAAAATTCTTGGTAGATTTTTGTGTGAATTTGGTATAAAAGATATATGAACAGCTTTAATATTCGAAGCATAGCTGCTTATTTACAGGCTCTCTGTGACGTTACATCGTTCTATGACTCCTTGGCACGCCACTCACCCTGGTCGCCTCGGGTCAAAGCAGGATGTAATGTCCCCTTGAGCCTATAGAAACAGCAATGCCTCTCATAGCAGTCAATATATCTATGATATTACTAATGACCGGTCATAAGTATTTACCAATGAAAATTATGTCTGAGGCAAAATAAATGCCTGGTCACTTGTACGCTCTCAACCAATCATTTGATTAGGATCCGCTTCATCATCTTGTAACACCTAATAACTGTTAGATAATCTCCATAAGAAAATCTTAATAACTATAAAATACTGTTGTTATTAGTTTGTCAGATTTTCCTCAAATCTCTGGAGAGAAAAAAAATCTGTTTGAACACTGATTTTCCTGATTTGTTAAATGGAACCTTTTCTTTTACTAGATGTCCTCCTTTGGTCCTTATGATCCTCTTTGTTTACCACTAAGTGTTGCAAATTTTATGATCATAGGATCCTTTGTGGGGTTTCATTTCCATTTTCCTGGTTCCTTGATATCAAATAAAAGTTGTGTGTTGTTTCTATTATTAGCTGGTCTTCCAGCAGTTTTAATGCCATTTATCACATCCCCCCACCCCCAACAAGGGTGTGTGTGCAATAAATGGTGGTGTTGGTGGTAGTGGGGGAGGTGGGCATTGAAACTACCATTATGATATTAAAGCTAACATCATGCTAAATTTACACTATGAATAAGAGGAAAAGATCTTCCGTTATTACCATACTTATTAACCTTCACCTTATGATTTTTTCACGACAAACAGAAATAGAAAGAGATATCCATTGTCTGAAAAGAAAGAAAAAAATTGTCTGAAAAGAAACCCCCAAAACCCAGAAGACTTCATCAATGGTTTTCTCTTAACATGGATTTCGCTCTGCTGCATCAACATGTCAGTTCATAAAACCTTTGACGAGATACCCATATAAATATTGCCATTACCTTTATTTATTTTAAAGGAATTTATCAGTGTCAACTGTTGGCTTGTTCATAACACATTCACAAACTCTCTGTTCACACAAGAGGCTTATTTGAATGATATCATACTGTGAATGGGCTGGGTAGTTTGCCAATATGGAATTGCGTATTTAAATAGTATTGTTTGCTCTTTCAAAGTTCAAAATCTGTTTCTTCCAAATAAATCCAGTAATTTAAAAATAGATCTATATTTGAAGTGTTGAACCTGTAGGTATTTTAGCCAGTATTTATAAGCAATATAGGCTACCCTTACATGTATGCCATAAAAGTTATGTAATTCTGAGATTTATATGTATGCTGTGAAATTATTTAAAGTTATATCTCAAGGAGTTAATAGTATAGAGTACTAGAGTGTTATATGCTCTGGCTCCTAATGGTTAGGAGCCAGAGCATATAACACTGAGTTCCTATAGGAAATATATTTATTCAGATGGTCATATCTCAGCCAATATTCAATATTCAATTGGTCTTTCGACATTTGGACATTATTTTTGATGCTTTTTCGGGAAATGAAGAGAAAACTTGAGAAATTCTAAAAATAGAATTTTGATGACGTCACACTTCACCACTCTATTAGGCTTCAGCCTGAATAACTCCTTGGTTATCTTTAAATAGCATCTGTAGAATTCCTTGCCGAGGTGTCACAGATCAAACATGGTGGTGTTGAATGTAATCACATACATGTACAGTGATGTGATTAATAATATTTTAGCCAGTAGTGGATCTAGGATTCACTGGGAGAGGGTAACAAGTCTATTTTTTTAACAAGCAACAAATGAAAGATCATCAGATTTGCAATGCCTTTTTAACCCAGAATTCAGTGAAAGAAGTTAATATATGCTAGAATGGGTTTTGCAGGGGGGGGGGGGGGGGGGGTCCACTTTTGTTACCTGAGCATTGGTTAAAAGTGCTGTATCAGCGTCCTGCACTCCTGCATACATGTTTATCTGATGCAATTAATCATAACGTAGAGTTTAAAGGCATAATGCATTATCTCCCTTTTGGACATAACTTGTGAAAAATGCCATTTTATCACTGCTAGTGCTACTTGTTGCAAAATGCAAATATAAATTCTTTTCAAATAATTCTTTGGTGTAAAATGTCATGTATTTTGAAAAAGTTTGCTGTCAATATTTTTCCCAGGAAAATAATTTTGTATTTTTTAAAACATGATTTTTTTTCCTTAAAGGTAAAGACCAGTATTGGAAATGCCCCAATTTCAAAAAATGAAATGGAAGCTCTTCTCATGTTAAAGAATATGTTTTGACTAATACATGATGATAACAATTTTGCCGGGAAACCGCCTACTAATTGATATATTTGGTAAATTAGTGTATCTATTGGACTGTGAGAGATGAATGCACGTGTCGCGCACGTGTGCACAGGTCCCATATACATCTTTCTGTGTACAGTGCTTGTAACTTAACGAAGACTGGGCCAAATTTCTTATCATTTTGATGATTCCAGAACCTTGCAGTACACACCAATAACTTATATGCTAGATAATCAACCTTTTCTGATCGATTCCACAACGTTTCTTTCACAATTCAATCGCATGACCAGAACTGGTCTTTATCTTTAAACTTGAGAGAAAGGCACTGTGAGTTAATTTGTTATTACATATGCTACTAAAACATGAACAGTTAAGGGTTTAACTTCTTAGATTCTTTAATCATATTTCTTTCTCAAACATACAGGCTACAGCAGCTAGCATTCTGTAGTTTAAACTTTGTAAATTCTTGTTTCACATTCTGTCGTTTAATAGTTATTGTATTGAAATATAAACTTATACCATAAATTGTCTTCCATAGAGTAGAAGCAATGTTTATTTTGCTTAAATGCTAAGAAGTATTTTTGATCATTACATCCACTATTTTGCTGGAATTTGACTTCCAAGTCAAAATGGTCTGCAGTACATGTATATGCTTAAGCTCCAAATTTTGTTGTTTGATGTACAGGCATAAATACATTTTGCTTTGAAATCCTAAAGCATGACCATTCACCTGAACATATTAAAGTACAGTAAGACCAGAGAAGCATGACACTTTGTTATGTTAGATGTATGGTGATCAATACAAGCTGTACAATATACCCTCGATGGGGTGACATGGGGGTGTATCATTGGAGAAATGTCAATGGTGTCAAGATTGCTGAAGCTATTCTCTTACCCAATGCAAACAAGATTGCATTCAGAGATGTTTGGGAGCCCAACGCCTCCTCACTTGGCTCTGGTAGCCACAGGATTAAGGCTTTCTTTTCTTTTTATTTACATCCCTCGTTGCGACTAATATTGTTGACGAGGTAGTTCCTATGCAGTAGTATTTGGAACACAATCTGAACTATGCACGTTGGCTTACTGAGGAAAACATACAGGAAAGAGAAGCTGATGAGCTCATGAATTTAAGGGCTTTTCAAGAATCATTGGAACTAATTCTATGATTTTTTGATGACTTATTTCTGTGGGTGGCAACATGTAGCATTTTGAAATCTCATGCCTCCAGTAGATGACTTTAGAGGGGCCGGAAGGGGGAGGGGAAAATACAGAAAATGAGAATAAAGTAGAAATTGCAAGTTGTTGTCACAGCTCAATCTATATTTGTTTGAGAAACTTTGGAATGATGATGTTGTGATAGTCTTTGCTGGGCTGGTATAGGATGGCTCAGAGGAGATATCATCATGTTAGGAAGAGCCCTAAGAAAGAGAAAAAGCAACCTGTTTATGTGGAGCTATACATCTTGGGTGAGTACATGTATGCAGAGATAATTTTGTATATATATATGTTGAACTTAGGTTAAAGCATTTATGTGGATCTATTACTTAGGTACATCATAGGTTAATTATAAATGCTAGTTTATGTGGATCCTGGGGGTTTACACCTTTGAAAATTCTCTGACAGACAGAAAAGAAAAGCAGATAGAAGATATCAATTGGTTAGTACATTTACAAGTGCATTTGGGGGTTATTTCTTCAGTTTAAATGAGCTTCAGTTTAAATTTACTGGGCTTTAATATTCGGGGCACACTTTTTTTTTAATACTTCAATACCAGATTTGGGTTATGCCTGGGGGTAGGGGAGGGGGTAAGGGGAGTAGTGGAATGAATCCGCTACTGATGTTTATTTGAAAATCTTGAAATCCTTTGGAGATTCAGGAGTGCTCTACACTAATATCCTCTTGTTTTCTTTTTTCTCATGTATATGACTGACTGCTAGGAATATGTTTACCCTGGTCTTTATCAAGTAAAGTGTTGCCTTGTAGCATCCCAGGATATGGTTCAGGAAGATTACAGTAGTTTTCAGGTTTAAATTATACTTATAGCAGAACCTTTGTCAAAGAAATTTTGCGCCCCCCCCCCCCCCCCCCCCCTCACATTTGGTCATGGTGGAAAGGGTGTTATGCCTGGCTGATCCCTCGCTGAAAAGACTAGTTGGCTAATGTCAAACTGAGAATAAGCTAGAAGACTATGTGTGCATGCATAACATTTCTACTTGTGAGGAGTGAGCTTCATGCCTTGTATATTCCTAATCCATTATTTATTTTGTGTATGATAAATCTATTTATTGATGTGGCTATTTCCAATCCTGATATTTTGAAATGTTTATTTAATTTTTAATTTTCATTTCTTTTGTGTATTATTAAATAAAAATAATTAAATAAAAATCAGTGCATTAACTTTGGAACAACAATAAAAATGGTGTGTCAAGCTTGGAACTACAATTATTGTGACCATTCAACCCAGACTCCAAAACTAAGGCAGACTTCACATCAAGACTTAGGCAGAGGCATCTAACATCTAACATCTCACATTTTGTCCGGTCACGCAATCATTTTTTTAGGTTTGGCATATATCTTAAGTGCTAATTTTTAAATTTGGGGTTTATTTATTTATTATTTTATTTATTTATTTAGTCTTCTTTAAAAACACAGGGTAGGCCAATTCAATGCCAATGTGGGAGCACTGTGATATATTGATGAAGGTTCTAGACTGTCATACAAGAGGTCACAGGTTGATCCTCTGTGGTGCTTACATCCTTGGACAAGGTGTTTATCTACATTTATCACTTACTGCCCAGATGCAAAATAAGTACCTAGCAATGCTGGGATGATAGTCATAGCAGGGCCTGCGGTACTAATACTGATTTGACTACCTTGAATTAATAAGACCCAATTGTTATTTTATTATCATTTCATTATCATAACATGGGTTTCTTGTTTTGACTCACTGTGTATATCTGAGTCATGGCCCTATTTGAGAGTCATGCGGTTGGTTGATCTCTAGATATTTGAGCCTATATGTATGATGTGAGGAGAGACAAGTGGAGTAGCACTGGAGAAGTCATTAGGAATATCATTTTAACATGATGAATATACCCTGCCTTCAGACTTCAGAGACAAAATTTGTTGTATGGCTATACATTACACATAAATTTTGATAAAGCTAAAGATGAATTCATGTTTCTAAACGCTTACTATCGAAACGATATCAATACACATGGTGCAAAGCTAAGCGCGATCATACAAACGGCAGTCATGAGCTTTAGCATGATCTCGAACATAGGGAAAGAGAGGGGGAATATCTGGAGCATCTTGGAAGTTAATTGCCTTCTTGATGTTTGGTTTGGGGAGTGATAGGATTTAACGATTATTTGCAGGGACCCACCGCAACAGAGAAACAAACACCAAGTTTACTCAAATTAGCGTGCACTCAGCCAAAGGCAGATGATATGTGCAGTACCAAAACAAAATGCGCAGTAGAAAAGTGGGCATCTATATATGCCACATTTCTTTATAGAGATTCATTATATTTGTTTGTGTCTGAACGCCCTGTTTGCATTACAATAAATTTTTATACATGTATGGCATTTCTCTATCAAATTTCGGGATGAAGTGTATGTGTACGAACAGGCTCTTATTCACCAAGGCATTACTGAATGGCTGTATTATAAAAACTGTCTTCAAAGTATTTTTCTCTGTCGACTTCTCAGTAATACAGTAGTGCTTTAGGACTAATATTTCAGTTTTAATGAACTTATGTATCAACTTCAAGTTATATATTAAAATTCCCCAAATTAAGCTTTTTTACATCAATATGTATTATCAATATATCCAGCCTATAAACTCAATAATCTCTAAATTAGTAATTGTTACAATTGTTATAATATTACAAATTAGAAGAAGCAATATCATATTTTGGCAATGATGTTTAAAAAATACAAGTAATAAGCCATGAGCCACAACTTTGGCTAATAAACTGAAACTCGGCCAGGACAAGACAGAATTTATGATTGCGGCATCACCAAAGCACCAACAGCAGTTACAACATGATCATGTCTATCTTAAGATTGACGATCATACCATTTTCATCTTCGTCATCTGTTCGCATGTTAAAAAAGTTATCTTTGACAAGCATATAAATATGTCAGATCATGTTTAAAATGTAACCAAATCTGTTAATTTCCACTTGCATAACCTCATAAGGAAGTTTGTAAGATCTCTTGTTCTGTCTCCTCCAGATTATTGTAATTCATTACTCCATATTTTATCACTTAAAGATCTTAACTCCCTTCAAGTCGGTTCTCCAGAATAAAAAAAGCAGCATGGCTCATTCATTATAGACCAAAATGTGTCCATCATTCAGAGCTCTTCACTGATCTTCACTGGCTTTGCGAGTTTGAGTTAATAATCGTATCATTCATAAGACCTTAACTCTCATTAACAAGTGTCTCAATAATCAAGCCCAAGCATACCTACATGTAGGTAATCCACTCCATTCGCACACATCCATGTATAATACACAATCAGCCACTAGTATTACACTTACTGTCCCTCGAACCAGTAAACAGATAGGGGATAGGTTTTTTTTAAGTTATTGCCCCCCAAACCTGGAACTCCTTACCCCCTGTACTAAAGAATTGCCATACTCTTGCAGCTTTCAAGAGGTGTCTGAAAACACATCTTTTCTTATCTGTTAGTATATTCCTCTCTGTTTGTAATTAAAATAAGCTTTGAATGATAATATTCTCTCTCTTTGTTTGTAAGGATTTCTTGTTTATGCGCTCTGTATCTAGTGAAAAGGGGCTATATAAATGTAATATTATTATTATTAAATTTTTGCAAACTGATAGTATGAAATAATTCTCATCATCATTCAACAGCTGAATTAAAGGTGGAGAAAAGAATTCCCTTTAAAAAAATATTTTACAGTTTTTCAGCCCCCCCCCCCCCCCCCTCCAACGAGATATTGACGCTAATGTTAATTTCATAGCAAAGAAATGTACAGCATTACTCCTGTCATAATTGAAAAGAGTCTGCATGTAAAGACTAGCGTGAAAGGTCAAGTGAGGGGACATTGCTACCATTCTGTTTACACCATGATCATGGTTGTGTGTTGCCATGGGAATACCCCCAGCACAGAGCAAGCTGGAATGCCTGCATTGGATATATAGGTCAAGCTTTGACATTAGATGTGACCAGGGGGTTGATTCACAATACCAAATCCATGACAAGCATATCCTTGCTCCGCAACATACAGAGACGTCATCAAGTGGACAACCTATTTTACAAAACCATGATAAGCAACAATTTCATTATACTCTCTCGATCCATGAGATTTTATCCTGAATCACTAAAAAAGATGAGGTTTAATTTCATTTATACTGTTTGGAAAAGTAAAAATCTTAAGAGAGTGGTAGCACAAATAATACAAACATGATCCAATTTGTATGAGAACATGTGTATTTAATGATATCTAAGAATTAATCAAATTGAGGAAAATCAAGTTTGCTTTTGTGATGAACACATCAAAATTTACAAGTAAGAGGATACCATAATTCATATCTAGTAAAAGAATGACTCAAAGTTTTAACATTTATTTATCAAATAATTATATGAGATGATTTCTAGAGAAAGTACTGCCTGAAAGTTGTTGTCATTCTCATTGGCCTGTAATTATAGACTTTTCTATGGGCGAATACCGTAATATTATCTTATTTCTTCTTAAAAGGCATTAAAACATTATTCCAACAGCTTGTGTTACAATGCTTTAATATTAACATCACTAAGAAATGAAATAAATTTTCATTTTTCATTTTATCGCTGCCCACAAAACTTAAAGTTGACTCAAGATGGCATTCCAAAAAGATGCAACAAGTTTCTCTTGTAAGGGAAGTTGTTGCTCGTCTTGGTAAAGACAGTTTTGTGAAACGCGTAGCAGACAA
The DNA here is from genome assembly GCA_035222895.1 of Strongylocentrotus droebachiensis. Taxonomy (NCBI): domain Eukaryota; kingdom Metazoa; phylum Echinodermata; class Echinoidea; order Camarodonta; family Strongylocentrotidae; genus Strongylocentrotus; species Strongylocentrotus droebachiensis. Next base: position 88,220 of record JAVYIG010000447.1, read on the forward strand.
GTCATGCAACAGCATCGAGATATCGTTGATCTTGTACTTATGACAGTTTCTGGAAACGACCCCCAGGCTTTGATTAATTTAACTCTGTTCTGTGAGATGACATAGCATGACCTAGATCATTGCTTATACATATTCTCATTTTACTTGAGCTTTATTTTTCACTTTCAAGGGAAGAACATAAAAACAGAACAATTGAACATACCAGTATCAAACAAACATGTAAATAGTCATTTTTGTTCTATTCAATTATGATAGTGATGTGATTCTCAAGCCCATTCATGAGGATTTTGAGTGATCAAATGCCCTTTTTATTATTGCAATGGTCAAATGCTGACCTCATTGTCAATGTTCACTGAGCTAAGCAATCAGTAAGGCCACACCAAGACCAAAACACCAATAGACCTATCCTATTTGGTAAAATAGCCTGTCCGGTCCGTCTTCACCAGCCCAAAGACTCGCACTGTGCGCAAAATAGCTTGAGCTAATTTCTCGAGCTGATGAAGACACAATTTGTAATTCGGGCTAATTTCCCGAATCAGATATAGCGGACTATTTGGCCAACTCGAGCTGATGAAGACAGGCATAGTGTGTATGAGAACATCATGACACTATCCTTCTTTAATTGAACAAACTCATTTTATAATCTCTTCTGAAATTGCAAATATAATTTACTTAATCATGCTAAATCATGATAGTTTAGAGGGAGAAACAATCACAAAATAGCCATATGAGTTCACAAATTGGAAATCTGTATATGCCTTAAAGGTAAAGACCAGTATTGGTAACGCCCCAATTTCAAAAAATGAAATGGAAGCTCTCATTACCAATCATGTGAAAGAATATGTTTTGACTAATACATGATGATAAAAAATTTGCCGGGAAACCGCGTACTAATTCATATATTTGGTAAATTTGTTTCTCTCATGGTCGTGTGAGAGATATAGGGTAGTCCCATATACATCTTTCTGTGTAAAGTGCTTGTAACTTTACGAAGAATGGGCCAAATTTCTTATCATTTTGATGATTCCAGAACCTTGCAGATGCTAAATGCTAGATGATCAACCTTTTCTGATCGATTCCACAACGTTTCTTTCACAATGCAATCGCATGACCATTACTGGTCTTTACCTTTAAAATAAAAATGAACACTCGTTCTACATCATAGAAGTTTGAAGAGATAAATGCAAATCTTACTTGGTCTAAGCTCACCCTGGCCACTTTGTTCCCTCGGTGTATGGAGTGCTTTCCGACTTGTACGCCTAACTGTTAACAGTGCAAAGACGGACAATAACCTAAATACTATAATTAATCCAGGGAAGGGATTTTAATCCTGGTTTCAGCGGATTCTATTTTGTTGAGGAAAATCAGTACTCTGGTCCATTGAAGAGAGAGAGAGAGATGAAGAAGTATTGTTAACAATAATCCTCAATAGCTGCCCACTCAACCGTAGCTGTGAACATGCAAATGCCCAGACTAAGGAAATACAGAAGAGACAATCTGAACCTCAAACATTGTTGGAACTGTACACTGAGTTTTCAGACAACAATCTTAAAAAAAAATTGAAGTGATGTTAAGGGCAGCATGAACTGTAGTATCATGAGAGATTAACTCTAATAATAGAAGAAACTGTGATGATAAGGGAGGTGTATTACATGGGATTGTTTAGAGAACATTTGGATTCTCATCTTCATATAGTGGAGTTATCTTTCATTGGAATGTTTGGAGAACATTTTGGTTGACCTGACCTCCGAGTGTTCCCTCCTGCAGAGTCCTAAACAAGTGGATTGGTTTTCTCAAGAGCTAGCTCGATCAGACTTCATGTATGCGTCTTGGCGTCCACAGAGATAATGCATGATGCTAGCGTCTGTATAGATGATGTTTGCGTGCCTGGCTGTGGTTTCTTCAATATAACTTTGCTTGACAGGAATACATGGAGTGTTGACAGGAATATTTGGAATTAAATGGAATACTTTGCAGTTAGAATCACAAGATATATTGGATTGTGAATACCGGTAGATGTTGTGCATGATTGAACCAATATGTCCTATGTGAAGAACTTAGGAAAGAAGCTCCAACGTAAGTGAATTCATTTGTAGAAAGAAAGATGGTGCTATATAAAAAGAGATCCAGTGTTTGGATATGTGTAGTACTAGTTTTAGTGATTTTCACTCAGACTCAGAGTGCCAAGCATACATCAGATACATGTCTACCACATAGTAGCAATGTTTTAGAGTCGAATCTTTCTAAACAAATATGGCAGAGCATACACTATAAAGCTACAAAAAAACTCAAAATAAAATCCACATATCCAACCAAATGAGCTTTCTTACTCATATTCCACTAAAAAAGTACTCAATCCTGTTATTTCTTTAAGAATAAAACTAAGTAGTTTCTACCATTTTTTTGGTGCTGTAAAAGATGTGTGCAGAAGGTGAATAATGAAATACAGTTGGCCTTCCCTTTTTTCGGTTAGGGGGGGGGGGGGGGGGGGGCAATGCAATCCATTTCATGTTTTGTAAATAATTTCTCTGCCATTTTTGGTAGTAGCTGACCATACTTATTGCAGCTCAGTACTGCTTTAAAGGTAAAGACCAGTATTGGAGACGCCCCAATTTCAAAAAAATGAGATGGAAGCTCGATCTTATTACCAATCATGTGAAAGAATATGTTTTGACTAATACATGATAAAAAAATTGCCGGAAACCTCCTACTACTTGATATATTTGGTAAATTAGTTTATCTATTGGACTGTGAGAGATAAACGCACGTGTTGCGCATGTGTGCATAGTCCCATATACATCTTTCTGTGTACAGTGCTTGTAACTTTATGAAGACTGGGCTAAATTTCTTATCATTTTGATGATTCCAGAACCTTGCAGTACACACCAATACTTATATGCTAGATGATCATGACCTTTTCTGATCGATCCCACAACGTTTCTTTCACAATGCCATCGCATGACCATAACTGGTCTTTATCTTTAAGGTATCATGGTTCTGACCCAATACACATGCATGAATGAGGGGGTCAGAACAATTTGACTGGAGTAGAGGATTCAAGAGCTGGCAAAGCCACTTGAGCCACTAGCTGAGACTTGCCTAGGCCTCCTACATGTAGATTGTACAATGGATACAAAAAGCAGTAACAAATTTTCAATCAAAATCGGGCAGAAAATGAATTAGAAATCTCAGTGTGTATGTTATCCTTGAATTTCTACAACATACACCTGCACCCTTTATTTACTCAAGAGGGTGAATCAATAGAATGCAATGCAGTTGATCTGCTTGGGTACATGGTCCGTTGTTGTGTTATTATATGCATTTGGATTTTTTAAAATTCTAATGACAGACGGATGCAATCGTCTGTCTAAAATGAGATCAGAACATCTCAATCCTTTTCTGCGGAAAAAAATCCCCTGTTTTAGTTTCTGATCAAAAGAACTGCTTTTATTCAAAGCAAACACGTTAAGTTTATACCGATAGTTGCAATTTTATGGAAGGATAACTGCCTACAGCACTAATGGGTTAAAAGGGAAGAATAAACCCATCACAGAAATATATATATAGTTTGTATTTAGCACTTGGATGTGTTATGGCCCCAAATTTTCATGCATCTTTTGAAAAGTCCAACATTGTGCATTTTAAAACAGTAAAGCTGCCAATGTGAAATGAGGTGCTTGACTAATATTACCTGTGTTTTACCTTTTGAAATTTCACATTGACATTATAGTTGGTGCACAATGAATGATGATTCACTTTACATAGGTTTCATGAATATTTGTATCAGTGAGTGTTCCTAAATGTCCATGTATTTAGTACAAATGATCTTGCCTATTGACATGAATGGAAGCTGAACAATCAGAGAAACAGATGATTGAAAGTTCAGAAAAATCAGTTTAAATTAGTTTTTTGTTTTTTTGTATGGTTTAAATAAGGAAATCACTAACTTCCACCATACAACCATGTGTGGAGAAGAGGTATGTACTCAGGCGCGTATGCAGGGGGGGGGGGGGGTTGGGGGTTGAACCCCCACCTTCAACTTTTTGTATGTGTGTGTTTTGGAAGAAACGTCCCCCTTCAATATTATTTTAATTAAAAAAAAAAATATTAAAAAAAAAAAAAAATTGGTAATGGGTGACCCCAAAAAGCTGACCTCCCCCGCCCCCCCCCCCCAACGAACAAAATATCGATCGACCAAATTTTGGGAGACAAAAAAAAAGTGCTCTTACTGGCTGGGTTGTAGCAAAATTTTTGGGACCAAAAAAAATAAATATATGTCCTCTTACCCCCCCCCCCCCCACAGACTATTTCTTTCTTCTAAAAGCTCTGTGAAATCTACTGTAATCATACATGCAAGCATGATTATGGGACAGATATTGAAACCATTCAGTATTTTGCAGGTCTGTTGCTAGGGAAATATGAACTTATTAACATCTGTCTGTATCATTTTTAATGTGACCTTCATTGGTTAGTAGAAATGATTTGTACTACCAGGAAAGCATCATAAGCTGCATTTACACTGCAAGCAAAAATTATTATTGATTTTTTTCTTCACATTCTGGTGTTTTATCAGAAGTTGCTAAGCAACTACCTGCAAACACTACAAAAAAAACGAAATTGAAAATCATCCTCTGGAATTTTTTTTTTTTAAATGAGGGCAGAAATTTCACTGAATTTTGCAGTGTTTACCGTACCTCTTACAAAACAACCATGACAATTATTGGTCACGTGAATCTCCTCACTTCCGAGTGATCGCATCGCAAGTTGGGCATGCGCACAACACGCCAACAAATCGGAATGAGCAAACATGGATGTTTTTTATGGACTTTTCCAGTTGTCCAAATAATTGACAGTATTTTTAATGGTTTTGGGGCTATGTAAATGGGGCTATTGAAACAAGATTGATAGGATACATGTATATTGTCACCCTGGAACCCCTGTTCACATGTAAATACCTAACTCGCAGTGCCACAGAAAAGATTACCCATAACTCTGATTTCATCCCGTCTTGAATTTGGAAATAGCATCCTAAGTGTTAGGGTAAATTATCTCATCATTTTCACATTTCTCTGTTTATTAGCTAGAGCTAGTTCATCTGCCTAATTTCCCCCATCGGAATAACCAGCCACTTTTGAATCTCGGATAAAGATGAAAGGCCTTCTTTGAAACAGAGAAGACTTCAATGACAGACTGATATAGAAGCACTGAGTAGTCTAATATCTCAAGCTTGAGCTCACTCTGGATGATAAAAACAAATCACCCAATAAGACACAGCTCAGTTAAAATTCAATATTTAGTTTGAAAAGTGTAAAAGAACTGAGTATATCAGTACAGTACCAGCAGTAAAAAGAATCTTCCTGAAATCTATACTTAAACTACTAGTAGATTTATGTCATGATTTATGGGGATTTCTATTTTCTGACCTCCAAAGTAAGTTACTGGTAAAAATTATGTGTAAATGGTGAGATTTTTGTCCTATTGTAATATTATTTCTCTTTGAGTCTCACAATCTTCACATGTTAATTTCCTGTCAACATTGAATATTACAATGCCATCTAGGATAAGCTTAAGAAGATATTTTATGAGTGGTGAGTATTGATAGAGACTTGCTGTGAAATCACTTTTTTAATGTTTGTAAAAAAAAAATGTATAAAATTGATTAATTGTGTTTTTTTTTTATTTATTTTTTATTCAGATGAGCAAGAGAGAGTACAGAAGAAAACTTTCACAAACTGGATGAATTCGCACCTTGCCAAGGTAAACCGTCAAATGAATTCATTTATTACACTAAGTGGTTTCTAAAAATGCAAATGTATGATATAAAGGACAATTTTGTTAAACCTAAAAACAATAATAGAAAAGGAGATGATGATACAAAGTAGTAAAATATAGCATATTCTGGCAATTCGGTATAAGACAACATTTTCTAGTATTTAAATAAAATGAATTAGTAGTGTAGTTTTGTTTTATGGAAATAGTAAAGTAATACTAGGGACTAGGGAGCCCTATGAAGATATTGGAACCAACTATTAATTTCTCTTTCTCGACAAGATATAGCTGAAATAATCATTTGTCATACGGTAGACCTTTGATTCATAATATTTGAAAATTTGGATGGCACTCTGTGTAATAATTTAATGTACAACAACATATATATTGATTGAAAAGGGAAAATTTGTTAAATTTCCACTATGAAAATTAAATTAATCTATTTGGTTTGTTATTAATATAAAATAATATTACATAGGTTGCCAACAAAAAGCACGTTTGAAGATTGAAATGTTAGAATATTTCAAGCTCTTACACGAAATTGCCCATTAAGTACTCTAGATGAAGTGACCTCAAACGAGCTGATCATGGTTTGCAAGCATTGTTCTACATAGTGAAATATATGTGGACAGGACCAATGTGTGATTTAGCTCTGAAAAACTTTGGCAAGCACAGGAAACCTATACCGAGTTTTGGAAAACTAACAAGACAGCTGTGCCAAAAAAAAGAGAAACAAAATTCACCTTGATGAATGCTGATTGTAACTATATATATAATCATATATATATAATTTTTTTTTTTTTTTTTTTTTTTTTTTTATATAAACCAAAATTAGAAGCACTTCTTTATTATAATTAATTGTATACAATTTTTGTAATTTTGTATTATGATCATAATATTGTGACACTTAAATCCAAACTTGGAATCAAAAGGTCAATAAAGGGCAGTGGAGTCATTTCAAAAGACAATGTTATTACTATAGCTTAATTAAACATGCCATCTTGCATTCTTACACAAATGATGAATGGTTATGAGTACAATAGTGCAAATATTTTCATGAGTTGAAAGATTAATATTCTATTCAACGAGGCGTCAGCCGAGTTGAATAGAATTAACGTTAATCTTTCAACGAATGAAAATATTTGCACTATTGAACGAATGAAAAACATTCATTATTTGTTTTATACAACATCAAAGAAGATCTAATAGAACGTTAATCAACAAATTATGCTTTACTCCTTATACTAAAGATAAATTAAAGTTGGAGTCCAGCCTTCTCGTTTACTTTCAGATTGCCTTCGCGTCAGATACACGCAGGGATACGCGTACGGCAGAGAGGTACGCAGTCTGCATATAACCAAAAATGCACGGGGAATATAACAAAAAATGCACGCCCGTGCAATAGAACATCTTATTGAATATCGTGTGACCAACAATCCTCCAATCAAATGACAAGGATCCATGTAGGTGTTGTATAATAAATCATAATAAAGGAATGGAATGGAAAAATAGGATAAATTGAGCTAAAAATTATTATTCATTTATTAATTAGTATCCTATTTGTTCTTGTAAATTGCTTGTAGCATGACCCACCTTACAAGATTGATGATCTCTTTGGTGACATCCAGACTGGAACAGTACTACTGGCTCTCCTCGAGATTCTCTCGGGGGAAGCTCTAGTAAGTTGTCAATTTCTCATTATGATATTTTTGTTCATATATTGTTATGCCTGTTGCATACAAAGTGTCATTTATGTTGCATCATTACCTGCACCAGTCAAATCTGTCAAGTAAATTTGGTGCATTGTTTGCAGGGGCGTCTCCTAGATTTTCCAAAAAGGGGGGGGGGGGGGGTGAAATGTATGTAATCGTGAGCTTTTGCAAGTACCTTCAATGATTACTACTTAAATGGCAATGTATTGAAAGAGGTCATAATCACTAATACCCTGGTCACACTGGGCTCAATTTGATTGCCAACGGTGCTATGCTTTTATTACGAGCTTTTTACACAGATATCTCACCACGATGCTACCACGCTGCTTGTACGATAATGGCGTTCTTTATAAGAACGTTCTTTTTAAGACTTTGCCCCGCTTATTGTTGGCCACAAACCAGATACGCTTATTTTGTGCACGTTCAAAATAAGTGTGGGGAGAGCATGCAGCTTCTCGATCTAGGAGATCCCACCCCGACCAAACCACGCTCATGGAGATCCTCCCACGTATAACCTTTGGCTCATGATTGGCCCCGATTGGCCCCGATTGGCCACGCTCTCGGCCACTTTTCCATCATAGTAGAAGCGGTGTCAATGTGTGACCTGGGTATTTAATATCAATGATTGATAACAACATACATTCATGCTCATTACCTGCTAGGAGCTCACATTCAAGGGCTATATTGCGCTGGGTGTGTAGTCTTGTCGCATACTTGGGAAATGATACTTGTAATGATTTATGTTTTCAACTATTCTGGCAAGTGGAATATTTTTATGGATAGGTTGAATACTAAATCTTTATGTGAGGGTAAATGTCCCAAAACTAAGATAGATGAAAACAAGAAGCGATTTACTGTATTCTCTACATATTGCTTGTACGAGTGCATATACCAGGGAGTTGATGCCTCCTGCCTCAATACCAACTTTTCAGTTTATAAATTTTCTAAGCAAATGAAGTGAATAAGCCCCAAATAGTTGCATTATGGTAAAAATGTAATTTTGTTATGTAAGTACTCTAGAAAGAGTATGAGATTAACATATTAGGGCACCTCGCTATCTGAAAATGAGCATATTTTAGTATCTCACTGCCCCAAACAGAGTGTATTTGGCACCTCACTGTCCTAATAGGAGGTAATGATTATCCAAATATTAAAACTTTAAATATCTTGAGGAGGGCTGCAGCCTCTAGCCCCCATCTCCTGCCTTGTCTCATTAACCTATAATGCCATACATTGTTTTTATTTCCATACAGCCTTATGAGAAAGGAAGACACATGAAAAGAGTGCACTGGCTGTCTAATGTGAACACAGCTCTCAAGTTTCTTCAGGAGAAAAAGGTGAACAAAATACAATACTGTCTTATATGGTTATGAATCAAGGGGGACAAATCACTATATCATATTATACTATACAAGGCATTTTGATAGTTATGGATATTAGAGCATTTAGGATAAAATTGATTTGATAATAGTGTTTGAAATGTAGGTCTTTTAAGAAAGAATGCAAATGACTTTAAAATTGATATATGAATATCTTCATATATTGACATTTCTGTGAAGAAGGTATTTTAGATTAGCATAAGGGAGTGGTGCATAGAGAGGCAGCCAGAATGCAAAATGCAGAATAGGTGACAAATTTAACTTTATTGCATAGATGAAGCTGGTAAATTCCTCCATTACCATAAAAATGCTATATAACACCAAACTGCAATTCAGGTGTATGTCAATTATACTTTTTAATTCCCTAATATCACCAACATTTGTGGTTTTGCATTCTGGATGTTTGTTTAAAGTGGCACTCACTTCATTTTGCTGAACATTCCATCTCTATTCTGTATAATTCTTGTTGACTGTATTTCTATACTGTACTTATCTGCAGATCAAGCTAGTGAACATCAATGCAGGTGATATTGTGGATGGTCGTCCACCAATTTGTCTTGGTCTTATCTGGACAATTATTCTCTACTTCCAGGTAGGTTTAGTTTTCATATTAAGTGCAATCTTTGAAGGCTTAATTGTTCATATATGACGGGGCAAACCATAGCAGTTTAGCATTGTTCTTTTATAAGCGTACTGTGCTTCACATTTTTGTATCTGATAAAATACAGAATATGTGAGAAAGTGTACTGTTGTTGCATGCAGCTACTATTTCATCCTCACTTGCCATTTAGTAAGTATAATACACAAATCCATGGTAGTTTAGCACAGCATATGTGAGCAAGCCTGTAGTGATCTTGTGACCCATAATGCTCTCAATTACACATACATTGTTAGCAGAGCAAATAGGAGAGAAAGGGATTAGTTCATCTGTTGAATTAGATTCTGCTGATGAAGAATAACAGGAATAAAGAGTGATGAAATTATGCCTTCTGTTTTAAGTTCTCATATTTTTACAACATCTTTTTGGTAGATAATAGATCATTGGTCTGAAATATAATGAAATCTTACAAAATCACTGATGATGCATGCCTTTTAGATTGAAGCCAATACAAGTCTTCTGGATGCTCTAGCTGAGTATGATTCAAGCAGTGTGGGTAGCTCAGCAGCCTCTAGTCCTACCACCTCCAGACGAGGGTCTCAATCAGATGAACCTCCTCCTATGAAGAAGGCTTTCAGGGCTGCATCCAAGTTGAAGCAGAAGGTGACTGCTAAGAAAGCTCTCCTCAATTGGGCCAAGAAGGCTTCAAAAGCTCTGTAAGTGTGATATTGTTGTTTGATTTATGACAGTGTCCTTCACTACTAAAAGATTTATATTAACAGCTGTCATAGAAGTGTGTCAAGTAGGAAGTATTCTATCCATCCAAGTGTGTGGTTTCCTGAATCATATCCTGAACATGTATTGCAGTCAAAGATATCATTTTTGCATCATTAAAATGATGACATATTCTTTTTGCCAATAGATTGTCTTTACCAGTGTAAGGCCTCTGATAGAAGTAGATGACATAGAAAGAGTTGTTTAAATAGAAAAAAAGAAAAGTATGATAATAAATGATAAGATCTTTTTCTTTTCAATTAATACAAATGTAAAGTATTATCCTTTAAATGTAACCTTAGACCTTAGAGGGAGAGAGAGAGAAAGGGAGAGAGAGAGAGAGAGAGAGCGAGAGAGAGAGAGAGAGAGAAAGACAGACTGTAGCATATAGATTCATTGTAGTACAGGTAGGTTCATGCTTATACCATTGATTATAAAATCTTCTCAAACTATAACTTTGGTACTGATTCTCAACATAAACCACTTTTTTGTACTTGAACATAATTATTATTCATGCTATGTGAACTTATATGATAGGGAATTGATATAATGTAAGGTGATTTGTTAATTGGGTAGACCAAAATAGAAACCATTCTATGTACTTCTATTCACAGCATGTGTGTTCTTGAAATCCATGGATAGCTGATGACAACTATGTCTTGCATGTTCCATTCCTACATGTTCCATTCCAACATGTTCATGTTCCATTCCAACATGTTCATGTTCCATTCCAACATGTTCATGTACAAGTGTACGTGTACAGAAGTGTACAGAAGAATGCAGTTGGCATTTTGCCAGTCAGTGTCGCAACTATGCATCAGTGTGAGGGAGTGTGTGTATGAAATATAATGTAGCTACATATTTTGCACACTTTATCTTCACACAATGAAAAATTTGTTTGAATGCTTTTTCATCTGAGTAGTATAAAAAAATACTCCACCTCTCATTGCAAATATTCTGTTTGATCTTTATTAACCCAGATCATCCTCATTCAGAAATGGAAAAAAGAGCAACCATACATATGTTCTATCTGCTATTTGAAGTTATTGCAGTCTCTGTCTTCCATAATTTTTGCTTCATTTTTGTTTTTTCATCTGAACAGTTCCATAGCTGTCGACTTTTACGAAGAAAGAAAAGAAAATCGTAATTATTACGACTTTCAGACCCTCTTTACGAATTTACAAATGCACCTTTAAGAATTACGAATATGAGCGCAAATATGCATGAATGCATTGAATACACACATAATATATAATCTCTCTCCCTCCCCCTTTCCCATACCTCTCCCTCTCCCTCTCCCTCAGTCCCCTCTCTTTCCCCACTCACCCTCCCTTCCCCCTTTCCCCATCTCCTTCTTTGTAGCTCTCTCTTCTTTCTGTCTCTGAATATGTTTTCCTGACATAATAATGATATTGACTTGAGAGACATTAATTAGCTCTAGGGATGATGCAGGCCCTCTAAATGTAATTGTTGTCCTAGATCAGCTATTGTCAGTATGCCTTACAATTAGATCTTATAACCTTTATCAGACTGTAACACTACGCATCAATTCAGGGTTTGTAGTTTCTATGTTTCAGACCTGACCTAACCCAAACGTGAGTAATTAATAGCTGGACTGAACAGGTACTTGTGCCTATGACTTGTAAAGAAAAGTTTTATATGAAAGTTTGGTTTTATCACTGTCACTTTACCAGATTATCTTTCACCCTTAAAGGAGTTTAATGTTTTCAGGAAGATAGTTTAACTTTTTGACTGTATGGAGCCAGAAGGACACTAACTCAGTGTAAAATGACATGATATACAGTGTAACACCCTCCAGGCTCCAAGCAGAGGATTTTTACATGATAATTGATTCCTTGAAATGCTGGAGCGCTGTAATGGCACCTAGGCTAAAGCCGGGGTAATAATAAATGCGCCTCGGAATAGAATTTCTAGATAGACGGCGCTATAGAAATGCCTATTATTATTATTATTATTATTAATGAATGAAATAATTTTATTTGGCTCAACTGCAGAATATCCCACCATGTATCAGTGTCATGTATTAGGGTTTAGGATTCGGGTCAGGATCAGAGTCAGAGTTAAGGCTTGGGATAAGGGTTAGGGTCAGTTAGGGTTGGGCCCTATATAGGGTCAGTACTTGTCAGGTTTAAGATTACTTGTGTGGTTGATTATTTTGCAGTTGTTCCCTATAATGTGTTTCAGTGAAAACCCTTATGTTTTACTCATTTCACATTACACTGTAGATCCATACCTGGTGGTCCAGCAGTAGAGATAAAAGATTTTGGACCAAGTTGGAGAGATGGTAATGCCTTCAACATGTTGATTCATAACATCCACCGTGATCTGATTGATCTGCAATCTCTCAGTAGTCAGACCAATTCAGAAAGATTGGAACAAGCCTTTAGTTTAGCAGAAGAGAAGCTGGGAATCGCCAAACTCCTGGATCCAAATGGTAGGTTGAGACAATTAAGAACCTGAAAGCTAGGCTCCTTCACATATGAACCAGTATATCACTGCAAACTATAAGCTACTTTATGTGTAAGTGATTGGCAAGTGGGAGTTAGAGTATGTTTATCTGCGCTTAACAAGTTTCCACATATGTGATGTAAGATACAGAAATATATGAAGCGCACTTTACTTTTTTTACCTTACTTTGCTGCTGTGGTTTTTAAAGGCAGATTTGTGCATCATATCAGAACAAGGTTTTAAGACTGTCTACACCTGGTAGTCTCCAAAAAGAGCAGTCTAAAATGTAACCTGAATCTGAAAGAACAGGTTATTAAACAAGTCTCCTCATTTAACTACCTCGGCAGCATGATCACCGAGGATTCCAGATGTGAGACAGAGATCAAAAGAAGGATAGCTCTCGCTAAGTCTGCATTGTCAAAGTTAGGCAAAATTCTGACAAATCGCACAATGGGTATTAGGACCAGAATAAGAGTACTGAATTGTTACATCTACCCAGTACTTATGATGGTAGTGAAACATGGACTTTAGCCTCTGATTCTAAAAAGCGTTTGGAAAGTTACGAAATGTGGTTTTTAAGAAGAATTATGAAAATCCCTTGGAATTGGGGGGGGGGGGGGGTCACTCTCGTACACAAGTGCTACCCACCCGTGTCCATCAACCTCTGCAATGGACCCTAATGGACCCTGTTTAAAGTAAACATTGAAACTTGTGAACCTGGAAAGTCACCCTTTTTTTCTCGTTTTTGTGTGATCAGAGCTTGAAAAACACTGCTTTTTAAGGAAAACGTAGACAACGCTTTTTCTTGATGCAGGTGCCTAGCTGGCCATGTTGAGAGTGACCCCCCCCCTCCCTGGGACCTGGGCTCTGCCTTTAAGAGTAACAATTGATCCAGATTAATCCCAAGTCCTCCAATCAATAACAAACTTACAAACTCTTATCTCTTTAGTACATAGTTTCAGTTGATATCAAGTTGCGATCGATTTGCATCAATTGCCACTATCATGATTTTGCATCAATTGCAACTATATCTATAATATGGGCCCCAGAATTCAACCTCTGTGTCATGCAATTTATTTAATGACATATATCTTTCAACTGTTGCGTAGCTAAGATACTCCAAATTTTTTCTCATTCAATTATATTTTAGTTCTTAAATTGATTTTAATAATGCTTGTTTTGTTTCAGATGTTGATGTTGATAAGCCAGATGAGAAGTCAATCATGACTTATGTCTCTCAGTTCTTCACTGCTTATCCTGACACTGGGTCAACAGCAAAGGTGAATCTCTTGGCTTAAAAAAAAGATTATTGTTTTATTCACTCACCAGTTTTGCAATTATTATTATCCAAGCATTGCTAGGTACTCAATTGATAAACCTTGGTGGAAAGAGACAAATATAGTTAAAGCACCTTGTCCAAGGATCTAAGCACTGAGCAAGCATCAAACACAGAACCTCTTTTATGGTAGTCAACATCGTCTACCAGTACACTGATGTTTGGCTGTATTCATGTATCTACAGTGTAGTATACAGCTAGAGAGGATCATCCACGATAAGACATTTATCAATCAAGGAATCTCTTCCTACTGGGAGACCTGTTTACTTCACCTAGGTCGAAAGTGGCAAATGTATGATAGTATTATGTTTTCTTACTTTAAAAATATACTTCCAAAGTTTCTAGATGACTGTTTTATTTGTAATAGAAATGTGATGAATTATGAAACTCGTCAATCAAATCTTTTCCACCTGCCAATGTTTACTTATGATTTCTCAAGAATCAACAATTATTTATGCCGGACCAAAATTATGGAACAAACTACCTCAAGAACTCCAAATTTGCCCAACTGTATCAATTTTTAAAAGAAAACTTAAGTAATATCTTGTAAATGAATATGCTTAATGACTTTTTCTTATATTTTTTTTTAACGTAAATGCCTTTTCTGTTTCTTGTCTTATTGTAATGGATTTGTCCGGTTTAGTTTTGTTATTGATGCTTTAATTTTATTTTAATCTCTGTATTTTTATCTCGTTTTTAATAAATTTAAGAATTTTTTTATGTAAATTTTATATCTTTGGGAATAACCCTGATAGGCCATTGGCCTTTGTTTTTTCCCACCACATTATGATTTAAATTGAAGATGTTTCATTTTAACGTTTGTTAATGTATATATATGCATATAAATTGTACTTGTGTTTTTTAAAATCAGATGTGGAAATAAAACTTGAACTTGAACTTGAACTTATTACAAAGGATGTTAGTGTTATGACAGGGATTTAAACCATTTACCAAGTGATTCACAGTCTGCATACTCTTCCACTAGACAATAATGCATCTACATAATAGTAAACAAACATTTGCAACCCTGTACAACATCAGCAATACGATTGGAAAAGCCTGAGATGATTTTACAATATTCAACATATTAGACAATTTCAATATACATCCACTGTCCTTGCAGCTGTTCATGTCTTTCTGCCCAGTTCAAAATGATTGCTATTTTTTGTATTTATTGTGAATTTTTTAGAGAAAGGAAGCAGAGGGAGAGGGTGATGAAGAGAGATCAGTCTGTAAGAAACTGAATGACTGTCTAACAGTAGAGGAAGCTGTCTTAGCAACCAAACAGCCTGCAACATTATCATCAATATCAGATTATCAGGTACAACTTTGTCTTTTTTCCCTCTGCAATCATTGGAATTGAGATTCCCCGGTTTGAAACTTTTGCCCAGTATAACTTTGTATTTTATGATGTAGATCAGATATTGCGCATAAGTGTAATCCGTATCGAAAA
Source organism: Strongylocentrotus droebachiensis (assembly GCA_035222895.1). NCBI lineage: Eukaryota > Metazoa > Echinodermata > Echinoidea > Camarodonta > Strongylocentrotidae > Strongylocentrotus > Strongylocentrotus droebachiensis. The sequence goes on from JAVYIG010000447.1 coordinate 103,710, forward strand.
TAATATCGCTAGTGATATTCGTTTGTCTCGCAATGTGGTCAATAAGGAATCTAAAAGATCACGACGTTTCGTATGCTACTGCAATACTTCGTCAGGTGATAAAAACATTTCATCAATAAATATGTGTTATGACTTTTTTTGTTTGTTCAGAGATTTGTAGAGTTTGAAAAGGAACACAAGAAGAGCAAGCAGATGATGATGAAGCTGATCGATAAGAAACAGAAGAAAGTCTTTGTAACAATGACCACAGAGGAGTGTGACGTCATGATTGAGAGATGGACCAAGGTTTCAGGAGACTATGAAGAATGGAGGAAACAGCTGGAGAATGACATGCCAGGAGAGCTGGGTCGGATAGGAGCTTGGTTGAATAGAGCAGATGAGCTGTTGAAGAGAGGAGAGGTGGAGCCACTGGAGTCACAAGATGCTACCTGGAGCCAGATGAAGAGGAGATTGGAGGAGCATAAGGTAAGATAGGGAGTGATTTCTTTGACCGAGCAGAAGTGAAGTTCTAACGGGTTGAAGCATCAAACAGAAGATACGCCTACGTATCTTGCATTTTCACTCGAATTATTATGAAGCCGTGTGTGTTTGTAGCTACTGAACCTATATTTATGCTGAGGTCGCATTCTATATACAAGCTCCACATTTGGTTCTGCAACATTTACTCCAGCAACGATTGCTCCAGGCTTTACTTTATCAAAGTTATAGGGTTTGGGTAAAGGTTTCAATAAAAAGTTAGGTTTAGGTTAGTGTTAGGTCCATGATCGAAGTAAGGAGTTCAGTTATTGCAGTAAATTAACCACAGATTAATTGTCACTGGAGCATATGTATAACATCCCTATATTTCTTTCATTATGAATAGTGTCAATATATTGCCTACTCTTTCAGGTGCACTTCAGAGAGTCCAACTACATGCAGCAGTCCTTTACTCGAATTCATCACCAAGGGATCAAGGTGGATGGTCAAGACATTCCAAAATCCATGTTGGACAGTATAGCTGATAGGTTTATTGTTGTCATGGAAACAAAGGATTCTCACAGGTATGCACAAAATGAAAACAGTCAAACACTAATATGTAGTTCAATAGATTGAAATTTTCATAGTTTCACAATCAATTTTTTTTCTCTTTACCTTTGAAACTTTGGCCTACTCGTTGCTTCAGGCATCATCGGACTGACGTTTTACTGTTCAAGGAATAATATGGAGTAATGTGAACTTAGAAAATACAAATATACAAGTATATTCATATAATATTCAAAAAAACAAACATACAAAGTGTAAACTGTGTACATGTTAATTTGAGAAACATACTTTAGATGTTGTACTATCAGAGTGAAATATCTGAAAATGGTGCTTTTGAGTCATGATTGTTGAGTACCATTTTCCATTTGTCTTTTGCAGACTGCACCTGGAATATGAGGAGATTAAATATCGTCTGCTGGCATTTGTTGTAATGGCAGAGAAGAAACTTCAGACATGGACTGTGAAGTATGGGGATGCACAAGATGTTCAAAGATTATTACAGAGCTATTTGGTATGCTATAATTTAGATTTGCAACCATAATGTTGGGAAATCCTGAAGCAGTGTTTCCTGCATGGCATAAGTCTTTTACCTACCGGTATTCATTTGATCCAGTTTTGTCATATTGATTTTGTTTATGTCTATAAAACATTAAGTCTATGATTTCCTTTTTTTGTGTGGTACTTAGATTTTAAGGAGAGAGGTGTTCATAATTTAATGTTTTTATATGTGTGTGAATATAAGAATATGTGAAAGTTTAACAAGTGTTATTGTGGGTTGTATTGAAAAATGAGTAAGTTTATATATGAATCCTACTATTGTTTTACTTTACTTGACTTACTTTAATACTTGACTTAAGTGCACAGGATGGAGTGTCCCCTTGCGCTCCTATGGGTGGTCTGCCTCCATTCACTTCTGTCCTGGGCTTGGTGTTGAGCAGCCTCCAGGCTTAATCCAGAGTCTTGGCAAATTTGGTCTCTCCACCTCAGGGAAGGACGTCCCGTTGCCGTAGAAATGTTAAGTCATTGGTGTGGACTTTTATTGGTAGGCGTTCCTGTGGCATACGTACGGCATGTCCGAACCATTTCAGGCGGGGGTTGGATATTTCCTCATTTATTGTCGTAGAGATGTTCAGTGACTTTCGGATGTCTACACTTCTAATTTTATCCAGAAGATGGACTCCTGTTATTGTTTGTCCATATATTGTTTCTCAGTCTGCCAAATGCCCAGGAAGCTAGATTTGTGCGTCTCTTGACATCCTTGGTAACCAAGGGGACTACACTTCCAAGGAAGACAAAGTTTTCTACTTTCTCTGTAGGATTGTCATCCTCATCGTCGTTTGTCATGATTCTGCATTTAGCTGTGTTGATTTTCATTTCTCATGTACCACATACTTCCACCAGCTTGTTAGTTGATGTTTGGAGTTTGTCATAGATGAGTTCGAGTAGAGTAGTGTCATTTGCATAGCGGATATTATGAATGTGCATGCCACCCATCTGAACCCCACTGTCTAGGTTTTTGACATCTGTCGATCATCACACACTCTAGGAAGATGTTAAACAGACTTGGGGAAAGAAGACAGCCTAGCTTCCCTAACGCCTGTCATAACTTGGTACCATTCCGTGATTTTACCATTAACGCTGACAGCATATTTGGTCTGATCATACATATACTTAATGAGGTCAATCAGGTTCTCCTCAACTCCTATTGAAAGAAGGCACTTCCATAGAGCTTCCCTCCATACAGTATCAAATGCTGCTTTAAAGTCCACAAAGTTCCAATGAATAGGGATATGTCTCTCTTTGGCCTTCTCCAGCACTTGCCTGACAATAAAAATAGCATCAGGGTTCCTCTGGAGCTCCAGAATCTACACTGCTCTTCCGATAAATGCTCTTCAATTGATTCTTGGATCTTACTGAGCACCATCCTGCAGAAAACTTTAGCCGGCACTGATAGCAGTCTTATGGCTTGATAGTTCGCTGGGTCAAGTTTATCACCCTTTTTTTGTTACTTTACACTATTTTTTAAACCTCAGGATTTTGTGGCTTCTGGCAACTTCTTTAAGCAGTATGAAGACACATTCAGATTACTAGAGGAAGCAACTGGAATATATATTGCCAACTTAAAACATGGTAAGCATGCCATCAAGATTTGACCATGGCTATTTGTGATGTATTCCTTGAGTAATTGATTTAGTTACAGGGGAATCCAACCTTGATAGCAAACTTCTCTAGAGGAAAGCAGAAAAATCAAAAAAGCACACTGGTGAAAGTTTGAATGAAATCGGACAAAAATTAAGAAAAATACACATTTTTAAATGTTGCAATCACTATAGGAATGGGCTCTCAAAATTGGCTGAAAAGGTAATGTCTCTATGATGTAGTGGCGGACGACTTTCCTATTTGTTCCAATACACAAAACGACTCAAATTTCAATTTTTCGAAATTGTATGGCTCAGCAGGGTCTATTTTCTTTAGAAGACATATGCTATCCATAATATATATATATGAGTACTGCCCCAAGGGAGAAGGCGCCTAATAAAAAAATAAAAAAAATTAATGATATTTTGGTACACAACAAACAGGAGAGTAATTCGCGACTACGTCACAATCCACTGACCAAACTGCCAATTTGAGATTTGCATAGACTTAATGATCTCATATTTCAAACATTCATAACTTTATTATTATTGGTGCAATTTATTTCACAACTTTGGCTATTCTGTTTATCTTATTTTTTTGCTTTCAAACAAATGAACTAATCATTAGGGTTGGATTGCCCTTTAATAATATGATTATTGTTAATTTATATGCAAGGCTATTAATAAATATCAAATAATATGTTGCCCTGAGAGAGTAAAACTCTTGGCTGTTACATTATGAACAGGCATTTTTATTATTTGCTACAATAATTGTACTTATTCGGACCTCCTACTGTTACTGTTTTACATTTTATTTGCCTTTAGTTTGCCTGCATGGGTAAGGGTTAAGAAAGAGAAATATTGTCATGACCAGATTATAAGTACTGAATTGTAAGCAACAGGTTTGTCAATGCTTTACACTTGTAATTGAGATATTCTAACTGTGTCATGATATATACATTACAGGTGAGGAAAAAGAGATTTGCAAGCGATTTGTTCTTGACATGGAGTTGAAGAAGAAGAACCTGACAGTTGAAGTAGCCTCAGTCAAAACCATGTTGGAGAAGGTCACTGAGAATTGGAGGTCATATAGGTCAGAGGTCATTGACCTTCAACCATGGTTAAAAGAAGCAGAGAGAATTATCAGTCAAGGATCTCAGGATATTAAAGTGGTAAGATGGCTTTTTTGGTTCTTCACAATGTATTGTTTGTGATTTTCAAAAAAGTTATGACTGCTGCTGTTATTTTCAGTTCATTTTTCTTATGCTTATGATTTTACTATTTATCTTCACTTCTTTCTTTTAGCTGTGTACTTGACTTGCCCTGTGTGTTTAAACAAAAAATGTATTAGATGACATACCGTATGCACGTTCATAGCTCATCCCACAAACAAGTAATTGGGGGAAACTGAAAACTAGCACATGAATAAAATGACAAGTGCCAGCTATCACCTTATTGTGTGGTACCAAATGTTAATCATATGGGTATGATTAAATGATTTTGTCAAGAAGGAAAAGTTTAGAAATATTGAATAGAATAAACTGCAAGAATCTTTCTGCTCACTACATTTATATTTTTTTAAATTAAAAATGAATGTAGACATTTTTTGCCAACCTGAATGAGATGACTCCAAAACATACTGCTTTGAATCACCATGGAAACTTTCTAGTGGAGACATGCAAGCCAGATGTGTCACAAGAAGTTCAAGAACAACTCAACATACTAAACACAAAATGGAACCAAGTTTACAGTCAAGGCAAGGTATGTATGTTATGAGTTTAAAAAAACAAACTTATTTGTAAAGCCATAGCTAAAGATATGACTGGATGGCTCATCTTCTACTCACTCAGATAAAACCAGATACTCGATCCAAGTCACGTCTAGCATAGGAGAAATTGGTTTAACTTCCTTTGATATACTTGACTTTCATCCACTATAAAAACAAAATCCTGGTTTGGACTGAAACTGTTGTAGAATATAGAGCAAAGAGTTTGCTGTACATCTATATAAATTATATTAGAAGTATTTTAATTTGCATTAAAGTGATACAGTGTGAATCTACTATTTTTCATTGCAATGTTATCCATGTTTTCTTCTCTCACAAACCTAAATAAAAGAAGAGAAGCAATAAACCCGATCATTTTAAGAGTACCGGTATATATAGAGCTTAATTCCAAAAGGGGGTTAAATCCACTATTGACCAAAATTGAAGTTTTAGATGAATATTGTGCATCTGACACCAAAAAAGAAAAAGAAAAGAGCACTGTCTTGCATTTAAATGGTATTTTTCAAAATATAGACAATTTCTATCACAAATTACTTAAGAATCAAATGCACTCTAATAATGTAGGCAATTTCGATTACAAATTTTGTTTCATTCCAAAAGGTGTAATCCACTGTGGCAATTAAAAATTTGTTCATTTGAACCATGTTTCTTAAAGCTAAGATATAATTTTTTTTTTTGTATTTGGTGCAGTTACTAGTCTAGATGATCAGTGCAAAGCTTCAATGAATATAACGATATCAGATTATTTTAATAAATATATTTGGATTTAACTCCTTTTGAAATGAAACATTTAGAACCATTGTTTCTAGAGCAATAAACATTGGAAAAAATGATAAAATATCCTCTGGTAGCAGTATTGATGTGTTTCACATTTAATTTGAATGGTTTTAATGAGCTAAAAGAGACGATTAACCGCAGTTTCTAAAAGGGCTATATCTACAAAATTTAAATTTGAGAAATTCATGAAAAAACACAATTTATTGCTAGATTTTTTTTAAAGATCATGAAAATGATGTAAGGCAATATCCCTACCATATATACACCAAAGAAAATAAGTGATAACTTACAAATGGGAGTAGTAAATTAACAATCCTTGATTTACTCAAAAAATGCTGGAATAAAACTCTTCATATATTCAGAGGAATGCTGGATGCTATAATTGCGTTTCATGCAATTTATCTGGTTACGATATTCTAAAAAGGAAATGTTATATAGTAAAACGTGCTTTAACAGTCACTTGTACACAAAGACCACCCATTTAAAAAGACTCCATTTTTTTTGCTCTCCTTGAACTGTATTTCTAACTGAAATGCGTATGAAAGTTACTTGTGCTTAAAGACCATCTGCCTATGAAGACCACATTTCTTGGCTCCCTGGAGCAGTCCTTATACACTGGTTTCACTATATTTCTTTCAGATGTACATGCAGACTGGAGAAGGTGACAAGATGAGAAAAGAGTTTGACAGTGAGCTATTCTCAGTGAATGCCTGGCTTGAACTCACCACCAAGACTTCCAAGAACGTCCTCCCATGTACACAGCAGGCATTACTTGCCAATCTAACGGAATTGGATGTAAGTTTGATCTTTTATCTATATTCAGCACATAAAGATGAGGTGCATGTACAGTGGAACCGGTTTATAACAACTCCTTAGGACCAAGGATATAACCTTGTTATATAGACACCATTTGTATGTTGGGGCTTAAAAACAATACAATACAAAGAAGCGGGATGGTAGAATTACTGTTAAAATCAGTGAATGATCTTAGCAATAATAAATTGTGAATTGCTTCTATCAATTGTAAATTGGGAAAAGTGCTCTACATGAACATTGGTATAACTATCCACCCTTGATACTTCTGAAACAATCCAAAACACTCAATTTTTGGCTCGGATGGTGGACCGTTCCAAAGATGCAACCTGTGAGTAATTCTTACTACTACTACTACTAATATTCAGTTCTTGTATAGCGCATAATACATTATGAAATAATGTTTCTATGCGCTTTCAAAGAGCTTTGGAAATTATAACCCTAGCTTTAGCTCCGGCAGTCGTTATCAGCCCACAGTGCATTTCAAGGAATAATCCTACCAAGTACCCATTTACCTCACCTGGGTTGAGTATGGTAAATGTAGATTAATGTCTTGCCAAAGGACATTAGTGCCACGGCGGTACTCGAACCGCGGACCTTTTGATCCATATTTTGGTGACATATCCACTGGGCCACGACACCTCTCATGCAAACATTTATGTTATTAAACTTATATATTGTTGTAATCTGTATGCTGCAATTGTAACATGTTGACCCACAGGAAGTGATAGGGAAAGTATCAGGTCAAGAGCGATCCTTCAAACACCTGTCTGAGTTAGCCCAAGAGATGGTGAAATCCTGCTCTCAACAACAAGCTACTCAAATACTGGCCGCACTCAGGCATGTCAAGCAAAATCTCAAAGACATCAAGTAAGTTCAAGACACAACCAATACATACAGGTTCAGAATTTCAAAGGATCTGAATAATCAGCTTCTTCTTCTCCCTCTTCTGGTAATCTTCAAAGGACTATGCAGCCTACCATGAAGATGAACTAAAGATTACAAGCTGTGTGAGGAAGAGAAATGATTCTTAATGGGATAAGGGCATTAGATATTCTAGGACAGGGCATTGTGGTGGGCATTGTGGCGTGCAGAGGACGCAGGTTCGAAACTGAGTCACGTCTTTTGGATGGTGACGTTAAAGGTCGGTTCCCAGATGTAAATAATCATATCTGATTGATACATGTCTGTTAATGCCAATTACACACACAGATGCCTCAGGAGTAGTACCTAGAAGTTCTCTTGACTGTCAGCGTGCACTACATTTGATGGAAGGCTATTACTTTATGGGATAGCGTGTTGGGGAAATGCAAACCTGTCTATGTCTCTTCTGGCTTGGCGCATCTAGAGGGACATGGCATGATTCTTCAATGCTCATGATTTATTGAAGGAAAATAGTGCTTTCAAGGGAATGGCGGAGAGACCATCGACTATCCTGTGCACCATTCCCAGTCTACTGGCAGACTGCCCGTAGATAGAGTTGCCAATTTGTTCATGAATATTTTAAAAATAATGATTCCCATCTAAAGAATATGTCTTTTCTTTCTCTGAACAGAGAGTCAATGCCTGAGATGAGGAGAGTAATACTAGAAATTGTGAAACTGATGAGCCAGTTTGAAGATGGAATGGGAGCTATAGAAGATTGGATTCAAGAAGCTGAAAGACTACTAAAAGAACCAATTCAACATGTCTCAACTATGAACATCACTCTCAAAGAGCACAAAGTAAGTCATTTTCCACTTACTACCTTTTGATGTTTGATTATTAATTGTTTTCAGTTGCTTTTATTAGATTATTATTCCCTCGCCCACGAAGTCGGAGGGGATATAGTAACGTTACCTTACGTCTATCCCTCCGTCCGTAACAAATCTGGTTTCTGATCGATAACTTTCGTTATGCTAAATATATTACTCATTGCGGATATAGTATCGAAAATAATATCGCTAGTGATATTCGTTTGTCTCGCAATGTGGTCAATAAGGAATCTAAAAGTTCACGACGTTTCGTGCGCATCTGCAACACTTCGTCTGGTGATAATAACTACTGTAAGCAAGGGTCTTTTATACTCTACGGGAGGACCGGCGGAGCGGTCCATAATTCGATCGATAATTGGAACAATAACGCACAATGCCTATTGGTCGGCGCACACGGTGATCGACCAATCATCAGGCCGCTGGATTCGGCCGCTGGTTCGGCTAATGCACCAGGCCTATTGGCCGACGCATACGGTACTCAACCAATCAACGGGCCGCTGGCTCGGACCGTCTGCTGAATGGAACTCAAGCGCCGCCTAGAGAGCCAAGGCATTCGAACAGTTTTCAGATCAGATACCACCCTACGTCAACAACTTACACGCCCCAAGGATCCAATTCCTCCACATAGACGGGACGGCATTGTGTACAACATCCCTTGTAAAGGATGTGATAGATCCTACATCGGTGAAACTGCCCGTCCGATAAAAGAAAGAATCACTGAGCATAAGAGGGACGTCAGACTCTGTCGAACTGACAACTCAGCCGTAGCCGAACATGCTTGGGATAACCAGCATCAACCAGACTGGGACGGGGTTCAGTGCCTTTCCCAGGAACGGCATTGGTATACACGGAGGGTAAAAGAAGCTATCAATATCCGTCTCAATCCTAATAATTTCAATAGAGACAACGGGATCGATATCCCCAAATTTTGGATGCGATCGATACGCCGCCATGACACTCGCCGTCCTACCAGCCAACACCGGTCGATTCCATTCAGCAGACGGTCCGAGCCAGCGGCCCGTTGATTGGTTGAGTACCGTATGCGTCGGCCAATAGGCCTGGTGCATTAGCCGAACCAGCGGCCGAATCCAGCGGCCTGATGATTGGTCGATCACCGTGTGCGTCGACCAATAGGCATTGTGCGTTATTGTTCCAATTATCGATCGAATTATGGACCGCTCCGCCGGTCCTCCCGTAGAGTATAAAAGACCCTTTTTTACAGTAGTTATTATCACCAGACGAAGTGTTGCAGATGCGCACGAAACGTCGTGAACTTTTAGATTCCTTATTGACCATATTGCGAGACAAACGAATATCACTAGCGATATTATTTTCGAAACTTTAATTATGTTTGATGGATTTTAATGAAATTTGATATGAAGGTACATGGTATTCAAACACAGCCTGATTTCGATTTCGGAGTATGTAGGTCAAAGGTCATAGCTCATTGAATATGTGTAAAAAAGCTAGTTATTAGAAAATTTGGTATCCATCAACAACTTTAGTAACGTTAGACAGATTTTAATGAAATTTGATATGAAGGTACACGGTACCAAACTACAGCCTGAGTTTGATTTAGGAGTATGTAGGTCAAATGTCATAGCTCATGAAATAAGCGTAAAAAGCTAATTATCCAAAAATGTGGTTTCTGTCCGATAACTTTAGGATTGTTTGACGGATTTGAATGAAATTTGATGTGAAGGTACATGGTATCAAAATACAGCCTAAGTTCGATTTCGGAGTATGTAGGTCAAAGGTCATAGCTCATTAAAAAATGCAAAAATGTGGCTTTCATTCAATAACGTAAGTAATGTTATTGAGTATGTAGACCATGTCAAAGGTCAAAGGCCACAGCTCATTAAATATGCAAAAATTATTAAATATAGGCTTTGCATTGACTTGTTATAAGTAGTCCCTTGTAATCTGTTGAAAACCATGTCAGAAATGATTCTGGATGAAACTTAAGGAAATGATCGTTGAAGGGAAATATAATTATAAAACAGGTAAATCCAATGGTGTAATTGTTTTTGATTTCTATTTATCTCATCTAGGACCATTTTGCCAAGTTACCTCTTGTACAGGTTAAACTAAAAGAGAAGAGTCACATTGTAACCTACATTATCAACCTGAAATGTACTCACATTGATACGACCATCTTGGAGTCCACTGTGTCAAACCTCAATCTCAGAGTGCAGGTAAGTCAAAGTGATATTTCATGATCTTATGGAACTCTAGAAAGTTTTAGAACTATGTAACCTTTTATTTCTCAAAATATGCGATAAAGTGTAAATTAAAAAAAGTATAAAAGACAAAAAGAATGAATGAGCGAAGAGAAAGAGAGAAAATGTATTTACATGTATACCAAGGCTTGTCATTTGTAGTGGCCTGGGATTACCAAATTGCTCTATAGGGCAACCAAATACTCAAAACGTAAGGAGAATGGTTGCCCTTTTTGGGCAACTTGAACTTTGTTTGTTAAATACCCTTGTATGTGATACATTTAAGAACAAGTCTTGCTTTATGTTCCTTTTTATATAATTTGAGCATTATCAAAGACATTGAATACAAAAAGAAGATAGATGACAAGAGATAAAATGTCAAAAATTGATGTCATACAGAGATAAAGAGTCTAAGTGAGAGCAAACAAAGATAAATTAAAAGAAATGTAAGAGCAACAATCAGCAAAAGTATAAAAGTTTGTACATGTATGCACAAATTAAAGTGAAAAGCATTATGAAAGGCCTGATTTTTGTCTTGGCCGCATAGCAAAAGCTGTCATCAACATCAAAAACTTTACTTAAGGTTATGATTTTGAATTTTTAATATAATTTTGAAAGCATAAGTTCTTATTCAATGAAAATTAGGCTAAAGGGTTATCAAGTATCCCCAATCATGAATTTTAGGTCACTAAGTCAATGTCAAAGGTAATTTCAGGTCAACGAACTTAGACTATGTTGTGGCATCAACATCAAAAACTTAACTTAAGGTTATTATTTTGAATTTTTAACATAATTTTGAAAGTACACATTCCTCTTTTATGTAACTTGAACATAGGGATTATACCGTACCCAAATCATGTGAGTAGAATTTCAGGTCACAAAGTCAAGGTCAAAGGTCATTTTAGGTCAGTAGACTTGGTTTATGTTTTCACAACTTAATATGAGGATTAATAAATCATTTTTTGTTATTTCTTCATATTTCATGAAAGTTATCAATCTTGGTACAAATAATAGTAAATAATTCTTCTGATGATTTTTAGTCAATATTCTCTTCAAAATGCTGATCATATTCAGAGTATTTCATTTTGTGGGGGCCTGCTAATGGGCCACCCTGCCTATAAATAATGTCCCAACCTCAATTTTTCATCATATTGTTGGGCTTTATATTGTACCTTAAGTTAACCTTTGAAGGTCACTTTGGTTTCCTAAAAGTTTTCTTTTAATTAGCCTCTTTAATTTCTATAGACTCTGTGTCCCTATTCTCCACCAAGTATGTTCTTCTGTTCATGTACTTAGAGCTTCTGAGCAGAGGGGCATTCTGAACCAGAGCTACCAAACAGCAAACATGGCCTTTTTGCTTCCTCCTTTCTGTTGTGGAAAAGAACCCATGCGGGCTCACACAAAACTGAGCCCCACAATATCAAATGGCGTAATGCAGGCTAGACCGCCAAGAGCGTTTCCCCTGTTTATTGTTAACAGGGCCATCCAAAAATCACCATCAGTCAAATTAAATGACAGATTCTTAACATTAGTAAGCAAAGATGTAAACATCTCAAAAGCATTTGGAAACTAAGTATGTTTGATTGTAGATCTCATGTCCTGTCATAGCATAACCATCTCTATGTTTAGTATCATTATAAAGTGTGTTTATTTCTATTTAAAATGATACCCCATTTGTTATTGGAATATGCAGTACATTAAAATATAGGGCAAGGTCAAAAGTGAAAAGTTGCCAAATGCACTGCTCTTGTTCAGCTGTGCATTCTTCTTTCTTTGAAGAGTGGAAGTGCTGCTATGTTTTCAGATGATCTTCCTTGAGCAACATACAAACTGCACTCAAACAAACACGCATGAAATCGAACAACAGTTAGTTTGTAAGAGTGCTATAGAAATAACTTTATTGTATTGTATTGTATATATGTAATATACTTCATTTCACATGAATTCATCTACCGGTATACATCTACATGTATTTGGAGAACTCCAGCTTCGAGTTGCCTTATTGTCCGGGCATAATGCTTCTAAAAGTTAATGACCAATCTCTAGCAAATCTTGCCTTTTATGTCACCATAGTGCATGGGTTTCATTTTCAGATTCTTTAGAATTTTGGCATTCAAGGATTACCAGTTGGGAACAATAGCCCCACAGACCCTGCCCTTTATTCTGATGTATTGCTCATTCAATAGCTTCAAAATCATACCAAATATGGTATCATTTTAAAGAGGAATAAACGTACTTTCTAATGATAATTAAATAAAGCAATTATGCCATGACAAGATAGTTTCCAAACTTTTTTGAGGGGTTTAGGTTAATTTCAGGAGTAAAATAGTTGATTGTAAATTGTATTGTTAATATACGAATGGTGCTTTATAGGACTGTCTAAGGAAAGAAGAAGATTTTGAGAGTCAGCTTGCAAGGGATATGGAGAGCTGGTGTAGATTTGAAGCTAATGAGACCGAGTTAAAGAACTGGCTGCTTTTAGCTGAGAAACAGCTACAGATCAGACAGGGTACACCAAGTCAACAAATGGAACAACATAAGGTAAGCATGCTACTTCGGTTAGTCTGGTCAGCTGCAGAGGAGGGGGAGATCGAGGCGCAGTCTTTGTGTTTTATCCTTGGATCCATAAGGAGTCTTTAACAAAAATCTACATTGCTTTTTTTACTTTCAAAAGGCCTTGAGGGAATAATGTCAGGGGCATGTTTATCTTACACGTTATGAGAAGCCTTTTTAGTGCTGTAAAACAACTTGCTTTGATACCCCAAAAAGTGTTTGAATTCATGACTAAAATAAATTAGATTTTAGGTTTTTAATGACAAGAGATCCTAAAGAAACACATAAACTAGGTGTTATTGAAATTTATAAGTGGTTTCTAGGGCCTTTTCCAAAATAAGAAATACTCATGCTCGAAGTCAAACTTTTGAAGTGTTTTTCTTGTAAACATACTTTTTAAAACGCTAGTTTTTCTCATAGTCTACAAGCATTATCTCCACTAATACTCCCTTTCCACAGTTGAGCTATATATCAAATCAAAGCTTATGAAATGGATAATCATAATCATTCGTGAAATAGAATTTGAAAAAATGTGACTTGTGTCTTATTTTAATGTGACGGGTCACTGATATTGTTTGTGATTGTTGTTTGAAGGCTATGTTTGTGGATGCTGAACCCCAAGTGATGACCAAGTTCCTAGAGGTCTGTCAGAATCTATTCCATGATTTACCTGCTGAGAACAGGAAGGAGGTGGAGGCAAGGATGAATTTACTTCAAGAGAGATATCAGGTTTGTCTGCTTTCAAATCTTCCTAGAAACTGTACATTTGGGCAATTTCAAATAAGCAACACAGGTATTATACTTTTTTTTGCTCCCTTGCTCTGCTTTCAAATTTAGATAAGTCTGCATTGGTTACCTTGGTGTTTTTCTCCTCTTTGCTTCATTTTTCTAATAAAAAATGTATTTAATACTAAAAAATGTCCACAGACAAAGAAGATAAATTTGTGAAATACCATGGTTTACAATTTTCCGCATGTTGCCAGTTGTCAAATTTTTGCTATTTAGTTGCTGAAAGAAGGGGGTGATACAGTCAAACCTGCTTTGGTGACCACCTGTCTACAACGACCACCTGTCTACAACAAGCACATTTCTTGTCTCCCTTGAAAATGGTTTCTCATTGAAACATGTACTAAAGGAACCTGTCTACAAAGACCACTTTTTGTGTTTCCCTTGGGCGCTCGCTGTAGACAGGTTTGACTGTAGTTTATTTAGTGGAACAATCATGATATTTGTCATAACTTGTATTCTCGACACAAAGCAGTACACAAGTTTTCAATAACAATTTAGAAAAATAGTTACATACTAGTATAGTATTAATGACTGCTTTGAGAGAAATAGTTGTTTTATTACGCTCAAGGGAAGGTTAGAATTGTGCTATTCCCCGAGGCTTGCCGAGGGGAATAGCCCAATTGTAACCTTCCCGAGAGCGTATGAAAACAACTATTTCTCGAATATTAAAGCAGTCATTAATACTTTTATATGCCAAAAAAAAATAGACTAAAAAATAAAAAATAAAAATATTTTTCATTTTTGTCGAAGACGGGATTCGAACTCTTGCGTACAAAAGGTGATGTATCTAAGGTAAGCGCCTCAGACCTCTCGGCCATCGCGCGGTGGTTACATGCTTGGCAGTTTTGTACGATATATACATTAAAATGAATTGAAACCGGCTTCGCGTGTGATCAATGCTTCGCAAAAGCTCCATATACGGACTCTTCTTTTACTTTTGCAATGCATATTGGCACGAACTTAGATCAAGATCTATCGGCAGATGTTGTTTTTTGGTTTTTGGAAGTTTATTTTCGTCTTCATGTCAACAATGCAAGATAAAATTGTCGGTAAGATCGATCGAGATTCAATTGTATTGAAATTACCGACCAATTCTTCGCACACATAAGGTATCCTCCATCGCTCAAACCATTTTTTAACATGTAAACCTATGGGGTAACCATGGAGTAACCATGGTTATTAAAAAATATTGAAATGTTTATGCATGGTTACCGGGAATTTTACAGGAACAGTTGAAGTTTATGAATGCAATTCGACCAATCAGATGGCTGGATTTCTTAAGTGAGGTATATAACAGTTATTATCACCATGTCACTTTTAAACAAAAGTTATTATCTAAAAATTCATGAAAATGTATTTATTTGGCTCCTTTACTTCACAGTCTGTGCACAAGGAAGCCCAAAGGAGAATGAATGAGCTGCAATTTGAAGATGTTTGTAGTGAGCTTAAAGACCAGTTTGATGCTGCTGAGAAACAGCTTCATCTTGAGAGACAAGCTCTGAAAGCGGATCAGCCTCTTCAGAAAGTTCTTCAGCAACATCAGGTAACCTCTCGGTCTGAATACTAAGTTTGTTATTTTGCTTCTGAGTTTTAGACATCTAGTAAGATATATTTTATTGTCAAGATGATGTTGTATTACCTTTACAAGCAAACAGGAAGATTGGTTTTTAAGCTTGAACACACCTTACGAGAGTTATACAATCTTATTTTCTGTGTAGTTGTTTAACAAATCATAAAAACATGTTGTTTGATGAAAAAATATCTCTGAAATGAATTGATGTTCTCATGGAGTGGGTTAAACACTCTCCTTGAGATGCAAAGCTCATGGGTTTTAAGACCTTGTGAGGCCCTCATATCCTTTGAAAAGACATATATTTTCATTTCAATACCGTTGTTGTTAGTTTTATTATTATCAGTATTATTATTTCTTTGTCATGTAGGAGTTCTTCCAAGAATCCCACTTGTTGACAGCCATAGCTGGGAGGGTGCATGTCTTGGCTACTCTGCAGGCTCAGATGGCAAAGTCAGACCCTCAACAGGCTGTACAGATGGTTCAGGTCTTCACTCACAATAAACAGAGATACGAACAAGTGCTAGATAAAGCTGAAGGTCTGGAGAAGAGACTTATGCAGGCACCCAAGAGATGGTGTCAGTATGAAGAAGAGTAAGATATTAATTTGTCTCTTGTTGTTGATATGACCATTAAGGAATGAGTAATGGTTGAATTTTTGTTCTCACATGAAAGCGTAGTAACCAATGTTATATTTGGATAATTCTTTACTATAATAACGGAGACTTCCAAAACATGAATATTTCACAAATTTTGAACTACAGTCATTTTCATGGCAAGATGCTTTTTTGAAATGTAATATTGAATCACTTCCCAGCATGTAGCTTTTGCAAAACTTAACCACTCAAGAAATATGTGAACATTTTATGTCCATCATTTGTGGTTGTACAGTACATGTCGTCAAATGTGTTAAATATAGTACTGAATGTATTATTTAATCCTGATTTCTTTCCTTGTTCCAGCATTGGGAGAGTAACAAGCTGTAATGATGAAATGAGACTCACCTTACAGGCTTTGGAAGAGGCAGACACTGTAGATGACATAGAACAAGCAGCAACTAACATTCAGGTAAAGTTCTCAATGAGTCAAAGCATTCAGAGATATTTTTGAATATTTATCTACCTTGTATCCCTTGTTGAACTTATCATTATTAAAAGATATTATTTTGTTATGAGGGCTAATGTTTAATTATTAGAAATGAGAATTACTGGGTTTGACTTTGAAGTACCGGTAATACTGTACAACCAGAAACTTATGCATGCATGAAATATTTGCAAATAGCATGAGTGACTAATATATTCATGAACATTTATTGCTGCAAAGTACTTGAAACACAACTGGCACAACATTTAATTTTATGATTTGCTGAAGTTTCTTGCAATGTAGATCACTACTGTGTACACTTTGTGAAAGATTTACGTTGCAAAAAATCCCAGGTATTACTCTAGTCCATTGGGAAGTTTTAAATATATGATTTTGAATATTTTTACCATCATTTTAGTTATTTGTACAAATATTATCAACTTGATCCTCTTTTAATACCAGGACCTTCTTGATGCCAGTCTCATATCCAAAGACATTCTTGCTCAACTCCAAGGAGATCTAGCAGAGTTAAGTGAAGATATACCAAGAGAGAAAGCCCAGGAGCACCAAGGAAGGTTGGATTGTTTGTCATCTGAGCTCGTCACCCAGCAGACATCACTTGAGAATGCTTTGTGTAGGGTGTCTTCAAAGAAGATTTGGCTTGAGTACAGGGATAGTGGTCAGGTATTAAGGAGAGAAGTGGACGATGTTAGCAAGCAAGTGAGAGAAACTAACACTTGGCATGGTGCCCTTACGTTAAACGATTGCTGTAAGAGGCAGGAGGTATGTGTGACACTATTTTGTATACTGGTTTTCCTATTTAATTTGTTAGTCCCTACTAAAAAAGTAAGTAAATATAATATTCATTAATGTTTAATAGCATTCCAATATTATAAGATTATTATAGATTGCTAAGCAGCCAAATAGGTAGGACTCCAGCATATCGAGTACCCATTTACACTGGGGTGGAGAGTGGCAAATGGAGATTAAAGTCTTGCCAAATGACATTTAGTGCTGGGTTTGGATTCAGAGCCTCAACCGGTTGACTGAAAATCAAATGAACAAACCACGGTACCATTGCAAATCAAGTGAATGATTGCTTGATTTATTCCAGGCTTTAATACACCAAAAAGTTTAGAATGAATAATTGTAAGTACCATACTAATAATATCTGCTTCATTAGACAGTTTGAATGACTTTTTCCATGATTGTGAAGATTACTATGTTTGATTGCAAACTTCTGAAAAATTGTAAAGAGTTGGAATCTATGATTGATTGCAGGCTTTAGAAGACACAATGAAAGGTTTAAAACCAGAAGTGGAAAGACAACTTCAGAATGGTCGATCATTCCAGAGAGAGCCAGAGTGTCCAAAGTATATCACTGAGCTGACCATCACACTGGACAGAGAGTGGACACAAACTGTAGAGGAAACTAAGCAGCAATCACACAAACTCAAGGTATTCACATCACTTATTTTTGGTTATGTTGAAAAAATATAATGAAATGTGTGTTTAATATCAGGGCTATTGCTTACATTTTTATTTGGCTTGCCAGCAGGGCAATTCAATGTTTAATTGTCAGTTACCTTGAACTGCTTCGAATCACATGAAACAAATAAGAAAGGTGGCATTTTGTAGTTGTAACCCGGGCAACAAAGATAGGGCTTGTAGATTTCCTGGTAAGATCTTAGGTAGTCAGTGGCAAGTGGGGAAACTCCTTGTTTTGAGCCCTACTTATGCTTTAGTACATGTGATCAATCAAATATCAAGCTTGGCACTACTTGGCACTAAACCCATTGGAAGTAAAATGCTATTATGAACATTTGTAATAAGGAATTAAATTCAGTTACTATTTAGAGCTTGATAACTCATCTTATCTTGTAATAATTACATACCGGTACCTATCTTTAGTATGTTGAATGAATCTAGTCTTCCGATTGGTCAAAATTGGAGTCTTGATTTTAGCCATGCCTGTAAAGAAACAGAACTATGCCCGTTGGCCCGGGTAACAAGCAATAGTTAATGACAAAGATGCTCAAAGTTTCTTTGTGCGAGTGCGGATACGATACAGTGTGTCTTTGACTCCTTAATGATCGTAAAAATCAGGCAAAATTTCTAGCGAAGATTAACAGACAATGTCTCAGATTATCTGTGATGTTTTAACCAATCTTTACTCACAAAAAAGGATAATAAGGCAAGAATTCAGACTATTTTGTGATTTCTGTATATAAAAGATGTATGGACTGCTTTGATTATTTGAGGCATAGCTGTTTCTATACTGGCTCTCGGGGAAGTTAGAAACAGCTTTGTCTCTCATAGCAGCCAATATATTTATACTATTAACAAATTTGATAAACCAAATGTCATATTTATCTTTATTCAATAGGTATGTTCTACAGTGTTTGCTAAGTATGAGGAAGAGAGGAAACATTTTGATGAAATGATGTGTGACTTTGGAGCTGAGATCAGTAAATCAATCCCTCCCCCCACACCTGGCAAACAGGCTGTACAAGAAGAGGTCTCCAAATGTCAGGTAAGTTGGATTGGATTTATTCAGACAATATAAAAAACATACCCAGGGAAGCCAAGAAGGATTTGAGATAGCCTATACAAGTCTGCTTCCCAGATATGAAGAACAACAATACAAGTGATACTCAAAATCTAAATGCCCGTAAATATGTTGAGTTAATAACTTGTTTTAATTTGTTTTTCCCCTAGGAAATCTTCACATCTCATGACACTTGTAAGCCGATTCTTGCCATGCTGAACCAACTCTCACAGCAGCTTTCTCCTGTAGCGCCTACACCTGTTTGTGAGACTATTCAACAGGACATCATTGACAAGCAGACCAAGTGTTCAAATGTCAAACAGGGGCTTGATAAGAGACTAACAAGGTAAACTGCATTAATCACCTTGTGTACATTATGTTTGTTATTATTATTTATGCTAAATGAGTTTGTAGTTTACAGGAAGTGTAGAGTGGGAGTATGGAATGCACGCTCCATGATGAGAGAGATCTCAGACTTCATAATTTCCGGAAAATCTTGATGTCTTCACCATCACGGAGGAGGGTTAATCAGTGACAGCTGATATACAAAATACTGTACAGGACTTCAAGTTTCTTAATCCACCCTGTAAAGGGAAAAGAGAAGGTGGAATTTGTGTGATTCTTTGCAACCTCTACTGTATCTCTCTTTGCCATCTATCGACCTCCCGTTCGTGGAGTTCCGGCTAGCCATTTCTTCACAGAGTTTTCCAAACTCCTCGAATCTGCAAACTTACTCATGACCCATGTAGTATTGTGTGGCGATTTCAACATACATGTAAATAACTTTACGAACACTGATGCCAAGACCTTCATAGATCTACTGGATTCGAGTGGACTTCAGCAGTTAGTCTCTCAGCCTACACACTCCAAATGACATACTTTAGATCTCTAATCGTACAAGAAGATGATGAGTCTGTCAAAGAGGTGAAAGTTATTCATTCTACGCCATCAGACCATGCAGCAATAACATTCACACTTTGTATTTCACAACCTCCATCTACTGTCAAACGTTTTCAAGTGGGAAAGCTCAGACACATTAATTGTGAAAAATTTGAGTCAGACATTATGCAGTCATTTGCAAGTCAAGCAAACTCAGATGAGATGGATGTTAATCAGAAGGTAGACATGTATAACAAAACTCTGTCCTCCATTCTTGATCGTCATGCCCCAAAATGAGGCGGAATGTACAAATGCGTCCTCATGCCCTGTGGTATAATGATATACTCAAAGAGTTAAAACAAAATCTTTTTGCCAAGGACAAAATCTGGAGAAAATCCAAGCATCGCTCTGCTTTCATGAAGGAAAACTTCAGAATTCTACAAAGGAGTACTTCAGCACGTTGAAAAGATTCAGAAGAGACACTATCATCAAACTATTTCCAGTGCTAGCACACAAGAACTGTACAAAGAAAATGACAAAATGACCATGGAGAAAGCCAAAGAATTATTACCAACACACAAGTCAAAGTCAGATATGGTTCTTAGGTTTTCTTCATTCTTCAAAGACAAAATGTGCCGACTAAGAAGTTTTTTTTCACATCATCATTCTGGCTTGCTTCTGAGTAGACAACAAACTGTCATCTTGAGAAGTTTCCAACTGTTTCCGAAACAATTGTATTGAAAGCCATCAAATCTCACAAAATTAAATCTAGTTCTCTTGAACCTCTCCCAGCATCTGTCTTCAGTCGATGTTTTAACTGTCTCCTGATATTACAAATGACTCTTTGAAAACTTGAGTCTTTCCTGAACCTCTCAAAACTGCTCTCATCATCCCGACGTTAAAGAAATCATCCCTGGAACCAGTAAATTTAAAGAACTACCGACCAATTTCTAACTTGTTCTTCATTGGCAAGGTGATAGAGCGGGTAGTCTGCACTCAACTCATGACCTATATTGCCAATAACTCTCTTCTTGCTCCAAGACAGTCTGTGTATAGAGAGAATCACAGCATAGAGACAGCTCTATTAAGAGTTCAGAATGACTTATTGCTATCCCTTGACTCTGGAAACGAAGCGCTTCTTGTCCTTCTCGACCTAACCTCTGCTTTTGACAGGGTAGATCACCAACTTCTCTTGTCAAGGTTAGAAAAAACGCTTTGGTATCTTGGGTACTGCAGCCAATGGTTTGAGTCGTGCCCCAATGGAAGGAAGCAGCAAGCTATCCTTGACGGCATTACTTCTGATCCCACCTTGCTTGAATGGAGTGTACCTCAAGGGTCTGTGTTATTGGCCCTCTGCTTTTCATCTGTTACACAACTCCCATTCAGGACATTATCCACTCCCATGGCTTCTCTTCAATGATGTATGCAGATGACACGCAACTATACATCACTGTTAACCCTAGTGAAATCAACCACATCACACAGGAACTGGATATATGTCTTTCAGAAATCTGTTTTTGGATACAACATAATTATCTCTCCTTAAACGATAGTAAAATAGAAATTCTATATCTGTCTTCTAAATTTAGACAAGCAAATGAAATACACTGGTTCATTGTTCCAATACAGTTTGGTGTTATTCTGTCTCTGTCTCTGCGCAGCCACATTTATACTGTATGCTGCAAAGCATCATTTGTTCTTTAATGGAAGAATAGGCAAAGTCTGCAGATTTTTGGAGAAATGTCCCGGTGCCCGTAGGAACTGTACGTGAGCTGGCCGAATACCGCCAAAAAATAAAAAAAATATCTGTTTTTACTCGCTGTACGTGCCCCGGAGTGTATATGTGAAAGCCCCATAAACAGTGAATGCAATGGTAAAAAACTAACCTGTGTGAGAAATAATGGAAAGGAAAGAGGGGGATGTAATGAAGTAAATACTAAAGGAGAGAAAAAAATTAAAGGTGAGGAGAAAGAGAACTGAGAGTGAGAAAGAGTAGATTGTAGACTGTAGACATATAACATAACAAGTTTTATATGTATATTGGAACAAGAAGGAAGCCAGCATTAGGAAAACAAGATAATAATTATTATTCCATTTGTCACCCTTTATCAATTTATCTTTCTTCACCGTGGATACTTTTTAATTGGTTAACCTTTCATCATTATATGTATGCAGCCTAAAGCAGTTGTCAGGTGACTGGGATAGTCTGGACTCAAGGAAAGCAGAGTTTGTAGAATGGTTGGAGATGTATAGAAACAGACTCAATGAAGTAGAAACATCCCTTGAACACCCTGATGAGATATACTCTTCAGCAAAGGTAAATTTGTACTTGATTTTACAAATTTTCCCATTTATAAAATGTTTTTTCTCTAAGCAATAGATGTTTAAGCGTACATGTATTTTTGCATTTTATTTTCATTGTACATGTTATATGGTACATTAAAATTAAATGATTGAATTACATACACTGTATACGCATGCTGAAGTTAAAAATGATGACTTAAAGTTAATGAATTAATTCTTCAAAAGAGTGTTATTTCTATTTCTGTGCAATATCACTTCATGGATCACAACGTTAATAAAAAGCAATGAGATACATGTATGTAAGTACTTTACACATATTTTTTGGTTGCTTTACTCATGCATCTATGATATTTGTGAATAATGAGATATTATTATTATAGGATAAGATTTTGGGAAAGTAGGTCAATATTCAAAGGTCATGAGAGGTCAATTTATGAAATAACAGGTTTTATCCTTGTTATTACGATTTGAACTTCAAACTTGGTGACAGTGTGTGTCACCATAGGAAGACCATCTGATTAGATTTTAGAGTAAGTGGATCAAAGGCCATAGATGTCAATGGCTGAAATTACAGGTATCAGCTTTGATATTGCAATATCTCAAGAACAACTAGAGGTATGAGCTTTGGAAATTAAGATAGATTGTATTACCATAGGAAGACGACCTAAAAAGACTTTAGGGCAAGTAGACTAAAGGTCAAAGGTCATGGAGGCCAATTTTTGAAATAAGAGGTAATTAAAAAAAATACCCTTGTTATCACAATATGTCAAGAACTTTTTGAGGTTTGCATGAGCTTTAAACATGGTGATAGTATTACAATAGGAAGATGATCCAATTACATTTTGGGGCTAGTAGGTCAAGATCATCGTCATCAGTTGACATTTGATTATAGGCTTTTATGTTTGCATCATGATATGTCACAAGTAATTCCATCCATTTCCTTATAGGCTTATAAGAGACACAATGTGTGTGTGTGTGTGTGTAATTGTGTTTTTACAGACGTTTATCAATCAGATATGATTATTTACATCTGGGGACCAACCTTTAACGTCACCATCCGAAAAAGACACAGTTGCATTTGTCTTCTTATATTAAGATTCAATGTCCTCATAGTAGCACTTAGATAAATAAATTGAACATGTATATTCCAGAGACGCCAAGTTAAAAGATCGGCAATGCATGACATTTCCATTTTTTGGCGCGCGTGCGAGGGTATAAAACACGTATAAGGTATAGCGTTTTTTCGAAATCTAGCGTGCGCCATGCGCGAGAGCATTTCCAGACCCTCAAAATGCGTGATGTCACGCCTAATGTGTGACACTTGGTAGCTCTGATATTCCCAGAAAACTGCTCATTTTTTAAATTTCCATTTAATGTACCTTGATTGTTTTCCTTTACCGCTTTGTATGAAACAGGACCTATTTTCTGAAATAGATGCCAAGTACCTATGCCTTGAAGACCTTGAAAAGTGCCTGTGTGAATTGACCTCCCTATATCCTCGCTCTGTTGCCATCCTTGTTCTGGAATCAGATGTAGTCAGTCTCCGTAGCCAATGGGAGGAGCTCTCTGATAGGGCCAAGGCTCTTGATCTTACATTGTCGGAGCAGGTGTCCCAGTGGAATCTGTACCAGAAATCTGTGCAGGAGATCTCAACCTGGCTGAATGAAGCAAAAAAGAGACTGAAGAATATCTCTGATCAGGCCTGTGATACACTCCAAGATGTTCAGCAGTGCAATGCACAGGTTCAGGTGAGATATAATATATCTCTATCTGTGTCATATAGCTGGGGGCTGCTGGGATGACAGTCTGTTTGATCTTGGGTCACAGTGAGACCACTTATTCTGTTCTAGATACATGTAGGTAGCTTAGCAAAATGCAGTGGCAGGAAAAGACACATCCAGAATGCAACTGCATAATTGTTGAAAATCAAAATGTTATCACACAGAGGTATAACCACATCATTAGGATATGGAGATAGTAAATTCAAATATCATCTTGATCAGGCTTAATGTTAGTTAACCTTTCATTCTGATATGTAAACAAAAATTGAAATTTTGATTAAGAGACATTACTACCTATCACGCATTTTGTGTCCCAAAAGTGCTTTTTGTGCCACCACATTTCACTTAGCTACCTTAGCTGCTCAAAGACATCTGGTCCACTGCATTACGTTATTAATCCATAGTTCATAATGCTATATAATTTGCAGAATTTATCAATCCATTGAAATGAATAGCTAAATTAGAGATGGTGTTAGCATTTCAGATGTTGAGTATTTCAGGCCTGATAAAAACCTGATTTATATTGGTTTCTCGATTTTTTTATTTTTTCCAGATTTTTTTCTTCCTGATTTTATCCTGATTTCCCCCTTATTTTCACTATTCTTCCCTATTTTCCCCTATATTTCCCAATTTTCTTACTCAAAAGAGGGGAATGTTGTTAGATGCCATTTTTCCCCCCGAATCTGCGTGGTTGAGGGAAAAAAAAACCCTTTTTTTTTTTAGTGCTCACTATCACCCCTGGCATTTATGAAAGATGAATTTAATGTTGATAATTACTTCCTCTCCTGCATTATTTGATAGATTATAAGGGAACAGTTTGAAGAGAAACAAGCGATAATGCTAACAATTCGAGAGTGCTGGCCTGAATCCAGTGAAGATAAAGAGTTGGAGCACCATTGGAACACCCTAGATGATACGATCCTTAAGACCCATGCTGAAATTGAGAAGCTGGTGTCCTCCTGGGAGCAGTACCATTGTTTATCTAAGAAGACAGAGACATGGATGGAGGATATGAGCAGGAGGTTGGAAAAAGAGAGTGGTGAAGTTGTTGGAAACACAGAGCAACTCAACAGGAGACATCAGCTTTTACAGGTAGACTTTATTCACCTAAAACAACAAACGGATTTGATTTTTACACTTCTCTGTCAGCAGTATAAATAGAATAAATAGAATTATTAAATGCTTGAAATGTATGAATTCAATTGTCAAGTTAGTGTAGATGGAGCATATTTGTAACTCTAATTATTATTATATAGCATTACATGCTTCAGAGTTCAATATATTGAAATATGCATAGACCACTTCAGTATTTCCTAAGTGATGTTGTATGTCGCCAAGGCTGTAGGCCAAAGTTGAAATCCAGTTGCAGAAGGGGAAAGTCATACATATGATTAGGAGGTGAATAACAAGTTACATGATAGCTCTCTAGCCAATAGGAATAGTATTTTGTAAGTCAGGCTCCATTAACATTGATATGTACATACACAATATCTTCTCTTTTTGTATCTTAAAGAATATGAAAGATGATTGCCAAAGTCAGAGTGCCGAGATAAATGAGGTCTTGGCCTTGAATCAAACTCTACGTCAGCACTGTTCCACGGCGGGCAAGGAGAGACTAGGAACAGAAGCAAACCATGTGTCTTCAGAGTACAGTAGACTACAGGCATTACAAAACACTGTCATATCACGTTTTGATGAAGTGCTGGCTCAGAGGCAGAGGTTCAAAGACGATGTGGGAACACTGTTAGATGTGCTTCATCAGCAGGAAGTAGCAATAGAGAATCAGAAAGAACTAGGAAGAGATGAATTGAAAGACCGCCTTGTTGCAATCAAGGTTTGAATTGAAATGTTTTGATGTCACATTTAAAAAATAATTATAATAAGTTACTCAGGATGGTATAGATGTAAAACTTAAGGAATTAGTTCTTTGTCAGCCTGTGACAATGTCGATGTCTGATAAATGTCATAATTGTGATATAAAACCACAAGTAAGACTAATGCTGATTATGTTGATGGTCGATATGTCCTGAAGCAAAGATGAAACCAGAAACAAGACTGTAGGATGCTTGTAATTGTACTGTTTTATTTGTTTTAAATAAGACTTTAAGGTGCTTATAAATATTTAATTTTTTATCCTGAAAAAGTCTCTAAGTTGCTGAGAATTGTTATGTTTTGTCCAGAAACAAGACTCTGTCCTTGCGGAAGCATCTCAAGATTTGAAGTCCTTGGAATCTGAGCTGGAACCCATCTGTAGGCACTGTGACTCTGGTGAAACCCTCACCTACTCCCATCAAGTAACAGGTCTCAACAAGAAACTGGAGAAGGTGCAAGAGATTATCACAAAGAGAATCACATATGTACAGTTCTTCATCCAGTTTGAAGACATCCAATATAAAGTTCTTGGCAGGTACTGACACACATTTTATTATTTTTTTCACGGATAATGGGTTTCTGGGGATACTTAATCTTTTTATGCCTCTGTTATGAAGTACCGTCGACATTATGTTTTCGAGTTGTCCGTCCGTACGTCCCGGTCTCGTAATAGCGTTATCTCAAGAACCGATTGATGGATTATCGCCAAACTTGGGTCATGTATGTATCTTGCAGAGCCAATGAACTGATTAGATTTTTAGGTTGCAAGGTCAAAGGTCACAGGGCTTATTATGTATGCAAAAATAGCTTGTGAACACATTCTCATTAGAACTGATGGATGGATTACTATCAAACATAAACATGTATGTATCTTGCAGAGCCAATGAACTGATTAGATTTTAGGGTCATGAGGTCAAAGATCAAAGGGTCATGCATGTTTATAAAAAATTCCTTCTGTATTGGTTTGTAAAATTGCTCTATGGCAGAGGCATCATTTTCAAATGCGCGCAGTCGAAGATCCATCTAGTTATTACTTAATTTATAGCATATATGAATACTAGATACATGTAGAAAGCCCCAGGATAACGGACAGACTTAAATACACAAGTGGTTAATGGTAGAAAACGTTGTTGATTGAATTTGCTGTAAGTATAAGTCAATGATTGAAGTTAAAGTAAGTATATGAGTATGAACCTATGCGAAAATACAAATACAGTCAAGTACAGTCAAATTTTTTCATAAGATGGTCATGAGTATTATTCATCTTTCTGTAGATTTCAAGAAGCTAAACCTGTTCTTGACAAGGAAGATGCAACAGATTCTGAACTTATTCAAGAGCTAGAACATCTTGAAGCCGTAGAACCAGTCCTAGAGGAGTGGAAAAACAAGACTCAAAATATGGACCAACTTGCCAAAGACTCTCAACTCACCATCAGAGCTCCTGCTAGCCAAGACCCCCAGGATCTGCCTAAACAGAGAACCGAGTCTTTGACCAGTTTAGACCATGGTCAAATGGTGTCCACTCACTCTTACCTGACCAGGGAACTCCGGTCAAGGCTGGACAAGATGGTCAATGTCCACAGGAAGCTGGAAGAGTTTGAGGCTAAGCAGAAGAACCTTCAACAGTGTCTGGAAGACTTGGAGAGGACAATGTCCACAGTGAAAGATGTGGGACAATTGAGTGATCTCCTTCCAATTGCTCAGTCTTTTGAGGTACTGGCCCTTGCAATTATTATTGCTATTCAAATAGCAATAAATATAGCATTATAAATGGCAATGTGCCTGTAGAGATCAGGTAGAAAACTTTAGTAGTGTAGTGCCAATACAAAAAGTGATATTTTTCCATTCATCTTTTTTCCTTTGACAATTAACTCTCATATTCAAATGGAATTGGCAAAAGTTATTTGTGTAGCTCACTAGGAACCTGTAAATTGTCAGTAATAATCATGTACTATTGTCTCCACAGGAGGCTCAGAAAGAATTAGCCAGGAATCAAACAGATCTTGATAGATTGACCAGACTGGGAGTGGAAATCCTGGAACAAGATCCTAGACTCATTCCAGTCATTGAACCAAAGGTGAGCTCTGTATTCATGCTTTTAATATTGCTACTATTGTTTGCCAAGCTCGTTTGTAGTTTCAGATAAAACACCAATGACATCAGAAATTGGTTTTACATTACAATAGAATATTCTGTCTGCCATTGTGATAAGACCCTGATATTCTGTTCAGCTGATTTTTTGGACCCAATTGCACATGTTGTCTCAATAATGCTTTGAAACAAGCATCCCTGGATAATCTCATATACGTATCTGTTATTCAAATCCTTTATACAATTCAAAATCTATTTCACATAAGAATGATGATAAACAATTATATTTTAATTTTGTTGGTTTTGTGTTCTTACAGGTGGATAATTTGAGGGAGGATTGGAATAAAATGGATGAAAGAGTCTCCATGGCAACCAAGTGTGCTCATACCACTATCAAGCTGTGGACAGAGATTGACCATTCACAAACAAAGCTACATTTGACTTTGGCAAAGGCACAAGATGTATGCCAAGAACCAATCAAATGTAGTAACAGAGAAGAGACAGAAAAACTACTTAAGTCACATGAGGTATGGAAATACATGTATTTGATATATTTATTTACAATGCAAGTGCAATATCATTACCGGAAAATGACACATATAGTATCTAACCCTGCATGAAACTTAACATTTCTAGACAAGGCTCAACATCGTTTTAAAAAATATTAAGGAGTTAGAAGGAATGAAAAAACAGATTTGTTTTGGTCTCTTGAATTTAAAAGTGACATACAAGAAATTGTGATATTTTTGCATTACATGTGCAAAAGTTTTAAAATATATGGAAAAAATTCTTGATTCCTTTGCTCAGGGAAACGTAGAGCATAAGTACTCCTCAAAGTGTTTTACATTTATGTGTGATATTGTTTATCAAATTGGGAAATAGAAGCGTGGTTATTTTCAAGAGTCTGGTGTAGTTTTAAAATGCTATTACTTCCTCTCACAGCTCTCAGTTTAAGACCACTAACGGGGTAACTTGTGTAAATAGTATGTTTTGATGGGTTCAAAATTGACATAAATACTAGTTTACTACACTAATGTTATCACAAAATTGACTTAAAATATTACATTGTATTCTCTCTTTCTGTAAAGGCTGCCTCGTTAGATGTTGAAACAGCTAAACACCCAGCTAGTTGTTATGCAGAATCATCACATCAGATCCAGAATCTCCTACCAACAATCACCAACACCCCTGCAGTTACCTCTGCTCCATTAGAAGGTGCAATGCTACAACAGTGCCAGGAGCTTCCTGGGAGACTGGATGAGGTATCAGCCATGCTGGACGAGAGGTTGATGAAGCTAAGAAGAGGGAGAGAGTTGTGGGATTCAGTGGTAGAACGAGAGAAGGTACTTCATTCATGGTTAGGTGTTTCTAAGATGAATCTTGATGAGATATCTAGCACCATGGATGACAGTGAGAGAGATGATGTCAAAATCAAACTACAGCAGTTCAAGGTAAAATTATTACTCTCTTAAAACTTTAAGGCCTGAACTTTCTCTTGCATAAAACTTTTTTTTCGTGAAAATTTCATGCCATAAAGTAATATAGAAAGAACGCAGAGTTTTTGCAATATGCAAAAGATGGCATTATATTTCCGGTTTGTGAGCATTCCATGTCACAACAGTTTCTTGTTTTACAATTAGTTATTTCTAGGTTAGAATTTCTATTAAAGTTTCTCATCTTAGATGCACCTCCTAATACACTGTTGGTTTGTTACTGAAAGCATTTAATTCCTGTCAGACAGTTGAGCTACTGTCAGTCTCATTTAAGCAATATGATGAGAACAGATTAATGCCTTTCTAAAGAAGAATGAAACATGTTGTTTGCAGATATACATGTACATACTCATCATGGCTCGCTCATTTGATATTTTCCATTGTTAGGATGAAGCAGTAGACCGTGAGAGTGAGCTACAGCAGCTGGCAGCTAGCCTGGCTGAACTGAAGTCTTTTAACCCTGATCAAACAATCCCTGAGGTAGAAGAGACTTTCAGGAAAGTTGAAGCGGACTTTGTTCAAGCCAAACAGGTTTGTTGGTATCCTTGTATTATCAATCAAAGAATTTGAAATATAATATACCGGATGATTAAAGCTATAATGTGTCTTATGATGAACAAATCAACATTATTATAAACCTGCACATGTAGAGTAAACTGTAATGTATTATGTTCAGCTTTAAAAGGCAATACACATTTGTTTGATGTAATAAAGAGTTTATTGCTAAACAGTAATGCACATTTATTGTATTTAGTAATGTGTTTCTAGGCATCAGTGTTTAATTATCCTGTTTTTGTCTATGTGTGCAGACTGCTCTTGAAACTGAAAGCAACCTCAGTGAATTCACTTCTCAAATTGCTACTCTGAGAGGGCAGCTATCTGAGCTGATGTCATGGTTACAGGACCAAGAAACTACTGTTGCAAGATGCAAGGATATGTGTCTTGATGGGGAGAAACTGGCCTCTAACCACAAACGATGTCAGGTAGGAAGTTTGTTGTGTACAAATAAAACATGAGTTATGATGATGATGCTACACACTTTTTTCAAGGGCTAAACAGTCATCACATTGAGTGTTTAAGGCAAACTTCCATATTAAGCGAGTTCGTAATTAGGATTTGCGCATGTGCAGATAAAGGTCATTCGTTCCCAAATTGTAAAACCATTGAGACGAATACTCGTAACGTGCTCATGAAAGTTATGTAATTAGTATTCATTTATGTACCGACAGTACATTTATCTGATACACAGGTGGAAGTATTCTTCTCAAGAGGGCAAACAAAAGGTATTCATGAAGCACCTCCATCACTTCGACAGTGATTATTCTAAAATGCACAAGTGGGACGTATTCCATAGTGTAAAAGATCTGTGGATATTTGGGGGTCATGCGTTCTGAAGCTATTTACAAACTGGCTTATTGCTTCGGCATATTCTGAAGTGATGAGAAACTTTACTTTGATTTTTTTCTTCAATAATACATACTTTCAAGTCGATATTATTCTCTGTGTAAATTCTTTTCACGCTAACTATTTGCTCCTGAAGCTACACACATGTAGTGAGTAAATATTAATCTTGATTTTGCACCTGCTTGATATCAGTTTCACTCTAATTTCCATTTGATGATAATATATCAATAAAATGAACAAAGTTTACAAAATTTGTTTTAGCAAACTTCAATGATATTCCACATTATTATATCTAAAAAGCTACAATTTATATAGTTCCAATTAATACCAAAGTAGTACCAGGTATTCTTTTGCTTTGGTAGCTAATTATAGAATTGTTGAATGTCATTAACATCACCACTTTTTTCTTTGATGATAGGGTATAGAGGCAAACGTTGTTGGTAAAAGAGCTGCAGTTGATAGCTTGAGTCAGCAGGTGCATTCTATGAAGGAGAGGTTTCCCAAGGCTCATACAGCATCCATTGAGAAGGAACTTGATTCGGTACACAACCAGTATCATATCTCACTAGAATCATGCACACAGGCAAGAATCATTCTAAGTTCTAACAATGAATTTCTTAATAATTATGGTATTACACTAGTCGCTTTGGCATACGGTCATATCCTATTGCTGGCACCATGTCAGTAGTGAAAGAGTCACCAGTCATTTCTATGGCATGGGCTTGTATGCCCCTGCTGCTTACATGTCAGTAACGAAAGAGTCATGATTAATTTCAATATCGTGAGGTTTATATCACACTGCTGCCACCATGTCGGTTATGAAAGAGTCACAAGTCATTTTGATGGCAAGAGTTCATATCTTACTGATGCTACATTGTTAAATGATCAGATAGATAGCTAAATAAGAATACAAAGTGTCAATGTATTGTAATCCATAGAGTGAGTGTTTTATTCAGGTTTCCCTCTATCAATTGCTTCCTCAGTACAGATCTAAATAAAACCTGTGGGTGTTGTTAATTGAGTACCATAAAGATAGCAGTTTATGAATTGTAAATAACAAAAAATCTCAGAAGATTTGAAGTATTTCAGACATTTTTTTCTCCATTTTGTCCCAGTTGTGAGATAAGAATATAAAGAAATAGAAGCCTTGATTACTCTTGTTTGACAATCCTTTACAGGTCCTTGAGAAAATATCATCAGTACTTCAGGAAGAGACCATCAAAGCCAACAAAGCTATGTCCTCTTGGTTGGATTCAGCAGAGATGTCTCTCAAGCAATCATCATCCACAGAGGGCTGTCTAGATGACATCAAGGAGAGACACAACCTTATCAAGGTAGGACATTTTACCATTCTCTTAATTTTGCTTATAATTTTGTATAAGAATAATTTTGATGACATGATGATATTAAACACAGCCACACCAACAAGACTGGCAACAGACTAAACAAACAAATTAAATTACCCCTAATGGCCAATATTGTGTTGATTATTTGTTGGTCAGCACTTAGTTTGGCAATGTGACTAGGCATTAGCTAATACATCTTATGTAGAGAAAGCAGTTAGTATAGAAAGTTCAATTGAGACTTACCTAATGCTATAAAACTTTAGTATGAGTTACTTATACTTTATGCATTATACCTGTGAGTATGATATGCCAACAAATCTTATACCAATGAATCTGCATCATTTATATTTTGCCCAGATCACTATATTATCACAGAAAAATATGTATAGTTGATTTGTAGAGAACAAATCTTATCTGTGTGAAAAAGGGCAGGTAACATGATTTTCATATATGATGTTTAAAGAAAACAAAAATATTTGGTATGGATTTGGTTTTTAACAGGGCATATCCGAGGTATTTGGTTTTTTGGTGTTTGAGTTCTGAATATGAGTTAAAGCTATGTGTATCATCGCTTCACTTCATATTCCATATTTGAGCTATTGAATTAAAACGATGATCAGATATGCAGCAATCTTAGATGTAGTAGGTAACTTATGGATGAAATAGCTTAGATTAGCTCAATATAAAGCACAAATTGTAGCATTGACTATCATTACCATGTCTGATTGTAGCATTGACTACCATTACCATGCCTGATTGTAGCATTGACTACCATTACCATGCCTGATTGTAGCATTGACTACCATTACCATGTCTGATTGTAGCATTGGCTACCATTACCATGTCTGATTGTAGCATTGACAACCATTACCATGCCTGATTGTAGCATTGACTACCATTACCATGTCTGATTGTAGCATTGACTACCATTACCATGCCTGATTGTAGCATTGACTACCATTACCATGTCTGATTGTAGCATTGACTATCATTACCATGTCTGATTGTAGCATTGACTATCATTACCATGTCTGATTGTAGCATTGACTACCATTACCATGCCTGATTGTAGCATTGACTACCATTACCATGCCTGATTTGTCACAGGACTTACAATCAAAGATGCCAGAAGGTGAGCTTCTGTGGAAAGGAATGAAAACCAAAGGGTCTCATCTTGCTCAAATCCTTCTTGATGATCAGCTGACTGCTCACAATGAAACCATAGCAGCCCTTGAAGACCGCTACAGGTTGCTGACCAGTGAGTGTCCAGTCAAGGAGGAGGACCTTGGTCATTGTGTAGAGGTATTGGAACGGTATGAGAATAGTGCCAGGGAGATCAATGATCAGTTGGTTCAAGTAGAAGAACAGACCAAAGAGTTGGTGAAACCATGCAAGGATACTCAGAAACAACTCACTGCAGTTGAGGTATGAAGACAAAAATGTTTAGTTTTCTTGTTATTCTGTGTTTTATCTGGTGATTAAGATTGTTTACTTGGTGTTTGTACTTAAGATTGGAAATTTATTATTTGTATAATGTACTTAAACTTTTGTTAAAGATAATTTGTTTGTAGAGTGTCACAGGTGTCAGTACCTTGCCGATATTGGCGCTGTATAAATAGCCATTATTTTATTTTTATTTTTAGTAGCACTATATCTGCTTTAAATTTAATTCATGTTTTTACCTTTTGATATACTGTGCACCTTGTAAATTTAATCAATGACTTAACAAGGGACGACATTATTAGCCTATATAGTTTATGTGTGTGGGATAAAGCTTTTAAAACTTACAGGTAATAGGCAAGCCCTACTTACAGATTAATTTCTTAATAAATGATTAACCTATATTTTAAAATGATTGTGGGTTTAAAGTGTAATAGATCATTAAATTCTACTGATTAGCACAGTTGGCTTCAATGTTATTGATTTGAAAGACAGGTTTTGTAAATCATCTACTATTCATGAATATTTCATTATTTTTTAGTCATTGCTGGAAGTGATGAAAGGTGTTCATGTAGAGGAGCTACAAGACAAGACTGATGCTGTGTGTCAAACAATAGAGAATTCTTCGGCTTCACTTCACACTCAAGAAATCAAACGAAGTCATCAAAATCTGCTCAAGAATTTAGAGGTATACTTACAGTCAGTACCTTCTTTTAATTGAAAAATCTGAAGGGAAATTGTGCAATACTAACAATGTCCTCTGATAGCATTAATGTAAGCACAAATTGGTTGGTATGTGAAATGATGGGAAATTGGTGATAAAATGAACATTCGACACCTAATGGAATGATGCCCTGCAAATATTTTTGCATTAGAAATGAAAGTCGATACCGTACATAAAGCCTTTGAGAACCTTCACGATATGACTTAACTTTTTTCTTATTGGGATGGGGCTGCTTTGTGTGTGCTTCATATTGTATCAATTTGTGTCTGCATGTGGAAAGGAATGGAGCCTAATTATATTGCTCTAACACATATATTCTTGTGTGTGTGCTGCTTACCATCTAGAACTTACATTATTATGTTTGTGGTTGTTCTGCAGGAACTTCAACTCCAACTTGAAGGCAGTGTAGATGCTGAGAAGCAGCTACACTGTGATCTAGATGATGTAAGACAGAAGCTGGAGAAGTCTGAACAGTTAATTAGCAGCTGTGTTGATCCTACTGGAGATAGGAATGTGTGTGAGGATAAATTGCAAGCTATAAAGGTAATTTCAGTATTAATGAAAATGAAGAATAACTATGATTACAGACCTATCTTAGCTTTTCCTCTTTCACTCATCAGAATGAAACACATTTTAAAAATTTGTAGTACTAGTCATTTTTTTTATATTAATGGAGTCTTGGATGAATATTATGTAACCAACGTTGAATGCTACTCTGATAAATTTAACTTGTCATTGATGGAATGAAGGATCATGTATCTTATTTTATTGTTTGATTGCCAATGTTAAAAATATTAAAGTTATATTTGTAAGTTAAACTAAATCCAAATATGATGCGAGTAATTGCTCATGTCATCATTCAATCATTTTTATCTGTAAATATCGATGTTATAATCATATATGTTTTTATATGACGAATGTAATAAAATGAAATGAAATGAATGAAATGAAATGAAATGAAATGAAATGAAATGAAATGAAATGAAATGAAATGAAATGAAATGAAATGAAATGAAATGAAATGAAATGAAATGAATGAAATGAATGAAATGAAATGAAATGAAATGAAATGAAATGAAATGAAATGAAATGAAATGAAATGAAATGAAATGAAATGAAATGAAATGAAATGAAATGAAATGAAATGAAATGAAATGAAATGAAATGAAATGAAATGAAATGAAATGAAATGAAATGAAATGAAATGAAATGAAATGTATGCATTTTTCTTTCACAGTCATTGGAAGATGAACAAGAAAAGTGTCAGGAGAAGCTGATTCAAGCACAGAGCATCCTCCCTAGTCTCTTGCCATTCACTACCCCTGCTACCCAAGATACCATCAATGGACAACTCTCTACATTAAAGAGGGAGATAGACACTCTTTCAGAACAGCTGAAACAAGGCAGACATGATGTTTTAAAGAGCATGTCTGATTGGTCAGAGTATGAGGCATGTCATGCTAGAATTAGCCAATGGTTGGACAGGATAGATGAGGCAGTGGATGAAGCAGCTGAACTAAGGAACACCTTAGATGACAAAGTTAAACACCTTGAACAGTCAAAGGTATTACCTTTACCTACCACATCTATTTACATTATTGAATCACTATGAATTTACCTGTCTATATGAGGACTAGAACTCAATTTTTCAATTTTTTGTTGGCACTCTCCCAATTTTTTTTTCAATAAAAAAAAATCATGCTGTCCTTTCAACATGTTTCCCCTAATTGGTGTATAAAGATGGGCGTTAAAACCTTTTCACACATGTCATGCTACCTGAAAACTTCTAGTCATTTTAGAATAGAAAAGAAACTACATTTCTGGATGAGATAAATATTGAATACGTGCTATCACTTCTGACTATTGTCATGCATTTTCAAGATAAGAAGACCTTGAATGGTTTAATACTTTATATAAGTACATGTAAATATTATCTGTGAACCTTTTATCACCACTGTTTATGTATTAAAAGGATCTGATCGTACAATACAATCACAAATGTTGTGTTTTGAAACAGTATGTACTCCCAGAACATTTGAGTTTATTAACCCCTATCTGTTGTTTTCTGTTGTGTGGTTATATACATGTAGATACTACAGGATCGCCTTAACTCTGAAGCTAGCATCGTACAAGAGCTGACAGACAGGGCTAAGGATGTCACATACTCAAATAGTCCTGATGTTGAGGAACAAGTTGACAGTCAGTTAGCCCAAACTGATAACAGATACCTTTCTGCAGTGGACAGGTTAAAGGTATGCGTTGTCAAAATAACAAATGAAGAAGTATTATGTAACAGCAAATGTGGTTATAAGGGGGATAGGCTCAAGGCCTCCACAAATATTTCAAGCCTCCTGCCCCCCCCCCAAAAAAAAAAAGACAAATGCAAAAGAGAACCAACAACACAGTACATACTTTATCTTTGCTCTTGAGTGCTCTAGACTGGCTGCAGCTCTATAAATTGCTGGATCAGTAAACTAGGGAGATTTGTTTCCAGTGAAAACTTTAGTGACAGCGACATCCCAATTTTGAAAAATGAAGATTGATAAAAAAAAAGAAGCAAATTAGCCCATAATGATCTAATGCAATTGGTTTTTTTGACTCATTTTGCAGGACATCATTGGTAACCAAGAGAGAGCTTGCCAGGATTATGCTAACTTTGATTCAGCAATGAAAGACTTGGAATGTCTGATAGATA
Organism: Strongylocentrotus droebachiensis; assembly: GCA_035222895.1. NCBI lineage: Eukaryota > Metazoa > Echinodermata > Echinoidea > Camarodonta > Strongylocentrotidae > Strongylocentrotus > Strongylocentrotus droebachiensis. Next base: position 140,792 of record JAVYIG010000447.1, read on the forward strand.
ATACCAGCGAGGGTCTAGCAGATACCAAGGAACACACATCTGACATGGAAGGTCTGGAAACAGCATTGCAGAAAGTCCAGGTAAATTAGCATTGTCTTTTGTAGATATGATGACATAAATGGTACCCTGGGGTACCAAAAAAAATTCGGCCATTTTGTTGAATTATTTATTTATTTTTTAAGGCTGTACCCTGGGTTACCAAAAAGTGGGAAATTATTTTTGTGTGATTTTTTCAACCTTCAATTGTGTCCAATGTTCTTGTAAAAAATCCTTTAAGTCCTGTATTTCTAAAATTCATTGTTGTTATGAGTAATTATTCTATTATTGATATCATTTCATGCTGTTATGATACACCCTGTATTATTATTGTGGTATAATTAAAATTATTAATTATAAATGAAAGTTCTATTTTGTGTTATGATGCTATCTGTGTACAGCAGTCATGATAATCTCATGTGTTGTGAATAAACAAATGGCATTTTCAAAGTTTGAAAGTTTGACAGTAACGCGCGCGTTAACTATGTCGATGATGCGATGTTTGTTTGTTGTTGTTTTTTTCGAAAGAGTATACAGGTACGGTACGTACGTGCAATAACATCAAGTTCTAAAATAGCCGCGGGTCGGGACCGGACGCCGGAGCTAGCTAGCACTATAGTGTGCGATAGCCACCGTAGTGCGCTTGTGATCGTGAGCGAGCGCTATAGCGCGAGCAGTGCATGCATGCACACCATGCATAGTATACACCATAGAGATACCACGGAACTATGTACACGCACTCCATACATTGTACTCGAGTGGACGCGAGATGGCGCTACACAACGCGGTACCCCGGGGTAACGCGTGGTGCATCATATGTAGATATGATTTCATGCCAAAATGTTGGTATTGATGCTGGCTAAAACAATGTAGGAATCATTTTTAAGAGAAAAAGACCTAAATGTGTTTGAATGGGATACCTGCCCTTGCAGGAGACTTGGGAACAGCACCCCTACATCGCCCCACTGCTCCAATAAATCTTATGTTCCTGGAGCAAAAAGGGATGGGAGCTAGGTCCCTTATTGCAAGGCCCTTACTTTCAACGGCTCATGTGAGCAAAAGTCCACGGACCTCTTGTTTTTATGTATCTCTTATAATGTGACACATTTATTTAACTTTTAATGCAATTTTAGATCTTTGCAAATTGATAACTCTTTCTTCAGGCTCTGCAAGCTCAAATCCCCATTGGCCAAGCCTTACTTCATGCCATTGATGAAGGAGCCCAAAGTACACTAGCCTCCACCAAAGCCCCTGGTGAGCAGGCCATCAAGGACAAAGTCACAGCAGTAAGGGACAATTGGAACCAGACTGTTAATCAAATGACTGGTGATGAGTCTAAGCTATTAGAGAGGCTGGCAGGTTGGAACGAGTTCATGGGGTTGATGGAGGGATTAGAAGACTGGGTGAGAAAAGCTGAGAAAGCTGTGAAAGAGATTCAACAACCTCAAGATGACCTCGAAGGAAAGCTACAAGTCCTTGACCAGTGCAAGGTCTATATTTTTCTTTGTCTTTCTATCAATGTATTGTAATTTTCTATACAAAAATGTACAGAATAAACAACTAGGTGATAATTTTGCTCATGAAGAAGAAGAAAAAGCAGAAAAAAGAATACCGGTAAGTAAAAGAAGAGGAAGACACAATAAGGAGAAGGAACAATAATAATAATAATAAGAAAAAATCAAGTAGATGAAAATGAAAAGGAAGAAGAAGGTGGAGAAGAAGAAGGAAGAGAAGAAAAAGATTGTGAAACACAGTTGGAAAAGATGGGATGGAAATTTGCTGCCCATGTGTGTTATCAAGTGCACGTGTATTTGGAACAAAAACATGTATGTGACATTGCAACATGAGAAATAACAGGCTTGAAAAACTGCAAAAACATGAATAATTTGACACTTCTAAAAGTGAAGAAACTTAATTCTTATGACAGTTATGAAATCTACATCCTGTTGTATTTTGTCATGCTTCTAATATATGCCCGTTTTCTTTGGTTTTCAGATCTTGAAAGCTGAATTTCTCCAACATGAACCCCAGGCGAGATTCCTCGAGAAGAAAGGCCACCACCTTGGCAATGAGACACAACTCACCCATGCAAATCAGCTTAATACCAAATTCTTTCAACTCCAAAATCTAACAAACGTAAGGAATAAACTTGGTCATGCTAATCATTTTAACCTCAATTTTAATTCAGATTAATGTGGGAAGGTGTTAGATTCCTATCCTCAATAATTAGTAGGAATTATATTATTATTTGTTTATGTGGTTGCCAACCATTTTTCAAGATCAGTCAGACCATGCTCATATCATTGTTTGCATACTCATTTGATGCAATTGCATTGCTGTAGCAACTGACTTCAGTTGCCTCTGACTCGACTGAGTGAGTACTGGTCACAAAGAACTTTTAGTATCATTTTTGTTTGGTATTTTTGCACATGTGACTGCTCAACAGACAATGTGCTGGTGACGTTTCTATGGTAGACCGATCTATGGAAATAACAATTATCTTATTCACTCATTAAGGCATTGAAATGTTATAAGAACAGTTTGTAAGAACATAAATACCAATAAGAACTGATCAGTAAAATAAGAGTTTGAAGATCAAGAAATAAGTTTTAAAATTAATTTTTTTGGGGGGCTGCTGTTGACTAAATTAAAGTTGACTTTAGTTGGCATTCTTAAGAGATATGACAGTTTTGGAATCACGATAAGTCTCTTGTCAGGGAAGTTGTTGCTCATCTTGGCAAAGACGGTTTAGTGAAACACAAATCAAGCAGCAGCGTTGAGATGTACTTATGACGGTTTTGTGAAAAGAGCTCCAGGTCTACGTATTCACACAAGCATCCACTTAGCGCAAGTGGGAATTTTGCAGTCTCCTAAACATTGTCTGTTGTTCAGTCATGCGTGTAGAGATACCAAACAAAAATGTTTCTTTTGCTCACTCGGTAATGCGAAATGATCAGATGCGACTGGATCATTAACGATGCAGATAGCGATGCAGGACGATGCAGAACCTACACAATGTCAGTCAGAAAGTGAACAAGGAGAAGAGCGATACATAACATAAGGCCACCGAATACTGCTACCTTTGGTAGGCTTATAATAGTTTGAAGCTGTCATTCAAATATGACAAATTACACAATATCATCAACATTTTATGATCTTTGCTTTATGTACCGTATCATTTTACTGGAATAGTTACCTAAACAAACTTGACAATTATTTTGTTCCTGATATATTTCAGAATGCTGATGAAATTCTGCAGAAAGCTATATTAAATCATGAGAAGTATCAAGCTGGTCTCAAGGATGCTACTGATTGGCTGGACTCTCTTGGGTCAAAGGTCAAGCAAGCTTCATTGATATCAGTCAGCAAGGCAGAGTTGGAGCAAAAGCTGGGTGCACTTGGAAACCTGAAGAAGGAGCTCATTGAAAAGGATGAGATCGTAGATTTAACCACTCAGAAGGCTCATCAGGTCAAGCAGTTCACGTCCGCCAAAGGCCAAGCTCAAGTCGATAAAGAAATTACTCAACTAAAGGTATTCTTTCAGAGACTTGAGACAACTACCTTTAAATCCTTGAAGAGGATGTTGCAATTCCTCCAATTTTTATTTCATCTTAGATATAGGTTTTGAGTTATAATTTCCTTTGGATTTTAGGTTAGGTTTATTGTTAGGGTTAGGTGTAGTGTTTGGTTCAGTGCTAAAGTTAAGAAATTCGGTGAGATATAATTTGACTGTGGAGTGAATAGTTGCCAGAGCAGGTATTGTACATCCATTCTCTTCTAGAACCAAAATCCAAATACACAAAGGTTATCTAAAATCATTAGAGTGTTTCCATTTGTCTTTAATTTGTGTAGGACACCTTGTCGTCATTGAGAAGTGAAATCTCTGATTCTCTTGGAGCATTGAAGTTAGTGTTGGATCAATGGAACAAGCTTGATCAGGACTGTGAGGAGCTCGAGCAGTGGTTGAAAGTGACGGATGATGTCATTCAGAAAGGAGGTCAACTCCAATCAACACCTGTGGAAAAGAGAGCTCTAGCTGATGAATTTGAGGTAAGTCATTGTAAATTTGTAATTACATTATTGTTATAATACTGCTAATTATGATGAGAGGTAAGTAATAATTTGTCACTTGTTTTGTGTACCGACGTACAAGCATAGACTAAAGTATACAAAATACATAGATTTGCATACTGGGATGGGTATTTGATAATTTTACTTGTGAAATGGAATAAAGAAGTGGCATTATTACAGGTTGTATTAGCACCTAGATGGAACTGCGACTGCACGCAGTAGAAAATGATGCCTCCGCCATAGAGCGATTTCAGAACAGAACCACAACAGAAGCAATTTTTTAAATTTAAGTTTAATTGTAATCCATTTACAGGTTCTCAGAATATCTATTTTTCATATACATGTATGACCCTTTGAACTTTGACCTCATGACCCTAAAATCTTATCAGTTCATTGGCTCTGCAAGATACATATATGTCCCGAGTTTGATAGTAATCCATCTGTCATTATTGACAATGCATTCACAATATAATTTTGCATACATAATGAGCCCTAGACTATTGATCTTTGACCTCATGACCCCACAATTTAATCAGTTCATTGGCTCTGCAAGATACATATATTATCCAAATTTGGCGGTAATCCATCAATCGGTTCTTGAGGTAATGCGATCACGAGCTATTTTTGGATACATAATGAGCCCTGTGACCTTTGACCTTTGACCTCATGACCCCAAAATATAATTAATTCATTAGCTCTGCAAGATACATACATGACCCACGTTTGGCGGTAACCCATCAATCGGTTCAGCAGATAACGTGATCACAAAACGGGACGTATGGACGGACGGACAACCAGAAAAAATAATGCCTCCGGCTACTTTGTAGCGGAGGCATGAAAAGTCATTGATATATGAGTAGTACATGTATATAGACATGTAGTAGTGTAAATGATAGCAGTGAAATAATTAACTGAAGTAATGTTTTAAGCTTGAACGCCACTGTAATCTGCACATGTACATGGAGTCATTTTGTCTGGATCATTGAATTATTTTTTTTTCTTCTTCCATTTCATATGCAGACTCTTTGTGAATCAATGAGAGACCATCAGCCCATGGTGGAATCAGTCAATCAACAGAGTGATCTTCTAGGTAATGATGGGATCAGTAACCCAGAGGTTAAAGGGCAGGTCAACAAGTTAACCGATATGTATGCTGACCTTCACAAAAAGGCACAGGTATGTACTGACTCTTGAATTACTTTGCTCTTCCAACTGATACTTTAATGAAAATGTATTTATGACAAGGCTCAATAATATTTAAGTAGGCAGTTGGTGTCATTTATGATGTTCCATCAGGTTTCACTATAAAGATACTATGTCCCTTTTGCAGCCAACATCAAATTCTGTAGAACTTTGCAGGAATTATGAATATGTCATATATGTCCTATCTGTGAAATTTAAACGTGAGCAGTGTCCTAATATTCAAATTATGCAAGGAAACCCGTTTACTTGCTAGACTTCACTGTCAGACACTATTGAGTGACTGACTGGCTTTTTCTTCTTTGGTAATAACATACATAAAACGAGCTGTAAAGGGTACATGAGCATTTGTCTACATCAATAACCCACTTCTTGTAATGGCCAAAATTAAATTGATAGAATCTTTGCGCAGCATAAAATGTACAACCATTCGGTACAATGGTCTGAAAATCAGACAATTACTTATTGGCTCTATAGCTCTTAAGTCGATTCGACAACTAATAGTTGTTACTTTCCCACTCAGGGAAGTTTTACAGAAGTTCTAAATTAGTATTATCTTTCAAATGCCGTCGGAATTTAACCTTTTCATTTTTTTGCCCTGCAAATGGGACATAGTACCTTTAAAGGCTTTATTTTACACATGAACAACTTTATTTGGATCAATAAATGGTTTGAATAAACTTGTTAGTCTGTTGGAGTAGTGACCATATAAAATAATTGATTTAGAAACTATTACCAGGGAGTTGGAATGGATGGAGATACAGTCTTGAAAGATTTTCCTGAGGGAAATATATTCAGGGTTAATTTGGCTTAACAACAAGAAATTTAACCCTCTCCAGCCTTCAAATCCATTCGCCCTTACCAGACCATAGATCCCCCTGGCGATCCAAAAATTACGAAATGTTATGCAACGCTGTCTGCTTACCTAAGTTCTCCAAACACTCGGTCGTAAAAATATGGAGGCATCAAGCTTAGAAGTGATATGAGGCACCGCGAAAATGACGTCATTGTTAGTGAAGATGTATATACCTACAACATTTAAAATACAACATCCACAACATATGGCTCAATGCAACTTTCTATTGGTTATCAAATGCTTTTTGCTGTGCTCAGAAAACTCTACTGAAGACATAGCCATTTGAACGAGCAAAATTGACCAAGGAAATCATGAGTTGGGGTGCTTGCAAGTTTCTTATCATCATGATTTTCTCATCTAATTATTGACATTTCCCGAGAATTTGCAAGATTTAATTAAATTATGTTTTATGTTTGCAATTTTGTTGGATGAGGGTTAAAAGTTGTCAATTCATCTCCACTTTTCATCCGAGTATGGGCCGGCGACACATAAGCCGCCTTGCTCGCTGGGCTGGGCTGTGGATGGAAAAGGAGGAATTTGTGCTACCAGGGAATTAAGAGTTAAAAATGGCTAAATCCGGAAATACTATACTAAGATATTTTCTTACAAAGCCAGTCCAAAGTTTAATTTTCAACATAATTAAAGTAAAATGTGTGTGTTTTGGTATTTTTGGGGCGGGTGAGGGTTATTAAGAAGTTGTTAATTACCTTAGTACGGCAAAATGTGGGCTAGTTATAGCAAGGAGTTGGGAGCTTGCGGGACGTGTAATCACCGTCCTTGCACGCTCCTTTGTGGGCAGCCAACATATATTTACCACAGTGCATTTCTCGAGCCCTACGTCACGCAATTTCTGGAATGAGATTAACGAGCTGTGTGGCCTTGGAGGGGATTCAGGGCCATAGGGGGGGGGGGGGGGTGTGATGGACCACTTCAAATGGCCCCTGAGACGGTATCTCCATTCATTCCCTGCTACAGTCGAACCTGTCTGTAGCGACCACCCAAGGGAAACACACATAGTGACTGTTGTAGACAGGTTGGCGTTAGCGGCCATTTTGATTTTGAATAATTTATTGACAGCGCGTCGCCCACTCGCAAGGCCTCTTGCAGACCTGCATGTGCGCGAACAATTATATATATTAGGGCTCCGTCGAGCGAAAATGAGGCAGAGAGAGCCAATGGATAAAATCGTACAACGCAAATTTAATTTGTTGTTTAATAAACAAAGAGTGGTACTGATTTTAGTCAAAATAAAGATATGAAATGATTTAACATATTTGTATTTGTCCGGCATTAAACAAAAAAAATATTAATAATTATTTAAAAGAAATAAAAACGAGTCTGAATAACTGATTGACAGACATCGCCCTGCCCACTCACCAGGCCTCTCGCAGGCTAGGCCGGCCTGTGGGCCAACAAGCGAGGCATCGATCGCCAAGTTTATGATAATGCCGCTGTATTGTTATATTTTTAATAGGCACAGCCCATAATGAAATGTAATTAAATGTTTTGATTGAAGCTTTAATAAAAGCTTGGGGGTGAATATTCTGTTTGGTGTAAATGATGTTAGATCTAGCCTAATAGGCTGCCGCTGTGTCGCCAATTGCCTTGCTGCGAATGATTTGCTCAAGTGCTGCATTGCTGTTACTGGTCGCTACAAGGTTGTTGTTGGTCGCTACATGGCTGGCGCTAGGTCATTGTGGGGGCATTCGTGGTTGCTGGTCGCGTTAGGCAGGTGGTCGTTGTGTACAGGTTCTTAACTACATGAAATCTCACTGGGGACTTTAAGTGGTCGTTATGGACAGGTGGTCCTTTCAGACAGGTGGTCGCTTAGACAGGTTTAACTGTTTTACATTTATTACATTATTACAAGTACATTGCATATTACATTACATTACTACAAGTATTATCTCCAATTTACCTTTTTTCTACATTTGGTGATCGAAACATATGCCTTCGAATGTGGGCATCTTTAAATATGTACATGGGCTTAACTGCAAAACACCCTGCCATTTCCATTATGGTAAGAGTTAGGAAAAGTAGAGTTAGTGTCATTTGTTAGGTTTATTGTTCGGTTCAGGGTCAAGCTAAGTGTCAAGATTAGGGTTATTCAATTCAATTCAATTTATTTATGTTTTCAACAAAACATTACAAATCAATTACAGGTATAAACATTTACAACAAATTTAGGAATACTGGAAATAGAGGGGTCCACTAAAAAGCAATGCTTGTTATGGTTACTTGTGAGATGGAATATTTTGCCGTTATTGTAAATGTAATATAACATGGGTTGATTCTTTCCAGGATGCTAAGTGTAATTTAGAGAGGATAGCTGATGACCATGCAAAGCTGGATGATGAGCTGGCAGTGCTATCATCCTGGATACAGAGTAAGACCAAAGAGATGGAACCTTGCTGTAAAGTAGCATCTGACATGGAGATGAACCAAGCCAGGCTTGATATGGTCAAGGTGAGTATCACCAGCAGGATCACCATCATGGTTATCTTCCTCCTCATCTTCTTTATCCCCACAAATATCATCGTCATCTACACTATCATCATCTACATTATCATCATCATTATCTACTTTTGAGTCTCTTTGGTGGGGAGGATGCAAGGAGAATGAGAGAGTATGCAGTCTTTTTTTTAATACCATTCTTCATCTAAATCTGTAGACAATTCCACATCACCCAATCTTCCATCTCCATACATGCCATATCTGCCCATGTATTTCTACCTTGATTCATTGTAATTATTATTTTTTGGCAGGCCATCTTGGCATCTCTACCAGAAGGGGAGGCTCTTTTAGACCAAGTCACATCTCACTCGGATCAGGTTCTACCTGACACCAGTGCTAGACCAGGCCAGGACCGCATCACAAGACAGGTTCAGTCCCTGGACCATGAGCTGGAGGCTCTTAGAATGCTAGCCCAGGACTCCTGCTCTAACCTGGAGCAGTATGCATCACTTTGGAGAGAGTTTCAAGAGAAAGCAAGGCTCTTGTCATCTTGGATGGAGGGAGTCAAAAAGGTTGTAGGCAACATAGAAGGAGAAAGTGAGAACCTGAAGGAGAAGAAGGAAAAGCTACAGAAAGTTAAAGTAAATATAAATTTTTTCCTTACATACATGCTTTTTTGGCAAGACATTGATCCACATTTTCCTCTCTCCATGCGAATATTAAACGGTTACCTGGCAGGATTTATTCCTTCAAATGGACCGCCCTGTTTACGGCTGCCAGAGCTAAAGCTAGGGTAATAATATCCAAACTTCTTTGTAAGCACCTAGGAACGTTGTATCATAATGTGAGAATAATTTATCACTATTTATTATTGCTATTTTGCTATTATTATGATTATTATGATTATTATTATAATTATTATTATTATAATTCATCTTTTGTTTTTCAAATTTGTAGGAGCTGATAATGGAGAGTGAGGACAAGCAGCCTTTAAGAGAAGAAGTGACCTCGTTAGGTCAGGGTCACATAACCTTTAACCCTAACGTTGCACACATTAGCAGTGAGGCCACTAAGTTAGCAGTACAGTACCAGACTCTACATATGACACTCAAAGTAAGTCTTGGCCCGTTTCATAAAACTTGTTATCTTTAATTACAACATAATATACCACAGCTTTATGACAACATTGCCCATAGCCAGGGCTCAACACTTAGAACAGGTGCCCGGACATCCGGCCTCCTCTCCCCTTTAGATCCAGACCCCAAACATTTCAAAATTGTTGTTATTGGACTCTTGTAAACAGACCTTACAAATCTGAATCTAGACCCCTTCACAAAAAAGTTAGATTGATTCCTGTTTTAGCCAGTCAAGTGCAATGTTTTCAGTAGCTTAATATCAATTATAATTGTTAAACAGTGCTCAGAACTATTGCATATTGTATTCAACAAACTACCTCAAGTGTTCTAGGAAAGAATACTATATTTGTCCAAAATAGGGCTGTCATGAATTTGTACTTTCTCTATACTATAAATTTCCTTTAAATGTCTTCTTTTAATGCAATTAAGACTTGAGTACTCCTCAGTGTATCCAGATAAGGACCAAGAGGAGTTGTAATTAACTATTTCTGTGTCTTGGGTGGCCCTAGAATTGGAGTTTTGTACAATGTGTACAGACAAGAAATAATTTTGTTTTTCTTCAAACAGAACAGAATATGTCAGTTTGTTCTCATGGAAGATATTTCATGTATGATATTTATAAAATAAACAGCAATATACATTGTAAGTCAAAATTTAATGCAATTTTATGGATGGCAATTGTCCATAAACATGATGACAGTCAAGGGTTAAACGTTTTTTTAAATTTCTTGCTGATCCGTTGTAGGAACTGGAGCATCATCTTGAGCGGTCAGTTGAAGATGAAAACAAATATCAGATAGCAAGCAAAGATTGCAAGGATTGGCAGAAAGCAGCAAGTGAAAAGTTAGATGTATGTGATGACCTCACAGGAAGCAAAACTGATATACAGAACAGACTACAAGTTGTACAGGTATGCCTCTGAATTGTTATCTATGTGAAAATAAATGAACCTTGACCATTGAATCTTGAATTTTGATTTCCAAATTGTGCCTTCACTATTAATTACGAAGGAGGCGTGATGGCTCAGCGGTACAGCAGTAGTGTGGTAGCTGGGAGGTTCCGGGTTTGAAGCCAAGTCAATGCGCTAGTGCCCTTTTTATTAAATGTAATGTTAATTGTTATTGTATGATTGTGTTAAATGGTGGCACGCTACAAGAGTCCTATCTCGCACCCCGGGGCAACATGTCTAACACGGCCGGTTGCCGAAGATCAAGATACATTAATCTTGATCTAAGGAGACACGAACAAACGAGTGCCATTTTGTAAGACATTATTCCTCATCACCAAGTCCCTCCAAGAGGACTTACGGCTTTTGTTTAATTTACCTGACTGCCAAGAAAGCATGTGTATGCTTGTAAGTAAAAGCAAGCAGGGATCTGACGGATTTAAGTTCTCTAATTTGAAATTATGTTTTATTTGGACTTACATTTATAATGAAAGGAATCAAACATTTTTATTTTGATCTAAATTGCTCATATCGTCGGTCTTATGCCAAAAGGGCCTTAACTGCTTTTGGCCATTCCGAGATAATCGCGTTTAAAGCTTTGGCCTCTCTAATAATCAAAAGTTTGTGGTCGTTTTTTTGTTTTTGAAGCCAATTTCGATAAAGTTTTCCTATGAATTGTGTTAAATGTGTTATAAAATATTCAGAATTTTACATGCTATGTGCAAAAAACATGTTAGGGCCTTTTTGGCATAAGGCTTGAATGTAGCGTATTTATGCCAGAAGGGCCGTAACCTACTCGGCATTATGCCAAAAGGGGCGTAACCTACGCGGCGTTATGCCATAAGGGCCTTAACCTGCCGTTATCGTACGCGCGCATAGTTAGCGCCCTTCTGGCATAAAGAAATGTTCTTGTTTCGCAACACCTTTGGTTTGCCAGAAAGCCCCTCCTACGGCTACTGGATCACGAAAACTGATAAAACTGATTAATTTAAATGTTAGAAAAAGTATTTTTGATATCTGAATATTTGTATTAATATAATGCAGCTTTCGGTGAAGTTATTTTTTAGAGATCGTACATTTAGCACGCCTTTTTCGTTGTTTATTTTCATCACAGTCCCATACGTTGACATCTGCGTATTTCAACGAGTCGGTCGCATTTCATGCATCCACACCTAATTCAAATCTCACTCAGATGTCATGATCTAAATTCATGACATATACTTTCAGTGATTATTTTAAGTACATTGTGTCTATTGTAGACTAATCATGTTTTTAATGGTGTTTCTACTGATATTTATTGAGTTAAATGGAAATTACGAAATAATCTGTCATTGATAAAAGATTTGCTGTGTAGGTTAAGGCCCTTTTGGCGTAAGGAAAAAGATGAGATACGCGTAAAGGCCCTTTTGAAATTCATAATTATCTTCATAAATAAATCGAATTTCAACAAGTGAAGCACATCATTTTAAAGAGAATGTTGAAATCTACAATGTGATGTTAATAACTCAATAACCTCCAAAATCGGGTTAAGGCCCTTTTGGCATAAGGCCGACGATATGTCACTTCTCTTGTTGGCCGAGCAATCCTTTGCTTTTATTTCTCAACACATTATTAGCTTGTTGACAATTGTCCTTGTTTGTTTCCATAGGAACTGATGTCGAGCAGACATCGTGGTCAGAGTCTTGTACATGCAATGGTGAGTAAGGCAGAGAAAGCTCAACAGCACACAGCTCCTAATGGTCAAGACTTGATGGAAGCAGAGGTCAAAGAAATGACATTGAACTACAATGAACTGGTGCAGAAAATGAACAGTACTAAAGACAAACTGCAGGTGAGAACTCAGAATGAATAAAGAGTATTGTGTAACTGATCATTAGTATTGTATAATTTTCTATAATTTAATTTTCTTAATTATACTTCTTCATGAACTGAACTTGTGAATTACAAAATAATAATAATAATAATACGAAAAATTTATATAGCGCTTGTGACATAAAAGCTTCAAAGCGCTGTACACGAATCAAAATTACTTCAAGAAAAATCAATATTACTAATGGAATTAACATTACTCAAATTACCAGGAAAACTAAATATTACTAACATAACTTAACAAATTAACATTACTTAAATTACCAAGAAGATCAAATATTACTAATATAACTTAACAAATTAACATTACTTAAATTACCAAGAAGATCAAACATTACAAACATTACTAACAAAATTAACATATAATATCATTACATGTATATCAATAATAGCAATAATTTAAAAAGACATAATGAAGCCATTGTAATACTTATTTGAGCTTATTTTTATAGTTATTCAGGTTGTTTTTGGAATAGATGAATTTTAAGATTCTTTTTGAAAATGTCAATGGTGGGTGAGTGCCTTAATAGTGGAAGTGTAATTCATTGTTCCAATTTCCGCTCATACTTGAGAAAGGAAAGGATGTCATAGTTATTTTTATTATATATGTTTGACAATAGATTATTGCAAGAGGTTTATTTTCAAAGCTCAAAACCGTATTTACATATTCTCATATAAAAGCATAACATATACATGTAAAACAAACATTTAGATTTCAATGGGGTGTAGCTAGATGGCACTGTGAATTGTTAATCCACCATATTCTAAACAATGCATAACATAAAGTTTAAACACATAGATTATATGTCCAACTGTATATCATTTTGAAATCACATTTGTTGATATGTGCAACTGTAGATCAATCCTAGTGATCAGCCACTTCGTATTCACTGTGTGCATTTCTTAAAAATCTAAAAATCGTAGACACAAATTCGATCGTAAATAACTCAATCCATACCTTTCCATATCATGGATACGTAAAAACCCGTAAAATTTCGCAGGCACGAAAAGGACCGAGTTTTTTAGCGGTCGAATTCGTTTTGATGGATCATAAACTGAAACTAGACGATTTATTAAATGATAGCGCAAACAAGACACTACGAAAGAAAATCAGCGGCGGTTTCTATAGCTTTTCTACATGATATTGAGCTGTGAATCGGCTGAAAATTACAAAACTGATTCATTACGGTAATAGAATAATTTTGGAGCATTGCTTTAAAAAGTAAGTGTTTCAACATTGATCTTTATTTTTCTCTCATTTGTTTTGTTTGTTGGTCATGATTGCCGCAAATTTGATATAGTTTTCATGAATAGAGGTGTGAAATAAAGGCTTGGATTGTGATTATTCTGGCCATTTATACTGAATTTTGATAATCTTTTTTCAAAGTAAAGTTTTCACAACCAAGTCTAACTTTGAGACGATGTGAGAGTGTTGCTCGCGGGTCTCAATCTCTGCTTTGCAGGCTGGCTGGGCGCTGTAGCGGTCGCGATAGGAGATAGTTGCAATTGCTTCTGGGGCGATTTTGGACCATTTTCTTTCTTTTTTAAGTCGCCCCCCGAAATCGCATATTTGGCCTGTTTAGGCGGCTCTTTATGTTATTTCAGGGGTGAAATCGTCCGCCACCCCAGTGTATTTCTTTCCCTGCTGAGAGAATATATATACGAAAATACACATATGTACAGTTTATGTTGAGATGTATGGCACAGACAGAGACAAAAACAACATGCAAAAGTGCGGATTTAAGTGGTCTATGCATTCAATAACGGAAGGATTTTAGGATTCTCATTGTAAAATGATTTGTTAGGGCTCATTCAGTCCACATTTAACTTGTGTCCAGTAAATTTTTTGTCAGATTTGTGAATATTTAGTGCCTGCCATGTGAAGTTTCTGAAAGAGGAAAAGTTAATTCTCCAAGACCGGGCGCAAAAAATAAAAAAAGACCGGTGCCTGCATGGACTCACTTTTTTTGTTTTTCTGGGCACCAAAAGGCAGGGACTGTTTGGTAAAAATCACCCGGTGCCCGCTTACAGAATGGCTTGATTTTATGCAAATGTATTTGTTTATGTATTCAATTATAGATCAATTTAAAAGAATGGGAGAGTTTTGATGCTGGAAAAGACAAACTGTCTAGATGGTTGCAGGAAGCCTGTTCCCAGCTATCAGATGCTCAACAACCAAAAGCAACTCTGATAGAAAAGAAAGCGCAACTGGATAGATGCAAGGTATAATACCATGATATATTGGTACCCTTCACTCAGACTCTACTTTGTAAACCACCTAAAATTGATGCAAACTACATAATATTTTGTTAAAAAACTGCACACAGAAAATGCCCCTGTATGATGTAGGAAACAGTGATGTGTGGTGCTCTAAGTTTGTGTTCTCTTTTTTACTTATAACTTTTTAGCTTTTTTCCACATTAAAGTGAAGGAAATGTGAATGAAATGTGAATTTACTGCAGTATTATCAGTTTCCAAATTCGAATTTAATTGTTTTGAGGATGATAAACATTTTGCATAAAGATGTTTTTCTGAAATGTATCTAAGGAGGAAATCAAATGATAATTATGGCTTTTTGAGACTGAAGAAATTTAACCAAGTTGATATATCTTATATCTTTAATATCTCAGTGTATTCAGCAAGATATTGAGAGACAACGTCGTGATCTTGAAAAGGTCACTGAGCATGCTCAGAAGCTAGAAGAGGAGAGTCCCAATAATGAATCAATCAAAGTACCTCTTGCAGAGCTAGTGAAGAGATTTGAGAAGATTGAAACAGATTGCCAGGTAAGACACAGGGATCATCTGTTGTTTGCAGCTTACCAAAATCGTTGTTGGTATGTTGATATTTATTTAACATGAACAATACCCTTTTCAAGTTTATACATGGGCTATGGAATGCACTCTAATTAAAGGGTACTTAAATAATATCTTGTTTTGAAGGAATCAATCTTCTTAATGTTTTACTCTGTATGTTTGGGGTTTCTTGTATCATCATTCCTTAAGACTTCACTGTAGAATTACAAAAAGCTATACTATGTGCATTGCATGGATATGTATGTATAGGAAACACATAAGAGGAAACAAGCTTAGATATATATTAAGGAACAGAAAAGGCAAATAAGCAAGAAGTAGACATTGACATGGAATGATGTCTAAACATCTAAGAGGGACTTGAAAGGCAATGAAACATGCAACATAAGGCTCAGAATAGTAACAGCTGAAGAAAAGATTAGCCATATGATCGACTCTGGTGAATGAACCAAAAAGTCAGCATAAGTCTAATGAGTACCAGACCAACAAATGACATCATCTTATCTGCACTTATTTCCTTTAAAAAACAAGTTGTTGTTTACCCATATTTGTTGCCTACCCATGTTTGTTTGGAACAGGAGTGTGCATGTAAACAGTCAGATATGATTCAAGAACACCAAGCATTCCAGCAAACACAGAAAGTTTACACTCAGCAACTGAGAGACCTGAAACACCAGCTATCCACCAAGGCAGATCCATCAGGCAACATGGAATCCATACAAAACAAGATAACTACTTTAAAGGTTCTACTCATATCATCGTTTTGTTTTCCTTCTTTGAAATGTTTCCTCTCTCCTCTTTCTTGTTCACTTCAGATACTTTAATTCTTTGCATTAATGTCAGTCTTTTTCTCTTCCCTTTCAGTCTCATTCAGCCAATATCTGCCTTATTTAGTTTTTTTCAGCCATCTTCTATTATCTTTAAATTGCCTTCAGTCACTTTTCTCATATGTCAGTTATTCTCAAGCTCTGTCAGTCAATTTTAATTTCTTTTGATTTCCTTCAGTCACATTCAGTTACTTTTATTCATTTTCAGTCTTTTTCAGGCTCTCTCCTTCTCTTTCACCCATGATCATTCTGTTTTCATTTATTTACCTCCAGTCATCTTCAAGTTCTTTTAGTTTCTTCCTCGGGTCTTAACATTTCTCATATCTAGTTTCACTCTTTAAAAAAGACATTCTAAGAAAATCACGAATACAGCCAATAGTGTATCATTAGAAACCAGGAAGCTTACATATGACAATCATATAAGTTTTAGGTCAACTGCATATCAGATGATTTAGAAAAAATCACCTCTCAGAATCTGGGATATACGAGCAGTTCACCAGAAAATGTAGTGATGTTTTGACCGATCCTGCATACAACGCGCTATAACGAATGAACATATTTTCAGTGCAATTATTTTTCAATAATAAGAATCTGATTGATTTTAAACATGAACATATTTCACACCAATTTAAAAGGGAAGTGATGCTGATGCTGATAATTATAACCTTTTGCTAAGAAACATTCGGGGCAAGGATAAATGATTGATTGAAGAAATTACTGAAATATCAGCCCGCTTTTGAATAAGTGAAAAAGAGACAAGCACTGAAACTGTGTGCATTGTAATGGGACATTGTCTGCTTATGCGAATTTGGTCCCTTGTGTGACGACACAAATCTCAGCAGTGTTGATAATAATTGTTACTTTGAATGTTTCCAAGCAGGGAATTTTTATAACCTGGATTGATCTAACCTTTTCTTATTCAATATCGTAATACAAATTAAATCAATATCTAAAATCAATGAATGTCTACTTTAAATGCCCCTTTTCAGATACTGGTATGTATCTGTATATAAATTGCCACTAATTTTTGTCAAACTATCTGCTTCCATATGCTACCTTACCTTCTTAGGATCTCCAAACTGGAAAGGCAGCATCTGCTGAGCTGCTTGAGTCACTCTCTGCTTTGGGGGAGAATGTGAAAGAATCCACTTCACTTGCAGGACAGGAAACTATCCATCAGCAGGTGGAGAAATGCAGTGAAGACCTTGCAGCCCTTGATAGCAGCATGGACAAATCCAGTGAGAGACTACAGGAATGTGTAGAGAGGTGGCAAGCATATCAGGCCAGAAAAACTGAGATTGAGTCAGGTATCCAGCAAGCTAGAGAGGGATATCAGCAAGGTGCTCAACCTCAGGTAGACCTGCCAGCTAAGCAAGACCAGCTTAGGAAGTTCAAGGTATTGTCATTTAAATCACATGGGGTATATAACGTGGTTAACACAACACCAAGCAATAACATTTTGGGTTTATTGAATGATGAATTTTAGGCATGTGGTTATAGAAAAATGGGATTTCACCTATTCTTTCTGTCAGATATAATCCTGTCATAAGGGTTCTCAATAAGAATTTACTTTTAAACTTAGTATAGTCAAACCAGTGTAATAAAAACCACTCAAGAAAGACAAGAAAAGTGGTCTTTATAGTCAGATCAGTCTTTATTCATAGGTTCCTTTAATTCAGGTTTCAATAAGAAAGACTGGTCGAGGGAAATGAGAAATATATGCAGGTGGTTGCCAAAGCAGGTTTCATTCTATATTTAAATGAGATTTTTCTGAATCATTTTTAGGGTGTGCATGATGAGCTAACTAGTCAAAGAGTATGCATTGAAGCAGTATCCTCTGCTGCACAAGCCTTACTGGACAGCAGTATGGGTAACGTTGGGGTTGTGAGTGAAGCTACAAGAATCACATCAGAATACCAGATGATATTACTCAAAAACAAGGTAAGGAAGTTTCCAGCTTTTGTAACGGCAGTGAAAATAATGTTAGTCATTTTTGTTTAATCATTTCAGTGAGATACTAGATGCGATGTATTTAAACATGTGTTTAAAAGTTGATGATGCCATTCATTTTAGAATTCGATTTAAGTGGTGTTTAAGAGTGAGCTCAGATGCACTCAGTTTCTCTGTAACATAATGTAAGCTACTACAAACAAAACTAGATTGGTTTCATTTAGAAACGCAAACTGTAAAACCAGAAATCTTTGCTTCAACAAATTTGCTGATCGTAAAAGTGCATTGATGTGTCAGTTTTATTTCAATCACTTCTTGCCATGAACCTGTTGTAAATCTGAACCACTCAAGCCATGTGCCAACATTTCATGATGTATTTGATTTGTTTGAAAAGGATGCTGTGAAGCTGAGTGAATGTATAGCGAGAGAACATGAGCAGTACTTGGCCGCCCAATCCACCTTCTCAGATTGGCTAGATAAACAGGAGTTTTGTCAAAGTCTGGTTGGTGATAAAGACACTCTTGCAGAGAGATGCATTAAACTCAAGGTAAATTCAACACTTCCTAATTACATTCACTAGGAATATCTTTAAAATGAAAAAAAAAAAGCTTTATTAAAATATTGTCTATTCAGAGCCAGAAGGGCTTTAACTCTGTGTTAAAGTATGTGAGGTAATACGCTTCTGGCTCCCATGAGACTACATGTATATATTGTGCCCTTGCAACAGCAACAAAAATCACTTCTAGGTGATCCTGTGATCTCAAAGGAAGATTGCAGATGTAGATGTTTGAATGATTTGAAATTTCTACACAAATATCCCGTGGTCAGTCATGAGTCATTTTGGTGGTTGGATCGTATCCCACTGCTGCCACCCTGTTTCAGTA
The DNA here is from genome assembly GCA_035222895.1 of Strongylocentrotus droebachiensis. Classification (NCBI taxonomy): domain Eukaryota; kingdom Metazoa; phylum Echinodermata; class Echinoidea; order Camarodonta; family Strongylocentrotidae; genus Strongylocentrotus; species Strongylocentrotus droebachiensis. Next base: position 159,834 of record JAVYIG010000447.1, read on the forward strand.
GGTGTACAAAACTAACGGCTTGTTCCCATATGCTGCAGTTTTCTTAGCACAATGCTCTTCACATTAGTACCTCATAACACACAGATAAACGAGCATGGGTAGGACCTTTGTCGGAAAATTATGTGTTTAGACCCTTGTAGCTCTTAGGCAGATGGTATATACAGTTGTTGGGATGTATGACACATACTCTGGAAACAATTGGTCGGAAGTTGATATCCTACACTAAACTAAACTAAAATCCTAACCTCATCTCTTGACCAAATGTTATGCCTATCTGTAACCATAAACCCATTGCAACCCACAATCTAACTCTTTCTTTCATAAAGTGCAGCCAAGAACATTTGTCGCTGGAATAAATATTGGATCACCAGTTGCTGAAATGTTACAAAATGTATAAATTGGTTAATTCACAGGAATTACAGAAATGTGAGAGTATTGGAGCTTTGAGGCTGAGTTCATTAGAAGAGAAAGCTGAGAAAGCCATTCACAATACCACCCCTGAAGGTCAAGACCTGATCAGGGCTAACCTGGAAAGAGCCAGAAAACAACTTGAAGAGTATAAGGACTCACTCAATAAAGCACTCCATGATTGCCAGGTATGGGTAAAAAGAAGCACTTTGGTCAGCATAATACTAATTCAATAACACCCAATGTGAAGACTGATATGATGCTAAACAAAGAGCGAAATTAGTCCTTAGGTAACTCCCCTTGTTTAACTTGATTTTAGACCAAGCTTGTACTCGTTAGTTTGTTTAGTAATTTAGTATACAGTAATATGGACACTAGTTATTGAGTGATGTAGTGAGTGATGTACAGGTAAGAAGAAACAAAGAGCTGAAAGAAGAGATAGTGAGAGAGAGAATAAGATAACTATGTTATTGATGATGATTACAATGATGATGATGAATATTGTTATCATTATTGTTATCATTACTTTTGTTTTTTTTGTTACCACCCTTTCATCAACACATATATTAATTCTATTATTTATTTATTAAGCCTTCTTTTACCAGGGTGGCTTCATCAGTGATTTTGACAATGTTAACAAAGATGATATGAACAGTATAATACAAGATACAAACATAGGATGATCTAACAAACAGGTATACAAAACATAATGTTAACTTGGTGAAAAATGTTCAACCATAAATTAAATGCATCATAAGTTATACTAGTAATAATATTCTCAAGTATGATGGATATAAGAGTAGTATTACATATTGATACTGATATACAGGTATGTTTGGCACTATGGGATCATGCTGAGAGAGATTATGAAGACATGTGCAATTGGTTGAAGGACATGGAAGAAAAGACTTGTCACCTCCCTCTCATGAGTACAGTCAATACAAAGCAACAACAAGTCGACCATTGTAAGGTGAGAATCTCTTTCTAAAATCACATGTACATCAGACTAAGTCTCCATGTGGATGATCATAATAATAATTATAGTGGAGTCTCATATGACGCTCATGTCCGGCACATTACCACTCCTTGTGCTATACTATTATGACCCGGGTTTTAGCATGGCTGCCATTACTGCGCTCGAGCATTTTAAGGAATTAATACCTTTCATGTACCCATTTACCTCACCTGCATGGAGTATGCCCAAGGATATTAGAACTGCGACAGGATTCAAACCCCATCCCTTGTGTATCACAGTCTGGAGACTTATCCACTAGACCACAACACCTTCGCAAGGTGTAGGTCCAAAGTATTTGGTAATTTGGTGTTCCAAACATGTCCAAGTAATGTAGAGTTCTGAGTAAATGAAATGGACATTAAATGTGTCATTTCTGATTTAAGCAGAAATATGGCTATTAAGTCAATTAAATGAAGAGATATACTGTACACTAAACTCTGTGATGTTGATGGTAACATAGTGAGGGGAAAAAATTCTTGGATTTGCCTATGTCAATTGTACCTAAACGTTTTTTGTTTGTAATCTCATTTAATTTGAATGGAATGTACAAAATTTTCCATTTTCTGATAAACACATTCCATGTTATCAAGTACATGAATGGTATGTAATATTACCGGTAATTCATTTAATCCTGATCTTAAATCATTATGTATCTAAAGTTTAATTTGGTCATTTTTTGTTACTACAAAATATTCATGAAATAATGTATTGTTTTATCATCTGGTTGATCAGAGCATTGAGTGTATGGTGAATGAGAAGAAACCAGCCATATCACATCTCAAGAAAAAGCTGAGATCTCTGGTTGAGCAGACGGAACCTAGTCCATTTAGTGATCAGATGCAGCATATTACTCAGACCTATGACAATTTACAACAGAAATGCCAGGTATGACTACTATCAACAACAAGAAATATTCTTGAGCATACGTGCGTGCTTAGTTCTAGATATCTGGGCATCATTTCACGACACAGTCGTAGGTACAACTTCACTGTCATCCCATTGAAACATGTGTTAAATTTAATACACACATTATATTTAATACACACGTTTTCATGGGTTGGTAGCGAACTTATGACAGTTTTTTGAAACACTGCCCTAATATCCAATCACATTAATCCTTTTGTTTAACCACCACAAGTGTAAATTGTGTTGACAACATCAGGACCTGCTGTAACATTTGTATTTTTCTCCAAGCAACATTACAGAATGTTAATAGGATATACAAATATAAGGGTCAGTAAAGGCTCAAGTCTTTTTGAAATTTGCTCTTGGGTACATATATATTACATTTTTGAACAAAATCAAATTGGTATATACCATGAAAATCTTATTTTTTTTATTTTTATGCATGTTTTCTACCGGTATTTCTTTTTCAGGATAATGTGATATCGGCCGAAACCAGAACGTCAAACCACAATGCATTCAACACAGATGTTGTCAAAGTTCAAGAATGGTTGGACTCTAACAAACAATCTCTCACTGATCTATGTAACCCTGAGGGTCAGAGGGAAACCGTCAACAAAAAACTTCTTGACCTTCAAACCCTCAATGACACTCTTCCAAAAGGAAAGAGTCAGTTGGGTCAGGTGATGAATCTGAGGCAGCTGATTGGTCCAGAGACATCAGAAGAAGGTCATGTGATCATTGATAGTGAAGTGCAGAGATTACAGCAGATGTGGGGTGCTTTGAATGAAGGTGAGTGAAAATGGATTGCAGTGGACTATCGTACTGGCATAAAATACTAGAGTGTACACTCTTAGGGGTATGTCCGCACATCCTAATCAGATATCCCAGGAGGTGCGACCTGAGGCTCATTGTGTTTAAGGTGACTATACCTCCAATGCACAAGTGATGCCAAATACATGATCAAAAGACCTTCAAAAATAAACTTTGTTATGGCTGTAGAAATTTGGGGAGTCCTGAAAAGGACTGCCAGTAATTTTTCTTCCTTGAGTGTGTGTAGTCCTGAAAAGGACTGTTGGCAATCTTTCTTGAGCTAATAGTTCTAATGAGAAGTTGGAGAGGATGAGTGGTACATTCAGATGATCAAATACATCTTTGTAAAGTTTGCACATTTTTCAGAGGGAAATTGGCAAGGCTATTGTAATTTCCCACTCTTGATTTTTTGCAATCTGTTAATTATAACAATATGATTTGCTCTTGTCACAAATGAATAAAGAATGGGAAAGTTGAATGAAGTCTGAAACCTTTTTCACACATGATGCAAAGACTGACTCAAAAAAAATGTGAGAAAATGAATTTATAGCCCAGTGCACATATAATTTATGTATCTGGTAACACACTGATAGGTTTGTAAGCTCAGGGGCCTTTGTTATCTACCTTTTTAACCCACACTTATCATTCATTTACTTGTAAAATGGGAATATTTTGCCACATCATTATGGTCTTTGAGGCAGCTAACTGTTACAGGAGGCACGATAGCTCATTTGGTAGAGCAGTGGTCTCGTAATCCGGCGACCTGGGTTTGAAACCAAGGCGATGCGCTAGTGCCCTTTGGTAAGGCATTAATCTTCATTACCAGGTCTCTCAGAGAGGACTTAAAGTCGTTGGTCCTCTGGTTGCTTACTAGCTTTTTTAGCAGTCAGGTTAAATAGCCACCACTACACATGTGTGAATAAGGCTTTATAGAAAATCTTTGTCCATATCTTCTGTAGATATGAAAGGAGTCCATACTTTGCTTCAGGACACCATTGAGGAGTGGAATAATGTAAATGATCTGCAGGACCAGTTCTGTTTGTGGTTGAATAATGCTGAACACACAATATCTAAAGATCGAGAACTGATGTCAAAGCTTGAAGAAAAAACAACACAGATGGAGCGTGATCAGGTAAGACACTCATTTGGCTTGAGATTTGAGTATAAAAATCAGTGATTCTATTTTTGAATGGATAAGTATATGTACCCTGTACTGGGGAAAACTTTCCAACTATAAGAGTTTTATATCTGCATCATTCCAAGTTTAATAATGTGTACTTTGTGCAGACTGCGGAGTTTGCGTACAGGTGTTGGAGCAAACTCAATCAGATGCACCACATGCAGGAGCTGGGTTTATCGCAGATGCAATGGAATGAGTGGTAGCCTGCAAGCAGCAAGTAAGACATTCATCTGTAAGAGATGCTTAGGCACAATCTCACAGAAATGTACCAGTGACAATGTGACAGGTTTGGATCTCCATGGACCAATGTGTGATAAGGTGGAGAAGTTCTGCTACCTGGGAGACATGTTGGCTGTCAGAGGAGGAGAAACAGCAGATGTGACTGCAAGAATCCAAACTGCTTGGAAAAAGTTTGATGAGCTCTCTCCTTTCCTTGTCTCAAGGGCGACCCCTTTAAGAGTGAAAGGGAAGATGTACGATGCTTGTGTAAGAAAATGCATGATGTACAGGAGCGAAACCTGGGCAATGAAATCATCCAGTGTACAGAGCATGGAGAAAGCTGAGATGAGGATGGTGAGGTGGAAGCGCAGGGTATCACTTCACGAGAGAAGGAAGAACCATAGTCCTCCTTCAATCAATGTGATTGATGGGGGTGGCACAGGTTATGAGGATAAATAGACTTAGATGGTTTGGACATGTGGCAAGAAGAGAGGCAACACACTGGCCCCAGAGGGCTCTAAACTTTTCGGTCACTGGAAGAAGACCTTGCGGGAGACCCAGGAAAACTTGGAGGGAAACCATAGCAGAAGACGCCAAAACATCTGGTATTAGTCATATGGATCCCACAGACAGGAAAGCTTGGAAAGCAGCCATTAATAAATGAAATGTCCGACCCCACAAAGTGGGACAAATGGACTTTAAATGCTGATGATGATGATGACATCCACTTCTGATAAAATGCTGCTTCCAGTTCTGGAGATAACCACACTTTGATGCTTCCATTTATTGATTGTCAGTGCTGCCGAACATTAACATTTTCTTACATTTTACAGAAACTAGGTGACTTATTGTAGTAATACATCATGATTATTTTATGAAAAATTAGTATGGTGTCTGATAACATATGTTAAGCATTTGTACTGGAGAAGATATATAATTTGCAATTCGACTTGATATGTGGACATATCCACACCATACCATCAATTTCAAACAACAAGTATATGAGTTGTTGCTACCTTGTTTGGCGTTCAACAATAAGGGATAGAGCAACGTCGATCTGGCGCTGCTCAGTGGCTGCCGGGCTCACGATCAATTGGGCAAAAGAATTTCCGTTTCGGTTTAATAAAATTTGGAGTGGACTATTAGGCTATTATTATTAGATCTTAGATTTGATTTGTAATTGGACATGATCTAAAGGCTTACAAATCTTGTAGAACATTCTTACAATATTGATATCGTTTACACTTTATTTTAGGGTACATTAAAAGTAATTTTGCATCTTTGATTATTCTACAGGAATCTGTGGCTAGAGTAAGAAGTAAGAAGGAAATGCTTGACAACTTGTTGAAAGCATCCCAACCCATCCTTGAGAAGAATCATCCCAGCTTCAGCCTCACCTCTCAGTTAGCCGACCTGACTGCTCGCTATCAGTCACTTCTACAGAAGGCTTGGGTCTGTTCCGTTGTTGTAATATAGAATTTATTAATGGCACAAGTCTACAGTTTATTAACAACAGTGATTTGCATTGTGCTCAGAAGCTAAAAATAATAAAATATAACAAATATATTATTTATCTATTTAATTTTTCACCTCGACATGGTCTTTAAGGTCTTTTAAGGAAAACAGAAAAAAGTGTCCTTTGTAGACAGGTGTTTTTTCTAGATAGGTTTTACAGAAGACATTTCTTGAGTAGTTCATAAATCACCATCCTCATATTCACAAAATACACCAATTTAGACATTTCTTTCTCGAGGGTTGCACAAAGCAATCCTTTAGTCAATTGATGTATATTGTTTTGTGCAAAACTGCACTTCTAGCAAACAAGTGACCATGCAGGGATGTGAAGAAAGCAATAGAAGAGTTAATTATGAATATTGCCCCATGTAATTGTGTATACAGGATGTTGTGAAGAGATCAGAGGAGGATGTTGCTGATCATGAGACTCTGGACTACCAGGTAGCCAAGACTAAAGCATTCTTACAAACCAACACCATGACAGTGAAGGAATTACAAGACGTCACTGGCGACAAACACTCTGTACAACACAAACTAGATGCATTGAAGGTAGGAAACAGATATACACTGCGTCAAAACCACCAATAGGTCAAAAGTTCAACTATGTTCATTTTCTTAAACTGGAGAGTTGCAGCTTCATAATGATGTTTCATTTTTCAAGTGAATATCACTAGAACCCAGTCAAACAAATTTATGTGAGCAGCAATCAAAAACATCTGATCAGAGAAAATAGGCTTTGAATATAGGGGAAAAGGGGGATACTTAATATAAAGAGGTGTTGTGGTCTAGTGGGTAAGTCACAGACTGGATCTCAAGGTTTGTGTCACAGGAATTATTTCCTTTGAAAATGCAATACTCAATGTGTTTTTTTAGTCTTCTTCCTGGTTTTAGGAATATGGTAGGAAGAATTTCCTTGAATGTTTTAGTGACTTATGGCAGCTCAGCTTAAGTTGGGGTGATAATATGACACTTTGTCTCAACTTCTTTTTAAAACTGTTTATTATGTATTGTAAATATTGCATGTGACATTGCAGATGAACGCAAATTTCAAATACACAAATGTGTTAAAAATCACTTTTATTCCTGCAGCCTGTACTGGACTCTATGAATGAAATCAGAAGCAAGGTCAAAGAGGCACACAATCAAGGTCAAAAGGTTGTAACCCATACATCAGCCCCAGGTCAAGAAGTCATCAGAGAGCACCTGGATGAGATAATGCAGTCTTTGAGCTCCCTGGAATCAGTGTTGAAATCTACTAATCATGACCTGAGGGAGAAGATGACCCAATGGGAACAGTATGAGGAGTCAGAGGCTGCGTTTGGGGTGTGGTTGGAGGATGCTGAGAGGACTGTTGCCATGGATATGGGGCAGATGATGGAGCTAAGTGATAAAGTCACTGAGCTGGAGAAAAGAAAGGTTTGTCTTAGCTTTCTATCATTGTTATGATGATTGAGGTAGGTTGTTCCTTTATTTTGTTCCAGGTTTGTTGATAACTGACCATATCTATGAAAGATAAATAATAAACAAGTTTGTCATATTAGATGCAGGGAAAGGTCTGAGATGTGGGTCATAGTTTAATGTCAGAGAGTGTAATAAGCCGTACATAGGGGTAACTGTGAGATGAATAGATGAAAAGATGATATTCTTGGATTGGCTTGAGAAGAGAAACAATAGTGTACTTGGGCTATATTCCCCATGGATTGCTGAAATTTGGTCTTGGTAAAAATTCTGCTGCAAGCTTTCATAATCTTAAAAGCTGTGAGCCTTGTGCATCTATTTAACCTTGTATAAATAGTGGCACTAATTCTTGTAAACAGCATTTTTACAAGAAAAAAAGAGTACTTTTCATGCTATCATAATGTTTTTGATGTGGAGTTAGTAATATGTGTCTTTTGATGCATGCAGACCTTAGAGAGGGAGATAATCTCTCATGGAAGTAATCTGGAAGAGGTGGAGTCTAGAGCCAAGCCACTCTTGGAACACAACATACAACCCAAAGATGTGCTTGGGGGTTCAAGGAGACTGGCACAAAGATATGCAAACCTCCTGAAGAAAGCCCAGGTGAGCTAGAGAAGAGTTAACTCATTTGGAACAGTCAAGGCCACTTATCCACTAAAGAAATCATGCAATCCATTAAAAACAAATCAGGTTGTGGTACAGTTCATAGACTGAGGGGATGAGAATTGACTTGCTTGCTGAAGTTGAGCCAGAAATTAGCTTTGTTCTGGAATTGGTATACTTTGACAGATTTATTTGATAAATTATTGGTAATGTGCAGGAAATGAAACTGACTACACTTTGGACACATCATGTTTTGAGATAGTATTGAATAAGCCCTCATTTTTCCAAGGGGGTTATTTTAGCAAATGCCACAAATTTGTAAGAACATTTATTTGAAAAATAAACAAATTGTACAGAATTTTGCGATACAATCAATAAAAGTACATATGTGACTATTGAATTGTCCACTCAGAGCATGTGTGCAGAGCTAGCATCTAATGTGAGCAAGCACCAGGAGTATGAAGAAGCCTTACGAGATGCTGAGAGGGCACTATTACAGGTATCACAGCATGTTGCTTCCCAGGGGGCCATAGGTGAGGAGAACAAAGAACCAGAACAACTGGCAAAACAGCAGGTTAGTGCTTTATCCTTTGGGACCAGTAAGAATAATTAATTCAAAAAAAGGTAAAAGTAGGAAAAATTAGGAAAGAGTTACATCCTTAATATGGAACCAACTAGCTTATACTCTGTCAATTAAGGCTTTTGACAATTTTGTTCTTCAATAAAATGTAACAAATTTGTTGTAATTTCCAAAGATCAGTTATATTAGGAAGTGAAGTCATGTCAGATATATACTGTTTGCTGTGATTTATTACATGTCATTTTAAGAAAAGTGTCAAGATATTAACACTTCAAGTCTAGTATTAAATCATTTACAACTCTCACATATTTTGTGTGTGTGAGTTATATTGCTGTGAATCTGTTTTCTTGTTCCTGCATGTACTTTCATTTTATAAGATGTTTGATACATATTTTATGCTAACTATGTGAATTTTATTTATAAGATGGTATTTCACTCCGACTGCTGGAAAATTATACAGAATATTTTAATATAGAGATAGTTTACCTCATGTAGTGATGACACTTCTATTGTATTATCAGGGAAATGAAGTGCTTGCCTGTAAAAATGACTAACAGATTGATGTTATAGTGCGCCTTTATGGAGCCAGAAAGGTGTTAACTCATATACTGAGTTAACTTCCTTCTGGCTCTGAACAGACAATTCCTTATTATATTAGAAATGTTTCCTAACATGCATGAAGAGGAAGTACAATGAAATTAAATTACTGCAGCTTGTATAACAACCTCTGGAAAAATAACAGTAGTCTTATTTATCACATCACTTCAATATTTGCAAGGTCTTGGGGTGTATTTGCTTTTGTGCCTAATTTGCTTAACTGTCTGCATTTAAATTACAACATATACTTGTATATTATTGATATTAAAACTTTAAAGAAAAATTAAATTATTTATTACAAATGGACAATTTGTTCCTATATTAACACCCTTTTTAATCCCTGTATGCATGTAGATCATGACAGTAACTAAAAGCTTCTTAAATCCATGCACATTGAAATTCTCAATCCCATGTTTTAAGAAAAGATTTTTTTGACTGATTTGAGGGTAAGATATCTCAGCATGACATCTCTTTCGTTTTGTTAATTGATTTATATTTTGATGGCTAACCAGAGACAAAACTAACAGTCACTATTCATGGATTTTCTATAAGAGTCCTCAAGCGGTCTTCCCTGTTAAAAGCTATATGACTTCCATGTGTATTTTTCATATTTTGACAGATGTATTTTAATACAGTTATTTATTACCCAAAGCCTCCTGCTTACTCTCGTACAATTTCCGGTATTTAGGACTGATCTTCCTCGACCGCCAGTTTTAGTCACATGTATGTTCCTAACATAGTGGGAAGGCCAAGCTATTTTGCCCCATTGATTACTTACCACGTCCGAGATTTTAGTAAATCCGATGACTGTATTTGGTTAACATCCGTTTGGCGATCAACTTAAAACAGTAAACATATTATGAATTAAAATGTTACATTTGATGTCTGTAACTCTTCAATACTTGGTAATGTATGGGACATGAAGCAACCAAATACCTTGGACTTGTGAACTCAGAACAGAACAGGAAGGTGGTTTTATTAATCTCCTAAAAAAATGTTACTTTTGTATTGTTCATTATAATTCATGCCTGCTTTATTAACATTGGTGTATGGTGCCTTGTGCTCTCTACCACCTCTTTACTCACTAACTAAACCATCATCTCAGAGTCTCATGCGTGAACTAGCAACCTGCTCCTCCAAACTGGATAATGCCCGCACCAAGGGTCAAACCCTTCTTGTCGATCCTACCAGTACTAACACCAACCCCAAGCTGTCTGGGCAAGTGAAAGGGCAACTAACCCAGCTAGAAGAAGGGCTAGAAGCCCTGGATCAGACAGCTAGAAAGATCCAGGCACGGTTACAGGTGGCTGTTCAGCAGCAACAGAAATACCTTGACACTCTTCAGTCATGTCATGATTGGCTCTTACAGGCTTGGGGGAAAATGCCAGCAATGTCGCTAGGGTCAAAGGTCAAGACTAACAGCCTGGAAGATGCAGAACGTCAAGTTGAAGTTCTCAAGGTGATTAGCTGCCATGGTTGCCTTTCTTATACTTGTCAACAAAATATTGTGAAATTCAAGCATATCTTATGAAACCAGATCAGAAATATATGAAATGCTCAATAAATTGCAACTTGTGATGGTTTCAGAATGCAATTCAAAGCCAATTTTTGTTAAGTCTTAGAAGCCAAAGTTTTAAACTCTTGCTTCATCTAACTTCATCTAAATGAAAAAAGGGCATGTGAACTTGAAGGACAGAAGTACATGACCAAAAATAAGTTGTTCATTACTATGATAATTCTTGCTATCACCAATATACCCCACCAAAACGTAGTATGTCCGTTGATCATCCAACGAGCCAACAAACCCTTGTTGTCCTATCAGTCAGTTATTTTAGAAGATTTTTTGCATCTGCCAATGAACTCAACCAAGGAAAGTTGACGTAATTATTTCTATGTTTCTACTTGCTCTTGCCCATCATACATACAAATATTTTATTATTAATATGTTTAACTATATTCTCATACATTTTTTGTAATGATCCACTCTTGAAATCACTTGAAAATCATAATAAATCACTCTGATTACTGTCAGAAAATTAAGTACACATACGCCATCAATGATGGCATGCACAGCGCAGCCGCACAAAAATACACCAGAAGCAACTTGGTCACCTAACTATCCCAGAGTGCAATTGAAAGTGGACCTGAACTTGACGTGCAAGTATTTTTTAATATATTGGTAATAGTGAGAATTGCAGTAGTATGGATATTTGAAAAGTGACAATCACAATTCTAAAACAATTTTGGGGGGTATTTAACAATAGTGAATGTTAAAAAATGTCTACCGGTATTGTGTTGATATGAGATGTGGTATGCTTCATATGATCTTTTTTTAAAAACATTTTTTAATACACTGGTGTTGCTGTGAAAAGTCTTTGCATGTGTCATTTTTGGTTTGGTCTGAGAGTGAATAATTTTTATCATCAGCATTAAGAATAAATGAATGAAATACTGGTATGTGTAGAATTTTAGACATTTATTACACACCAGAGAGAAAAGCGGTGTAGCAAGTATGCTGTATAGCAGAAGAACAAAAGAATGATGAAAGTTTGTTGCTCATTGACAAATGTTGCAAAAAATATAAGCTCTGTTATTAATGAAGAAGTAGACCATGCTTTGTTGTAATTCAACTTGTTATTTATGGGATGTGTTACATTTTTCTGTTCTTAAGCATCTTTAATCAATACATGTATATTTATACAAAGTAGATATTACTACTCAGAATACTGTGTCTTCAGAGGAGATAGTGCAAAAAAGAGAAAGAAATTAAAACAAAACAATTCTTTTGTGACTCTAACACCAAAGACAGGATCACTTACAAAGTTGAAGGAGTACAGTGCACTGTTGTAATGTGTAGAAAAAGGACCAGAAAGTGGCCGGGGAATGGGGGGGGGGGGGGGGGGGGGGGGGGGTTAGTTAGAAGCCATAGTGAAATAGAGGGGACCATAGGTCAATAAGCCTTTCATCAGAGTACTGTGTCAGGCACCTCAATAATTCATTGATGTTTTTGTGTATATACAATATCTAGATATCTAATTTATTGATTTTACTGCTGTATGGATATGTAGGGTATCTTGGACACCTCACTAATGCATCGTCAGCTTGTCCAAGCAGCAGAAGAAAGAGTAGAAGAGAGACCAGGAGACTTGACTACTGCTACCTTAGCAACCAAAGTAAACGATGAGATAGAGCAAATCATAGAACAGGTAATGAGTGCCTCATTCAAAGTCTTACGGGATATTGTACATAAAAAATGTAAAAAATGTAAAACAAATTACTAACTGCTAGAACCATTTTGTTACTGTTCTGATTTTTTCCTTTGCTACTTATTTTTGAGCACTTTCCTGCCTAAAGTAAGAGTGTTGCTATCTTAGATTAATATAAAGTATAATTTCTAACCATTATGGTGGCAGAATATGAAAAAGTATTTTTCTCTGACTATACTTTATGTAAATACTTGCTTGTCCAATAATTTAACTGTCGAAGAAGGAACCAGGATACAAATTCTAAATGTTTTGATTAAAATTGAAGTTAATAAATTATTGTACCCTTTTTGGGGTAGAATGATGGGCTCCCCTGTAAAGTAGGCACATTTTGGCCCCCAATTTGAACTACTCAGCTTTTAAAGGAGATGCTGGTAATGATGATTTATTTTGTATATTTTCACCTTAGACTGAAAGTCAGCTTGGTCAGACAGAGGAGCTAGTTGGTAGATGGTCCCAAGTTGAGAAGACTAAGAAGGACCTGGCACAGTGGCTGGAACAGACTCAGAAATCACTGGCTCTAGAACAAGAGATACCAGCACAAATCCAACCAACAGAAGCCAAAAAACTTTTGAAAACTTCACATGTAAGTTATCCTGAATGTTAGATGCTGCGTTTAAGTATCGGCTTGCATGGTGATGTAGATATACAGTAGGCTTACTTGTTGCACAATGTGAGAGAGGGGGAGGATTTGGGAGGTAGTTGGGTAGTTGTAGTAGTATATAGTAGTATTATTAGTATTAGTAGTAGTAGTAGTAGTGGTGGTGGTGGTGGTGGTGGTGGTGGTGGTAGTGTTGTTGTTATTGTCGTCGTCGTCGTAGTCGTCACTGTTGTTGTTGTTGTTATTATTATTGTTTTTATTACTATTGTTGTTGATGTTTTTGTTATTATTTTTACTATTATTATTATTATAATTATTTTGTTGCACTAACTGTAAATAATATATTCAATTTTAATCACCAGGCCTTTATTGATGACATCCAGTCTCATCAGACAGACATGAAAAATGTGACCAGACACAGTGCAGACCTATGTGATCAATCAGATCCTGACCTTGAGCCACTGGCCACCGATATAGACACCATCTTAGGGTCAGCCAATGACCTGAAGGCTGTACGCACCAAGCAATTGGCTGATTCCAAGAGACTAGATGAAGCAGTGTCAAAGGTCAAAGATCAGCTTGCTGAGGTCAACGAGGCTGTGGAGAAGGTGGAAAGTGATAGAGTCCACACCTGCAGAGAGAAGATTGAAACACTACAGGTGAGCTATGACCTAAAAACTCAACTTCAATTAAGTATCTTCCTGTAAGACCACATTTTCCTATGAGTTTCTATTGTTTAACTTCAATCAATCTTGGGAGGAAACAGATTGCCATCCAAATGCTTACAATCGTTATTTTAAGGTACTCATGGGGAAATTTTGTAACATTCTTGTTCGATATAAGTTTAGGTTACCTGATACACCTGATACATTGTACAGCTAGCACATAAGTGTCTTCGATGTTATAATGTTGTTGAGCTTTCCAGCATTTTGTACTAATGAAATAATATGTTTTTTAATATTTTTTTTAGCTGAATAATGATATTACTTTCATCGCCTTGTTATTTGAAGGCCAGATAAGGAGAATCGTCTTGTTGATCTTCTGAAAGAAACCCCCTGTTTTCATGTGGTTGTTGTTGCAGCTATAAGGCTTGATGTTGACACTTCTTTCATTGTCATTTTGCTCTGAGGCAAGATACTGAGACTTTTAACCTTCATTGCCTTCTTGCTTTGAGACTGAATATTCTCAGTAATATATTGAGAGGTGATCTTTTTCACATTGAGGTTGAATACACTGAAACTACTTAATTTTCTTTGAACTGCTTAGAAGCTGAATATTCTCATCTAATTAGCAGCAATGTTTTATGCCTCCAAAGTAGCCAGAGGCATTATGCTTTCGGGTTGTCAGTCCGTCCGTACTTATGTCTGTACGTCCCGTTGTCATGATTGCGTTATCTCAAGAACCGATTGATAGATTCTCGCCAAACTTAAGTCTCTAATATCACAAATGTTAATAGAATAATTGTTTTTAACTTTGAACCAAGGTTCTTGTCTTTTTGTAAATATTATGTTATATAATTCTTTATCTTTTATTTAGTGTAAAATACCAAAGCTTTGTATTTAATCACAAAACATATTTACCCTAGATGTATTCATAGTTATTCATACATGTATTTATTCATTACATTCTCATTCATTACTGTGATACTTTTGTGTGTTAGTGGTACCAGACACGATTAGCATTAAATGCTATTTTCTGGTCCCATTTATCCTTTCAATGTTAACCATTCACATTTGATTGTTATATTGATGATGTACTTTTGTTTGGATAATAAACTTCAAACTCAAACTGTATGTATCTTGCAGAGCCAATGAACTGATTAGATTTTTGGATCATGAGGTCAAAGGTCACGGCTCATTATGTATGTAAAAATAGCTCATGATCACATTATATCAAGAACCGATCAATACCGCCAAACTTGAGTCATGTATGTATCTTGCAGAGCCAATGAACTGATTAGATTTGTGGGTCACGAGGTCAAAGGTCACAGCTCATTATGTATGCAAAAATAGCTCATCTCAAGAACCAATTAATGGATTACAGCCACTCTTGGGTCATGCATGTATCTTGTAGAGCCAATGAACTGATTAGATTTGTGGGTCACGAGGTCAAAGGTCACAGCTCATTATGTATGCAAAAATAGCTCATCTCAAGAACCAATTAATGGATTACCGCCACACTTGGGTCATGCATGTATCTTGTAGAGCCAATGAACTGATTAGATTTTGGGGTCATGAGGTCAAAGGTCACGGCTCATTATGTATGTAAAAATAGCTCGTGATCACATTATATCAAGAACCCATCAATACCGCCAAACTTGAGTCATGTATGTATCTTGCAGAGCTAATGAACTGGTTAGATTTTTGGATAATGAGGTCAAATGTCACAGCTCATTATGTATGCAAAAATAGCTCATCTCAAGAACCAATTAATGGATTACCGCCACACTTGGGTCATGCATGTATCTTGTAGAGCCAATGAACTGATTAGATTTTGGGGTCATGAGGTCAAAGGTCACGGCTCATTATGTATGTAAAAATAGCTCGTGATCACATTATATCAAGAACCCATCAATACCGCCAAACTTGGGTCATGCATGTATCTTGTAGAGCCAATGAACTGATTAGATTTGTGGGTCACGAGGTCAAAGGTCACAGCTCATTATGTATGCAAAAATAGCTCATCTCAAGAACCAATTAATGGATTACCGCCACACTTGGGTCATGCATGTATCTTGTAGAGCCAATGAACTGATTAGATTTTGGGGTCATGAGGTCAAAGGTCACGGCTCATTATGTATGTAAAAATAGCTCGTGATCACATTATATCAAGAACCCATCAATACCGCCAAACTTGAGTCATGTATGTATCTTGCAGAGCCAATGAACTGATTAGATTTTTGGGTCACGAGGTCAAAGGTCCCATCTCATTATGTATGCAAAAATAGCTCATCTCAAGAACCAATTAATGGATTACCGCCACACTCAGGTCATGCATGTATCTTGTAGAGCCAATGAACTGATTTGAATTTAGGGACTTTATAATTCCTTTTCAAAATATATATAGACTATATGTACAAAACAAGTAAAATGAAACATATGAATTATATACAAGATCAACCTAATTTCTTAAAATGATCATTATAACATTTCTAAAACTTTCTTAACTTCTTCATTATCGAAGTATATTATATTTTCTTTGTATTTCAAATAACATCTCAATAATGAAATAAAATTATTTATCAACCTCTTTGGATTGGTTGGTACGTAATCTTTGTATATTACCAGTTGTGCATAATTATCAAAAAATTAAGTAAAGTAAATATTCTGTTATTTATTTGATATCCAATCAATAACATATTCATGTCAATTTCAATTTCTATTTTAAAGATGAAATATATAATTCTTGAGATAATTTTCAAGAAAACTGTTGATTTCTTGCAACGAAATATAAAATGCTGAATAGTTTCTCTTTCTTGACAAATTTCACATTCGTTAGACTCCACAATTTTCCATGTAAAGAGATTGTCTTTAGAGGGCAGTATCCTATGAATTAATTTGAAATTATATTGTTTGATATTATTGTCTCTTATCTTATTAAATTTGAACTGAAATACATCTTTCCAAACAAATGTTTCTGGTAGGCCTAAAATATTTTTTCCAAAAATGGAAACCAACTTTCTTTTTTTTCTTTTCTAGCATTAAATCATAGTGACTTTTCGCTTTAGTTCATTCAGTGTTTATAACATCTAAAGTTGTCTCAAGGTACATTGTTTCATTGAGACTTGAAGCTTTGTTTAAACGTAAATTTTTTGACCAGTATTTTGGGAATACTTTTTTTTAACCATCACATCACATCACATAATTTTGACTTTTTGAATAAAAACAACAGATTCTTTACATCAAAATGTTTATTGAATAGAGAGTTATCTATCCATGTACCTTGATTTATAACATGTCTAATTTGGAAAATTCCTTCTTTTATCCACGACGGGAAATACAGAGGTTTATTATCAATTACAATATTACTATTTTTACATATCATTTTCATGTGTTTAATATGACAATTATACTGTAAACATAACGGCATCCTGCCAACTCTTTCAGTCCAAAATGAAAACAATGTCTTCCACATTGCATCATCTGCATTGAAAAACTTATATATCCAAGATAATCTTTAATAGTGAATTAGCTTTCAAAATCAAATCAACCATACCAAGCCCCCCTTCCTTTTCTGATTCGATACAAACATTCCGTTTTACTTTTTCACGTCTAGAATTCCATATAAATGCATATATGGTTCTATGTAAAGCCTTGCATATATGAGTAGGCATTGAGACAGCTGTGCCTACATAAACGAGCTGAGGGATTATCAAACATTTTATATTTATTATTTTCCATAACAGGTCAGTCATCTCATTTTCCACGTCTTAAGAATATTAATAATTTTTTCAACTTTCCCCTCCCAGTTCATATTGCTACCATATTAATCATTTTTACCAACGTAAACACCTAAATGTTAATTTTTTTCTTCTCTGAATCAGGTTCGTCATATATGCATATGAAAAATAGCTTGTAATCACGATATTCTGAGAACCTGTTAATAGATTACGGCAATCAGACTTGAATTTTTAAAATTGCTTCTGTTTTGGTTAGTAAAAATGTTGCTCTATGGCGGAGGCTAATTTCCATCTAGTTTGCATCGACTACTCTACTTGCCTGCTTGCCTTCAGGCTGAATATTATCAGTGATCTAATGAAAGGTGTTCTTTTCCACATGGGCGGAATAATGACACTTCTTTCACCCAGAGCATAATATTGCACTTTTATTGGTCAAAAACTTAGGGTTAACGCTGTGTAATAAGACAATAAGAGGACATGAGACCTTTATCCAAGGTTTTACCCATGGATTGATTCACACAAAAGCTTAACTTGATGTGCAATCAATAGGGCAATGTAGTGAGATAATGGCTTAGGCCTTTAGAGCTTTTCAAAGGCCATTCAAAACAAAAGGTCACACAACACAGTCATCTCTTTTTGTTCTTTCCTGTACATATATATTTATTTGCAATATATTTGTTTTAATTTGATAGTCTTTTCTTCTATTTCCATCAGCTTTTTTTCCTTCTAATTTTCTCTCTATCTGATTGTCTTAATGTGTATGAATTTTGTATGAATCATGATTGGCACTGTAAATTCGAATTCGAATTCAGATTCAAGTTAAACATTTTGCACATATCCTCCTTTTACTCCTTTATTTATTTTCCTTTTTTGTATCTTTTGGCCCTTTATTTAGCACTGGGAGCAGTAAAATATCAGAATGAATACTATCAGTGTAATATTTTCTTTTACATTTATTATGTCATATTTTGTATTGTACATGCAATACATGACTTGATCTCATCTTTACACATTTACTACACCTAGGTCAAGAATGGAAAATGTAGATTAACTTCTTTCCAGAGAACACTAGTGCTACAGCTGAAACTCAAACCATTAATAAGCATCAGATCCACACTCTTAGGATGTATAAACTAGACCCTAATACATGTGCCCCTATAACTGTCTGTACAATAGACTGGTTTACCAACATGTTCACATTTTATGTATACTTTTTAGACAAAGTTTGTTCTTGACAACCCAAAAGCATGTCCAAAGCTTGCCTGACATGGCTACAAGTATTGTAGTTCATTCATTAATAACAAGCTAATGGATGAACTCATGACTAGGTCCCCAGGAAAAAAACGTCCATAAATTTGAATATTTTAGTAAAGACAAAGAGGGAGGGAGGGAGGGTAGAAGGGAGGGAGGGAGGGAGGGTAGAAGGGAGGGAGGGAGGGAGGGTAGAAGGGAGGGAGGGAGGGAAGGAGAGAGGGAGGTAGGGAGGGAGAGAGGGAGGGAGAGAGAGAGAGAGAGAGAGAGAGAGCTATTTTAGCCAAATGAAAACAGAAATATCCAGAAAGATCTCTCAACATATGAAAAGTGAGCAATTATTTTTCCAATATTAGAAAAAGGAGTATAAGACACCAATGAATTATTATTGTAGAAGGCTATTTATATGCCACATAAATTGCCTCCCAGGTCCATACTGTATTTATCATGGGATTGATTATACCAAAGGATTCAAGATTATTTTGCCATGCCAATGTGTTGCACAAAGCAATCCTCCCGTCAAATAGTGCATACTTTTTTGTGCAGAGAATAAAAAAAGCAACCAAAGTGTTAATAGAATGGAATGTGCCCTGCCAGGACACTTGAAAATCGTTTTCATTGTCAGAAAAGACATGGAGAATCAATAACATAAATTTAGACAAAGTACTAATCAATATGCCGCCTTCTGAGGGCACTTTCATTCAATACCTCAGCCCTGTCCCTGCTTTGTTGAATTTTTCTGTCCCTTCATGGCAGATATCCAGGCTCAGGAATCTCCTATTTGCATCCTCTCTCTTGCTTCTAACTGGATGAACAAACAATAGCAGCCTCTACAAAGAATCTCTAGATTCCCTGTTGTCCTAGAGAGAGAGATGAATAGAGGAGAAAGCGCGCTGTTATGGTTAAATCATCTTGTTGACACTGCCGGTAGTATTAGATGCTACGGTATCACTGCTGCAGTGGTCGTAGGGACAGACTCCACAGTGCAATGGGGTCAGAGCAGTCCCATGGAGAGGGGACACCCCCCTCCATGGAAGATCCTGGGAATAATAATGTGGATTATACAGTCAAGCCTCTTGTAGATCAGTGTGGTAGACCATCATCCAGGAGAAGTCTTGGCCAACTCAGGAGTAGTAGTTTATCGAAGAGTGATGTTAAATTCAGGGTTAGTAGTACATAAAATGTACATTCCTACTTAAATGCATTTGTTTATGTTAGTGAAAGCCTGTCAGTGAATTAACTAACTATAATTTATTTCATTCCATTCTTTTATGTTACCTGTTACACAATTTCCCTTTGTGTTGCCACAATTTGGAAATTTATCCATGATGGCTTTGGCCAAAATACATGTACATCAATTTCTGTAATAGCTTTTTTGGTATTATTTTTGCTTACAGCAGCTGTCTTGAAAAGATGGCATGTGAAGTCTGAAGGAATTATATTATTTTTTAAATTATTTTTGGCTTCAATATGAAACACACAGAGGTTATTGATGAATATTATCAGAAGTTTTTAAGCTTTATTTAAGAATGGGTTGATAAACTACATTTAAGTCCTGAGTACAGTGATATAGATTACTTGTATTCAAAACCTACACTGTATGTACTATGATTCATCTGAAGATGATGAAAAGATCATATGTATATATGTTTATGAGACTATATAATGCAGGAAATTGGGCTTTATTTTTTGTCTAATATTATGTCATGCCTGCAGAGGATATCAAAAATATTACATGAAACAACAATTTGGAAGAATGCTTATCAAATGTACACTAATTTCCCACGATTAGACAGATCTTTTCTCTCGACACCCCCTCCTGAAGTAACTGTTAACAGTTACAAATAACAAGTAGCCATTGAATGAAAGGATTATCACAGTAATTACACCGGATTGGTATACCTCAGTTTAGTCCTATTGATATCGTTCAAAGAGTTAACCAAGGAAAGATGTAGTACTGTAGATGACGTGATCTCACATTGATTTTTTGTTGAATTGTTTATTCAAGTGTAAAGAAAAGGCTATGAAGAAAAGTATGACATTATATCATAGCTTTGTAAATTTGTATTTGGGAACAAATTATAACGAACCTTATTTTTAACATGAACGTATATGTAAAAAAGAAAGGTGTTCTGTTTAATCTTTAAATGTAATGAGAGTTACATGCTAATGTTAGATTCAGAGTTACGTGACATGTATATATCCCAGTGTGTAACAGTTCGAATGGTGATGTGAAATGGGTTCTTGATACATCTTATACCATTTATTTTATTTATTTATTTATTTCTGATATTTATACAGGGTGGCACATATCACCAATTTGGTGGTCTTACATGAGGCCCTGTTTGGTAATAATAAAAACAAATAACAGCATCAAAAACAAAATAGATAAATACACAAGCATATAAAAAGGTAAAATACAAATTAATTGGTATCCCCTTCACGAATCATCCTTGATCATTTACAACACGGGTGGCCAACCTTTTAAAGCTCGCGGGCCACAGCTAACGATTGGCATAACTTGGCGGGCCATAAAGGTAGTCTCCCCCCCCCAAAAAAAAAAAAAAAAAAAAAAACACCCATGTAATACGTGTACACACCTGCAATTTTGCAAAAACAAACAAGCAAACAACAAAATCAGTGAAGAAAAAATCTCATTGAACGCGGTGCATGCAAAGGGAAGGGGACTATCCAGTTTACGGTTAAGATTCATGAGAAAATTCAACGGCGGGAGAAAGGGCTGTAAGTTTCAAGACAAGTATGGCATTTCAAACATATTTCTCGATTCACAACATTAATGTGTATATGTACAAACTGAAATTAACACGGAGAGTGATGTTAATGCCCGGGGGGGGGGGGGGGATACTCAGAGTTGGTTAAGATGGGGATGTGCCGCTCAAGCCTTGAAACCCCTACCCATTATTAGGGGGCATTTTCTCGACCCATTTTCCAAAATATTCGGGTGTTTTTCGGATGTTTTTCGAGTGTTTGCATGAAAATTTTGAAAATTTTGAAGAAACGGACCCATTTTGAATGGTATTTTTTGTTCGAAATGGGACCCATGTTTAGGGATTTTTTGTGATAAAGTCACCCATTAGAGTGGCACACCCCCGTATGTCCTAATATGTGAGTACCCCACCCCGGGTGTTAATGTCAATGATCAATTTGAGGAATTTTGTATCAACAACGTTTCAATTCACGTTTTAACGATTCAATATATGTTTTACCCTATTTCATCGCTGCTATGCGGGCCGCATTTCATTTATGAGATATTTTTATTAACACTTCTTCAATGCTCCGCGGGCCGCACCAGAATAGCTCGCGGGCCGCATGCGGCCCGCGGGCCGCGGGTTGGCCACCCGTGATTTACAAGAAATAGGTAAATGGAATTTTCAAATTAAATACAATTTTTAAAAACGTTCATTTAATAATCTGATAAAGCTTAACGCACGGGATACCACAATTGTTATATACATATTTACATTCAATTGCTCTTTAACTAATACACTTAGGTTGTTTACAAGATAGCTGAAAATGGATACATTACATGTATGAATACATGATATAACGATAACCATGTCAACCAAATTTCATAATTTTGCAAATAGGAAAAAAAAGAAATGGTTACCTTTGCACGAAACCACCAAAAGTTCACTTACACGTCATCTACAGATAACAGGGCTTTTAGAGCGTGTTTAAAACTGTTCAAAGTAGGTGACATTTTGACAGGACTTTTAAGTTGGTTCCATACTCTAATTCCAGAAATTAGAGGACTATTTTTTATAAGTGTCCGTCCTAAATTTGGGAACACACAATGCATCCCTTACAGCATGTCTTGTGTTGTGATCATGTAGTGAACTAACATGATGTAAATCATATGCCCATATTGGATAAAGAATTTTTAAATTAAATTTGATACAATTGAATTTGATACACAGTTGAATTAAAATGTTAAATCACTTGATACTAATTTCTATCAGGGCATAGAAGGATGTTACTATTTTATATCTTATCTTGTAATCATACTCTCTTTCTCTCATCTCTCCATCCCTTCTCTCTTTCTCATCTCTTCATTTCATCTCTCTCTCTCTCTCTCTCTTCTCTTCTCTCTTTATCTCACCAACAGAGGTTGTCCATGGAAGAGAGGAGAAGACATGTTGATGAGGTTGATGAAGCCAGCAGAGAGGTTGGAAGGATGGTTAGCTCTCTGGATGAAGAGTCCCTCAGAAAACATCTCAAGTAAGTATTATTCATCTCTTTCTCTCTCTCTCTCTCTTCACTTTTGTGGTATCAGAATGGGATCAGAAGTAGTGAACCAATTCTAGTCATATTTGCATTATGAGAGCACTCCAAGAGCAAACCTCTGCATTGTACATTCATCCTACAATATTCTTCCACATTGGTATAAGTAGATTGAAAAAGCTCACACATTGCTCTTACCAGATTTGTTCATCTTTGCCTGAACTCAACCTTTTCTTTAACATTTGTTTTGTTTCGTTTCCCCCCATGCATTGTTAATGTACGTAAATTTATTGTATGAACATTTTACTTATAACGAGGATGTCAGTTTAAGCTGTATGTCATGTTAAACATTCATATATGTGTGATATAAAAGTGATGATGGAAAATAAATGAATATCAATCAATCAATCAATAGTGAGATCCGTGAGGAATGGCAAGGCAGTGAGATGCATATCCAGCGCACACAAACCATGCTAGAAGGTTTGGAATCGGACTTTAATTCCTTGCTAGAGAAAGCTCATCAGTTCCACCTCTGGTTAGACCAATGTCAGGCCAAAGTCATCAAACCAACCACTATCAGCCCTTACACAGAGGAGGTTGAAAAGGTTCTACAAGAAATACAGGTACATAATCATCTTAGTCATTGAATAAAGGAATACTGGGAATGTCATCAGTGAAATTTTCTGTCTAGCGAGACTCTTTCGTGCGTTCTCCATGATGAAAAACCCATTTGAGGAAACTGCAGGAAAGACTATTAAGGTCATAGGTTTCCATCATAAATAGATATTTAATACAGGTCAGGAATCCTTTTATGAGCTTAACAAAGCAGAGGAAACATGAGAATTTATTTTTGTTGTCTGAATATCATTAATTCAAACAGAGAGTCAGAACCTCTGGTTTCCATTTATTTTGTTTTACTTCTTTCATCATTCCAAACATAGAGAGTACTAAAATATTCCACTGAATGTAGTTCTCGATTAAAGGTAATACAAAGTTTTGGGAAATTTTGAAAATTGGGTGGATAGTGATTCTTTACAATTTTGATACACTTGCATGCCCCTGTGGATGTATTATAAGCACTAAAAAAATTAGCCCCTAAAACACTCCTGCTTTTGAGAAAAATTGAATATAAAAATTTACCGGTGCTCCCGGTAAATTTTGATAAATATCAAATAGCGCCTCAACCGTATCATGGTAGCTGTGACCCTGGAAATTTCAGTATATGTAGTTGTGATATATAATTACCAAACGGGAATAGCTTATCGGTCGATTTTACTCAAGAAACATTGTTTTATAGCTTAAATAATATCTTGACCTTGAGAGGGAGCTATACAACATAAATTGTTTATTATTTATAATCTCATAACTTTAGACTCGATTTCAACTGCGACAACGATCACTGAATATTGTAGGATCGCATATGCTTCCAATATGTTCATTTGAACCGAATTCATGACACTATACCAAAACTTTGTATTACCTTTAACATTCACATGCTTTGTATGCAGGGGTTGAACATGGAGTTAGCAGGCCGTCGAGCCACGTTCAAGGCTGTGAGTGAGGAGGAGTCACTATGTGATGAATTAAGTCCCATGGAGAGACAGAGAGTACGACATGATCTGCAGCAGATTGACAAGCAACTCAGCAAATTTGAACATACTGTCACTACTACTCATGATGAATTACAGACATGTGTAAATGAGAGGAAGGTATGACAAGAAGCAAAATTGACCTTTTCTGTGCCACCATGTTTTTAAGCAACTGTCATAATTTGATTTTCAAGACTTGAGTATTAACTTAAACCTAGTTTCATCATTAAAATTGCCATGAAGTATAATATATAAAAAAGATCTTCACATTGAATGTCTGTTTGAACTGCAGGAAGAAAAATGTAGCCATTCTTGGTCAAAAACAGTGTTTGATAATAAATGATTGCATAATATTTGGCATTAATTGGCTTTAATGCTCCCCAAGAAGTGGAGAATGTGCGTAGATTTTGTGCGGGCAAGCCTGAATCCAATGAATGGGGTAATGATATACAATCAAACCTGTGTTAACGACCACCTGTCTGTAACGACCACCTGTCCATAACGACCACTTAAATTCCCCTGTGAGATTTCATGTAGTTAACTTCGCAATCGATGATTCGCTTGTTCGTCATGCACGTACAGGCACCGCTGGCCTAGCTAGCCTACAAGAGGCAAGGTGAGTGGGCGCGGCCTGTCTGTCAATCAATTTTTTTCAAGCTCGTTCATATAATTTCTTTAATTTTTTTTTGATATGCATTAAAAATAAAATATCGGAAAATTTCTAAGAGAGAAATCGTTCCGTAGTTTTATTTTGACTAAAAACCGTACCACTCTTTGTTTATTTAATTTACAAACACTTAAAAATAAAGTTGCGTTTGTTAGATTTATCGATTGGCTCTCCGCCTTGTTTTCATCCAACTGTGCCTTAATAAAGCCACAGAGAATTGTTTGCCCACTGGCAGAGGCCTTGCGAGTGCTGTTATTTGATTATTCAAAATCAAAATGGCCGCCAACGCATACCTGTCTACAACGGCCACTATTAATTTTGTGTCTTTCCTTGGGTGATCGCTATGGACAAGTTTGACTATATCTTGAAAGATTTTACAGGTACTGATGATGTATTAAAGGTACTATGTCCCATTTGCAGGCCAAAAAAGTTAAAAAGTTAAATTCCAACTGCATTTGAAAGATAATACTAATTTAGAACTTCCCTAAAAAAAGTGGGGCTTGAAAATGTCTTCAAGTGGGAAAATAACGACTATTAGTTGTCAAATCGACTTTAGGGCTATAGAGCCCAAAAGTAATAGTCTTGATTTACAGACAATTGTACCGAATGGTCATACGTTTTATGCTGCGCAAAGATTCAATCAGTTTAATCTTGGCCATCACAAGAAGTGGGTTATTGATGTAGACAAATGCTCATGTACCCTTTACAACTCTTTTCATGTATGTTATTACCAAAGAAGAAAAAAGGCCAGTCAGTCACTCAATAGTGTCTGACAGTGAAGTCTAGCAAGTAAACGGGTTTCCTTGCATAATTTGAATATGAGGACACTGCTAACATTTAAATTTCACAGATAGGACATACATGACATATTCATAATTCCTGCAAAGTTCTACAGAATTTGAGGTTGGCTGCAAAAGGGACATAGTACCTTTAAGCAATGTGTATACCCAGAATATTATTGTTAGTAGTGGTAGTAGTAGTATTAGTAGTTTGTAGTAGTAGTAGTATTAGTAGTAGTAGTAGTAGTTTGTAGTAGTAGTAGTAGTAGTGGTAGTAGTAGTAGTATTAGTAGTTTGTAGTAGTAGTAGTGGTAGTAGTAGTATTAGTAGTTTGTAGTAGTAGTATTAGTAGTTTGTAGTAGTAGTAGTAGTAGTTTGTAGTAGTAGTAGTAGTAGTAGTAGTTTGTAGTGGTAGTAGTAGTAACTCTTGGACTCTCTACAGTGAGCATATTTTTTTTACTCATACAGTGTAATTGCAGAGAGGTTCCTTGTAGGTTCTACTCTTTCTCTCCATTTACTTCCATGGCACAGACAACAATTTTTTAGATGTATTAAGAAGTGCGAATTGTAAATAAGCATTCCTCTCAGCTCACAATCAGAGTTTTGACTCTGAAAGAAACTTCTTATGCCATGAAATATGCAACTTGTCCCATTTAATATTTATGACCAAACTCAATGTGCTTCCTCTTGCAGCACAGACAATTTAACAGAGGTTGATATAAACCTTGTAAACATATTGTAATATATATTGTCAATCTATGTTTATTCTTCTGCAGGAATTCTGGAAGTACTATTCTGAGTGCTTGAAAGGACTAGAAATCAAAGAAGAAGATCTCAGTGATTCAGTAGTTCCCAAGCTGGATATACCAGACCAAGTACAGCAAGTCTTTGAATCAAAGGTAAGAACAATTTCTCAATCTTACTTTTTTTTTAAAGTTCAATTTATTTCTCCACAAATGCAGAACATAGGGAGATACATAGAATAAAATACATACATACAATACAATAATAGAACATGTACATCATATATAAAACGACTCCAGTTGGAGCAAAATCAGCGAATGTGGAAGGGGTAGTCAAAAATCAAAAAGGACTTATCGAGGTCTACCCCCAATAATACAAACAAATTAAATCTAAAAAGTAAAAAAATAAGGTAAAATGATGAGGTGGTACCAATAACTAGAAAGAAGAGGGAGAAAAATTTTAAAGACAGGGAAAAAAAGTGCATCTACCTATTTGTGAATGTTGTAAAGGATGGATTACTTATCAGGAATAATCTCAACTTAGCCCCAAATGAATACAATGAAGAACAAATTTTGATGTCAGGTGGAAGATGACTCCATAACATAGGTCCATTAAAGGGTATCCGTTTTTGTAAAAAAGAAGTCTTAGCTATGGGCATATAGAAACTACTTGCATTTTTTGTAGCATATGAATGAATAGAAGAGTTAAGTATAAAAAGATCATCACAGACAGGTGGCAAGTTGTTATGTTTGTACTGGATCATGAATTGACCAAGCTGCATAATATATATAGAATTAACATTTAAAATATTCATCCGTTTAAATAGGGGTGCAGTATGCGCTCGGTATGAAGATTTGGTTATCAAGCATATGGCTTCTTTTTGAAGGACTAAAAGTGTTATTCAGAAGGGTTACTCAATGATATTGCCCCAAGCAATATTTGCATACGACAAGTCAGGAAGCAGCAATGTAATATAAAGGTTACATAAGATTGGTAAAGGAAATAATTTATGCACAACATAAAAAATACCTATTGCACTTGAAATCTTAGAGGCAATGTGGTTAACATGTGTCTTCCAGTTTAAACCTTCATCTACATATATTCCTAAAATTTGTGTTGAACAGACCTGGATAAATATTCATCATTTAATTGCGCATGTAATTCATCAACATCAAAATTGATATTTCTACCTTTAAACACCATATAATTAGTTTTAGTCATGTTTACCTTTCATTTATTAGCATAAAACCAGCAAGAAACCTTCTCCAATTCTGTTTTCAAATCCTTATTCAGTTGCTGAACAGATTTACCAGACAAAAACATATTTGTGTCATCAGCAAATAATATAAATGACAATTTACTAGAAGCAAAATGAAGATCATTAATGAATAGTAGAAACAATGGGGGGCCTAGGATACTCCCTTGAGGAATTCCAGTCACAATGTTACATAAATCAGAAGACTGTTTAATTTAAATAATTTTCAAACCAATTCAAGGAAATACCTCTAATACCGTTAAATAAATATGAATGATTAACACTATCGAAAGCCTTTGAAAGATCAAGGAACATACCAATTGAAACCAGTTTGCTTTCTATTGCACGGGATACATAATTCATGAATTCTATTAAAGCCATGGAGGTTGAATATTTCTGCCTGAATCCGAATTGTTTAGAGAACAAAATATTATTTTTATCAATATAGTCAATAAGTCTTCTGTAGACAAGTTTTTCTAAAATTTTGGAAAATACTGGAAAGATAGATATTGGTCGATAGTTGTCTAAACACTCTTTACCCTTACTTTTATATATAGGAACTACTTTGGCAATCTTTAGTTGATCCGGTATTTTTCCAGAGATAAAGGATTCATTAAAAAGACAGCACAAATGCTTTTTATACAAAAATATGGTCTGTTTAACAAATGTTGGATCTATATTATCGTATCCTACACTTTTACCCACTTTCAATTCTTTAGCACGATCAATTATTTCTGATTCAGTTACATGTTTAAGAAATAGAGAATTAATATAATTGCCTGTGAGAAAATGTTTAAAATCTGTTCTCAGCAAAGGTATCGACTGATTCCCAATAGAACTGCTGATTGTACTGAATATTCATTAAATTCCTTTGACATTTCAAGTTTATTGGTTATCTTTATGTTATCTTTAATAATATAATCAGGACTATTGTTTTGCTTTTTTGCTTCATGATTTCATTCAAGTATTTCCAAGTCTCTTTTATATCATTTTTTTTTTAAAGTATGGAATTTCTTATACAAATATTCTTGCTTTGCATGCCTAATGTCGTTGTTCAAAGAATTTCTAAATTTTAGAAGTTTATTTTCTATTCAGCCCTTTTTTATGTAAACGTTATTGAAGCACATGTAATGGGTACTATTTTTGTGAGTGTCCTGTATAAGTTTCATTCCTTATTATTCCTACATGTACTGTTAGGAAATTATTAACATGCTTCCTGTCTATTGGCTCATTATAAAACAGCCCTTAGGCTTTTCAAAATTTTCAATTTAATCACTGGCTTGATTTAGAGAATGTATTTATCTTACAGGCACTACAAGACCAGGTGAAGAGCTATAACTCCAAGGTCCGATGGTTGTCAGTCAGTAGTCAACCCATCTGCCAAAGAGCTGGGGAGAAAGATAGCCAAGATGTCCAGAGGAAAGTCATAGGTGAGATGCATTCTGCTGTTATATATGATTACCGTATTTGCCGGCAATAAGGCCGCAGTGTTTTTGGAAGAAAAAATATCAAAAAGTCGGGATGCGGCCTTTACGCTACAACAACAAAATTCAGCGGTAAAAACAGCACGTCCATTTGAACATATGGGACTATGAACGGTAGGATGACTAGACGATGGTACAGGACAATTCTAGAATAACTCCACACAACTTACCGACAATTTTATGATGCATAGTTGACATGAAGACGAAAAAAAAGCATAACTTATTTTTCTAATAAAAATCTGCCGATAGATCTAGATCTAAGTCCGTACCATTGCATCGCGAAAAAAGTAAAAGAAGGGTCAGACCGTTACTTACGGAGCTAGCAGATGTTCCACAGCGCAACTGTGCAGGTCAAAAACGCAATTCCGGATTACACCGCACATCGTGGTAGGGGTATTGTAGGATACCAAATCTGCGTGCGATACAGTACTAGCTTCAAAATCGATGAAGATCTGCTACTAAATTACGATCATTTTTTAGGCAAACTTTTTGTAAATTTATAAGAATATTGATGAATTTGGTATCAGTTTGTAAAAAAAAATAGAGTGTTCTACTAGAAAATTACAATTATTTTGTTTGGTCCGTTTTTTTCTCTCTTTTTTTTCCCCTTTTTTGTTTCTCATTTTTTTCCTTCCCTCTATGAAATGTCAAAGTTGGGGGTGCAGCTTATGCGGCGCTGCGGCCTTATCGCCGGCAACTACGGTACAATGTTTTGAAGAAAAAAACTGCAGAACACCCCATCACACAAATAACCTAAGTACTGCACATGCTGAATCAACTACATGTATACAGTAGAATACAATACAGTAGAATACAATAAAGTCATTTCCATAGCGCTCTTACAAACTAACTGTTGTTTCACAGCGCTATTATCAAAGAAGTTGTTGATCATGGTCAAAGAGGAGAGTTTCGAGACATTTTCGGAAGTAGAAGTTTGACACACCCTGGTTAAAGCAGACTAACTGTACAAAAGAATCAGGAATTTGTTCTAATTACATTATAACATTCCGTACGTATATAATTCATATCTATCAATATGTACTGTTGAAATCGAAATTACTTTTCGTGTTATCTGCTCTGTGAGGACCAGTGATCTGACCAGGGCCTGGGGTTTTCTTAATGTGTTTTTGTCCTTGTATTGTCTGCTCTAATATCATAATATCATTACACTCTATCATTTAATTGTTGAATAATTAATAAAGTGATATATATCATAGCTGCATGTTACACCTTTGTTTTATTTCCTCAGATTTAGAGAAGACTTTCCAGAGAGCTGAGAAGGCAGCTGTGTCTAGATTTGAGTTGATGTCAGACAGTCTGACTAGGGTCAAGGAATTAGAACATCAGATGAAACGGATGAAGACTTGGCTAGATGAACAGCAGTCAGTTATTTCTCAGCCAATCACTCTCCAATGTTCACTCAATGATATTCACAATCAGATCTCTCAACATAAGGTATGGTATCACATTCTTTTTCCATTCTGTATGTGAATTGATTGAAGAATCTTCTGTGTAATTGTTTATTCTGTATTTAAAACAATTTTGAACTGTATGCCTGCAAGAAAAATTATGTATCTCTTTATTAGTGAAAAAAAATACCCAATGACTGTGAAATATGATTTTGATATCACATCGTTTGCTCACATGAATGCATAAATACATGTCAGGGACTGTGTGTTGAACGGAATATAGAAAAAGTTGAATTAAAAGATTATGTGAAACGTCTGATATCATTTATTAATTTTCAACTTGTTCTATTTTCTGAAGAATTCTGAAGAAGAATACTAATGTTTCAGTAAATAGACATGCTGCATTTGTAGCAAAATAATTTGGTGAAGTCTACAAATAAATGCCTTGCACACTGTAGTCTAAAATACTGTTTACTGATAGTTAATTTTGGAAACATTAATTTGTCCCACGTTATCAATGATAATGATATTACTAAATGTTATTTCTTTTGTTGGATACTTGTAAGGAAAACTTGTAGTTGTCATAGAGCTGTGAAAAAGATGATCAGTCATTGTCTGTGCTAATGGTGGAAATATCAGTTTCTCATGAAAAGTTTATCATACCAATTGATTTAGATGGTTAATGTTGAATTTGTATATTTCTAATTTGCTTATACTATTTCTAGTCAAGTATGTAATCTGGATCATATTCAATGAGCTCATATATTTCATTTCATTATTGTAGAATGTGAATGACAGCTCTGTTTCTCACAAGCCTCTACTAATGAATCTCATGAGAGATGGAGAGAACCTTGCACAGAGATTGGGAGAGGATGAAAAGCAACAGATCACTTACAAACTTGACAATATCCAAGCCTTATTCAATAGGTAAGACTGTATTATGCTGTAATTTACAAATGAGAGGATACACTGAATATGAACTTAGTTCTCTGTTATACTGTAATAATTTTATGAACTAAAAATGTTTGATCTTGTTGAAAATGTTTGTAAAAGATTTGTACATGCCATTCAATTACCAGCATATTTCATTAATCCCTAGACATTTATCTAAAACCTTTGTGTAAGTAAATAGTGCAGTAATGCAGTATCAATTCTTGCATATTTTATGTACATTTATTTGTAAAACTAAAAAAAAAATTGGTGTGAATATTTCGCAAATTGTCGTTAAGGGCCATTTTCATGAAACTTTCGCAAACTGCAAAGATTAAGGAGAATGAAACCCAAGAAACTTTACCTGATAATCTGTTTAAAAACTGCGAGCCAGTTAAAACTATCTTGAAATTACTCCTATTTGATTACATTGGAAGGAAAACAATCTCTTTAAAGTTTGCAGTTTCCTTGCTAGCCATTTTCCTATGGGAGCTGTCATTTTTATAAAAACAGTGGTGTTAGAGTAGTACAGGTCTTTTGACCTGCATAAAGTGGATAGGGTGTTACATAATGTCTAGGTATTATACACCCAAAAAACAGCCATCTTGTTACATTGGCATTTGAAACAGGTGATTTCTTTGAGCAGATAAACAAATGTCATTGTCACTCTTTTGAACAATTAGTGGAGGTTTGTATGACCAATCAACAATTTATGCATGCTAAATATTGCTTAACAAAAGAATCCGCTCAGTTGTTTAAAACATTAGAACCAAATAGCTTGTCCCATAAGTTATGAGAGAACATCTATTCTTATGAATACATTACAAAAAAGCTTCATGATTTGGAAACCATTGTGACGTATCTCACAGATCCTTCATTTTAACTAGAATACAGGTCAGTGGGTATCGCACTAGTTGTATGACTCTGACATCACTATTTTAATCTAAATGGCGACTCCCATGGGAAAATTGCTACCAAGGAAACTCCAACCTTTGGGGACACTGTTTTCCTTACTAAGTAGTCAAATGGGATTAATTAAGTGATCTACAGCAGATCCTGCAGATCACCCCTTGATTTTTTTCTGTTAAAGTTGGGTAAGAATTAAACTATACTAGAACCATACTTTTTATATTTATTATTTGTCTAACAGGACTGTGGATACTACTGGTGAGAAGTATGCTAGACTAACTAAAGCTTACAATGACAGAGTGGCCTTCGAGGCTGATCTTAGTCAATGTGACGCACAGTTCCAGGACTTGAAATCATCTGTAGACCAGCTTGATCAGCCCATAGGGCTTTCATCAGTTGATGCCTCTCGTCGAATCTCTACATGCAAGGTATCACACCTTAAATAGTGTTTGTAAATGCTCTACATTTATTAGTGGGATTTATCTATTTTAATCGGGACCTGGGAAGATAATAACTGTCATTCATATGTGGAGATGTTACATATTAATTTGATTGCTGTGGTATTGTGGTCTGAAGTACTCAAAGACATATTTTGCACTTTGCTTTAGTTATTTACATTCATTATGCATACTATTACAGTACGGCAATGCCGATGTGTATACCTACCCCACCACTGCCTCAATAAAACATATCAAAACACATGGACCCAAAATAGTTTAATCATAGTTTGGTTGTAATTTACAGAAAAGTCCCCCACTCCTTCTACTATCATCTTGAACTATATCCAAGCTACAATTTTAAAATCATGGAAAGGGAATCTTAGATATTTTTGTTTCTGTTATTGTTTCATCACATAAAGGACCTTCAAGCCAAACTTGACTGCCTGCAGGCCCCTTTCAATAAACTTAATGATGGATATGATCACATGACCAAAGAAGGTCAGGTGACACATGTTCAAGACATTGCCAGACTCGACCAACTCAACGAAGAACTCAAGAAGGCATTACAGACCCAAACCAAAAGTTCATTAGATGCACAGGATGCAAGGAAAGGGTATGAAGATGGCATGACCAAGATACAGGAATGTCTAGAGCATTATCACAATGAAGAACCTGCAAGAGAACAACTTGGTCTGGATATGGAAACTAAGCTTCGCAAATGCAAGGTATCTCATATTGATGAAATATGTAAAATATATACTAAAATATTACTATATGATCTCAGACAATTGTAAGACAAAAGATGTGTTAAATTTTATCTTAATATATGTCCAAGCTGTACAATCATGTCCCTAAAAACACCTTCATATTAAATATGCATATTTATTCAACTCACTCCTAGATCCTAATAAAATGATTGGTCATGCGCGGTCATGTGTGATTCATTTACTAAGAATATTGCACGAAAAAGCATTTGTATAATATGGAAATATTCTAATTTATCAGCCTGTCCACTCACCCTTGATTTCGATATTAAATCATACCAATAAATGAATCAATTGGGTAGGTTTCATTGCCATCGGTATAAATTGAAAGGAATAGCCATGAAAGTAATCATGGCATTAGCTGTAGCAATTGCTTAATTGTTTCCTTTGATGTAATTTGTCTTTTCTCTCCAGGTTGCTCTTGAAGAAATCACCTGCCTTGAAGAAGTCATGTCTTCACTCCCGGAACACTACCAAGCAGTATGTAAGACAGCCAATCAACTTGACCAACGAACAGTGAACTCCACTGTCCACAAGATGACCTCTGACCTGATGGCAGCCAAGGCCAATCTGGAGCAGAAACAAAGGTCATTGGAAGGCAAACTCAGTGACAAGGAGGCTTTGAAGGAGGATCTGGACAGGTGTTTAAAGGAGCTGAAAGGATGGAGCCAGGGTGTGAAGGAGCCAGTTATCTTTGTGCTGGAGGTGGAGCCAGTTAAAGAGGCACTCTGTTTACATCAGGTAAGAAACCTTTCTTTTACTCTTAAGGAGCCTATTAGATGCAGAAATAATGAAAATACAATTAAAATAAAGAATATGGAAAATTTATTTTATGTTTTGGGAATCCATCATGTACTCATCCCATTCCAAAGTTTTATTCTCCCAAAGAAGCACAATATAAATGATATCAACAGGTGAAGGTAATCATGTGCAGATTACCAGAGCTGAGTTAAATCATTAAGCCTATTTATATGATCTCCAAAGATTGCACAGTCTTCATCTTAGTAATGATGATGATAATATCCGTACCTTAATACAAACTGTTATGTTCCTGGTAATATAGACCAACCAACCCAAGATGGACCATACTCTAGAGCAGGCCCAAGCCCTCATCATCTCTGCCAATGCCAAGTTTGCAGACTTGGGTGAACCCATCACTCCAAAGCTCCAGGATCAGCTTCAGACCTTGGACACCCTTCACCTAGACCTTCTCCAGGCCTCCAGGAACAGAGGAACCAACCTGATAGAGGCTGTCAACCTGAGGGAAGAGTTACAGAGTCAGAGGGCAGAGGTCAAGGAATGGCTTGAGGAGGGAGAGGGAATGCTAAAAGAGGCTCAAGGTGGAATCAATTATCCTCATGGAGAGCAGGATTTGCATCAGCACAGGGTATGTTCAATACATCAAATGATGTACGTACAGAGTAGAAGAAAGAATGCATTGTAATTTAGTACAAGAAGCAATTTTTATATTCTGACATTAGTGTGGAACATTTAAAGTTCATTCTTAACTTATTCCTTGGTGTCATGAATCTCACACTACCAACCTCACCCATAGGCTTTATGTAGAATAACCCAAAATTGTAAACATTATTTTCCTGTTACAGCAATTCTTCTGTCAGGAACTAGTGTACCAGAACAAGATGGATGACCTGGTAGATCTTGCTGATCGCCTGTCTTCTTCACTGACACCCTCTGTACGAGAAGAGATGAAAGCTGATTTGAACAATCTCAACTCGAGGCTTTCATCTGTGGATTTTGGAGCAAGGGAGTATGAGGAAAAACTGCACAAATTTCTTGGAAAATGGCAGGACCTTTTAAGTGGAGTGAATGATGTGGAGAAGGCCTTAAATGTTGTCAAGGAGAGAGCAGTGTATGGAACACCAACCAGTTTACCTCAAGCACAGGATAATAAACAACTCAATAAGGTAAGTATGTTTGTTAAGAATAATACATTTGGCACAAAATATTCTGATTGTTTTTCATTACTTTACTCACTTACCAAGTGCCTATTTCTAGGTTTACATTATGTTCCCGGCGGCCATGGCAGCCCTGTTTGCCCAAAACGTAGTGCGCCGTAGGGTTTTGACCATTATTTTTAATGTATTCAAGTTTTGTTAGGTCTTGCCAAGTTTTTTTTATTATGTACTGTCACGTTTTGTTGCGTTCACCCCGTTTTACTACAGCCTACTAGGTTTCTCATCCGCACCGGGACTGCTGTGGCATATTTTCTGACAGTTTAAAAAATCTGGCCCGGCATCCATGACAATCACGGCTAAATTTGTCACGTTTGTCCATTCCGCCCCCCGCGTTGTCTCACGTCCATCCCGTTTTGTCCATGGTGGCCTAAAACGTGATTGGAGCCCCACAAATATTATAAATGGTTATATTTATGGATATTTCAGCCGTCTCTAAACCGATTTTGATGAAACAAAGAAGATTTTGTCATATAAATTGTATATACCTTCAAATTTGACACTCAGTTTTTCATTATCTCACAACAAATTATTTTGTGTAGCGCCCTCTATACCATAATTTGACTATGTCCCATTTGCAAGCCCAAAAAATGAAAAGGTTAAATTCCAATGGCATTTGGAAGACATTACTAATTTAGATCTTCCCTCAAAACGAAAGGGCTTGAAAATGTCTTTTAGTGGGAAAATAATGACCATTAGTTGTTGAATCGACTTAAGTGATTGCGTGTTGTGTTGTTGTTGTTTTAGTTTTAATGGCATGTACCGTTCATTTATGATATTTACGCTTGCAATCGCTTAAGTAAGTCTGATTTTCAGACCCTTTTACCGAATGGTCGTACGTTTTGTGCTGCACAAAGATTCAATCAGTTTAAATTTGGCCATTACAAGTACCGTAGTAGGTTATTGATGTAGACAAATGCTCATGTACCTGTTTCAGCTCATTATTTGTATGTTATTACAAAAGAAAAAAAAGATGTTGGTCAGTCACTCAATAGTGTCTTACAGTGAAGTCTAGAAGGTAAACAGGTTTCCTTGGATAATTTGAATACTAGGACACTTCTTTATGTTTACATTTTACACTTATTCACAGATAGGACATACATGACATATTCATAATCCCTGTAACGTTCTACAGAATTTGAAGTTGACTGCAAAAGGGACATAGTATCTTTAACCTGGATCATTGATATACTATATTGTCAGTTTTTTTAACCAAAAGATGTCGATATAACATTGTTTACTTGTTGTGTATCTATGTGACAATGATTTTAGTAATAAATGATTGAATCAAATATGTATGATTATGCTTTTTTCCCCCTCCAATCTTTGATTATTCCACTGTCATTTTCTAGGAGATTGAAAACATTTTACAATCTCAAGAGACTCAGCTGAAGCTCCTGCATTCCTACTCCCAACCAATCCTGGAGGAGGGGAATCCTACTGGTCGGGAGTCTGTATCCTCCTTGATCCAATCTCTGGAGGACCTCTTTGATTCCCTGCAGCTACAGGTAGAGAGTGACAGGACCAGGGTTGAGGACCAGGAACAGGTCTGGATAGACTACAATGACAGGAGACAAGAATTGCTAGAGGTACTAGGTCAAGCGGAGGATGCAATGCCTGTATCGGTCTCACTTGGAGCTGATATCAATGATCTCCAAGGAAAACTTTCATCTGTGAAGGTATGCCTCCTGTCCACACTTTGATCATTTGATTATATGTATTTGTGCTTCATTATTAAAATACATACATGTTAAAGATACTATGTCCCTTTTGCAGCCAACATCAAATTCTGTAGAACTTTGCAGGAATTATGAATATGTCATATATGTCCTATCTGTGAAATTTAAACGTGAGCAGTGTCCTAATATTCAAATTATGCAAGGAAACCCGTTTACTTGCTAGACTTCACTGTCAGACACTATCGAGTGACTGACTGGCTTTTTCTTCTTTGGTAGTAACATACATAAAATGAGCTGTAAAGCGTACATGAGCATGTGTCTACATCAATAACCCACTTCTTGTAATGGCCAATATTAAACTGATTGAATCTTTGCGCAGCATAAAAGGTACGA
This sequence comes from Strongylocentrotus droebachiensis, assembly GCA_035222895.1. Classification (NCBI taxonomy): domain Eukaryota; kingdom Metazoa; phylum Echinodermata; class Echinoidea; order Camarodonta; family Strongylocentrotidae; genus Strongylocentrotus; species Strongylocentrotus droebachiensis. Next base: position 197,896 of record JAVYIG010000447.1, read on the forward strand.
CCTTTCGGTACAATGGTCTGAAAATCAGACTATTACTTACTGGCTCTATAGCTCTTAAGTCGATTCAACAACTAATAGTCGTTATTTTCCCACTTAACCCTTACTGTACTGGGCTATTTTGAGCACCTCGTGACTGGGGGAGGCCCCCCCCCCCCCCTATGATCTCGGCCGTCGAAAGTCCGATGAACACAAAAATGTACATGTTTATAGATATTTACGAAGGAACAAGATAGTATAATTAGTTTTTTCCTAATATGCAAATTTTTGTCATTATAGCCTAATTAATTATGCAAAATGCTAATTTTATGCATTTTACAGAAAACTCTACATATTTGTCCGTAGACTTGTGAAGAATGTTGAAAATGTATTGAATAAATGTTTCCTTCATTTCAAATTCATGAGGTTACATTATTTTTAAAAAGTCATGAAACGACAATTCAAAATTCCAAGCGGTTGCGGCGCAATCTCCGAAAATGTCCAGTACAGTAAGGGTTAAAGACATTTTCAAGCCCCCCTTTTTTTTAGGGAAGTTCTAAATTAGTATTATCTTTCAAATGCCGTTGGAATTTAACCTTTTCATTTTTGGGGCCTGCAAATGGGACATTTGATGAAATGAGAATTGATACTCAACTTATGGAAATTGTAAAAGCTTCTACAAAACCATTCTTTTTCAGAAATTTTACCAATTGTATGGTTGCAAATTTAAAACATGCGAAAATGGGCTGACAATGCTTGTTTGAATTATTGCGCAAACAATTTGTAAAAATGTATTTGTTCTTGTTATCCACAAAAGTATATTAATGGGAAAAATATCTGCTTGTTCAAAGTATTCTGCATGTAGATTTTCATTTATGTCTCTGTTTATATGCCTCCGCAACATAGTATTTTGTTTTTGGGTTGTCCATACGTCCCGTCCTTGTGAACACGTTACCTCAAGAACTGATTGATGGATTACCGCCATACTTGGGTCATGCATGTATCTTGCAGAGCCAATCAACTGATTAGATTTTGGGGTCACGAGGTCAAAGGTCACAGGGCTCATTATGTATGCAAAAATAGCTTGTGATCACATTAACATTAGAATCGATTGATGGATTACCATCAAACTCAAGACATGTATGTATCTTGCAGAGCCAATGAACTGGTTAGATTTTTGGATAATGAGGTCAAATGTCAAAGGTCATACATGTATATGAAAAATAGCTTGTAATCACGATATTCTGAGAACCTGTTAATGGATTACAATCAAACTTGAATTTTTAGAATTGCATCTGGTTTGTAAAATCGCTCTATGGCGGAGGCATCCTTTTCAAAGATCCATCTTATTTCTTCTGTAGCTAAATGCTAGTCTTAGTTCACTGTTAAAAAACTAGCAAGCTAAGGATCAAAATGCATGAAGGCAATAACATATGAAACTGTACATGAAGATAGAAATAACTTGTGGCAATGGTGATATCTATATGTTTTTAACTCCATCATTGATATGTGCATGCAACAACTTGAGATCTGAGTTTTACTCTTACTGAAGCTTGTACTTTTGTTCGCTTATTCATGACGAGAAGGCTTAACAAGCAATATACTTTATCTATTGATTCAGGCTGCCATGGAAATTTTGGATAATGGTGAGACTCTACCATCAAGGGTAACAGTTGCATCAAACAAGTTACTTGAGAGTGTGCTGGGCCAGTCTGATGAAACTCATCCAGTGAAGAAAGACACACAGGAGTCAGTGAATAGATATCACAAGTAAGACAAAGATGCTTCAAATTAAGGTGCTTCTTATACTATTCTTAGTGGTGTGGTGAAGAAAAATTGATAATTTAGAATGCATCTTTAATCTAAACCATGAAATAATGATATATGTAGATCAATGTGATGGTTATTTTACCTGACTGCTAAGAAAGCATAAATGCTTGTAAGTAAGCAACCAGACGGCCGACGGCTTTAGGTCCTCTCCGAGGGACCTGGTAGTGAGGATTAATGCCTTACCAAAGGGCCCTAGCGCATCTCCTTGGTTTCAAACCCGGGTCACCGGATTACGAGACCACTGCTCTACCGACTGAGCTATCACGCCTCACTCTGAGGAATGAATATGAGATAAATATATATATGTCAAAGCTATGTATTGAACATTTGTAACTATTTTTATTTGACAGGTTACATGACTCTGCAGCTAGACTTAAAGACAACATAGAGAAAGAACTATCAGAGAGGGCAGCATTTGAAACAGAGGCAGATGAATCATTAGCCGATTTTATTCAAGGCAGAGAAACTCTGGAAGAACAAACTGCTAGTATTGGACCCCTTGTTTCAGATGCAGAAGAGAGAATAAACCAACTTCAAGTAAGATCCGTTTGTCTTGAATGCATAACGAAAATAGCTATCTATGCTGTAGCTAGTGATACATATATGTAATTACGGTGTTAAACAAACAATGTCTAACATGTACATGTCAGGGATGCCAGTTTTCAGGCAATTGCCTGAATTCAGGCCCTGGCAAGTTATTTTCAGGCCATAGTTTAGGCTATTTTGTGTACAAACTAGCTCATTCTAGGTGATTTTCAGGCCCTCTGATCAATTCTAGCTGGCATCCCTGACATGTGTTTTGTTTATGTTTTTGTTTGTTTTTAGGATCATACCTGCATAACATATTAGCAAAGACTTCCACAAAAACATCACAAACATATTTTTCTAAAAATAAACATTCAATATGAAAAAGAGCAAGGTTCTTTCTCTAAAGTAATCTATTTACAACCATTTAACAATGGTGCAATTCTATTTAAAATTGGGTATAGTCTTGACCTGAGGAGCACTTTCAAAGTCATTCCCATTACCCTTTGCAATTCTATTTAAAATTGGGTATAGTCTTGACCTGAGGAGCACTTTCAAAGTCATTCCCATTACCCTTTGGAATGATTATTATCACGTTATTATAAAAGATTTAAGTTGCCTAGGAAATAGTCTTTATGTATTTAACACATGTTCCTTGTTTACTTAAGGCTGTGAAGTCAGAGCTCCTGCCCAAATTAGATCACATAGAGGAGTTGTGTAATGAGCAGCATCAGAAGTACAAAGACCTTAACTCAGTGCCTCCATCTAGCATCTCAGAGAAACTTGAAGATCTCCGATCGCAGAAATCAAAGCTGAACAACCAGCTAGACTCTACCATCCAGGAATTAAATGAGGCCAAGAAGATGAGGTGTTTATTCCAGCAAAAGACTTGCAATACAGAGCAAGCTGTAGACAAAGCAAAGCAGCTGTTGAACAAACATATCTTTGATGTGCCAGATGCTAAAAAGGAACATGAGGTAATTGCTCTTTCTATTCTTATAGAGTTACTGCTTTCATCCACTTCATCACAGTATCTCAGCGAACATTTGCTTTATTATAATTCTCCTATATCAGGAGTGTTGTGGTCGAGTGGTTTAAGGCGCTTGACTGGAGATGCGAAGGTCAAGGGTTTGAATCCCGACACGGCTCTAATATCTTTTGGCAAGATATTTACCTGCACTTGCCACTCTCCACCCAGGTGTTAAATGGGTGCCCGATAGGATGCAAAATTTCATGTGGTTGGATGAGCAAGTGTGCACTTGTAAAAAGGCGACTAGCTGGAATGATCCCCAGGGAGTGGAAAATGTGCATACATTGTGTGCTGGTAAGCCTGAATCCGATGACCAGGTAAATAATATATCTGCAAAGCGCTTAGGCACATTGTTGTATCGATGTATTGGGCGCTATATAAAAGTAGAATATTATTATTATCATTATTATTATTTGTGTGTCAGTTTGTGTTATCTTGAATAAGTGATATAATTTGATATTATAAAATGTAATTTAGCGGTCATTAGTGTAATGATCAAGAATCATAAAGAATATTCTATGTATTTGATCTGCTAAATCTTTATTGAAATCCTAGTTTGGAGGTCTTTAGGTAGATGCTTTAATGACAGAGTCCGGCTCTTCCCTGAAAAATAAATATAGGACAGATTATGAAAACAGTGTACACTGCTTTTTTATTAACACTGACAGCAGTCTACTGCTACAGCTGGAACTCAGTTTCACCAGACATGGAATGAAGGGGTCTGGTTTTTCTTTGAAAGAAATTAGGACATATATGAAATGAATTTCTGTGTTGATCACTAATGGCAGAATTTACAGGACTCGTTGGAGTCAGCTCAGTTAGTCATGCACTCTGTTCAGTACGTCGCCCAGCAACTGACGGACCAGACCAACAGACCAGACGAACGCAGTGCCATCATCGCTACCATTGCATCCCTTCAGACCAATCTAGCAGAGGTCATTCACACCACTGACCAGATGACCGATGAACTGATCAAAGCCATGGAGCCGTGGAAGCAGCACCAAAGTGCCAAGGAAGCAGTGGAAAGGTGGCTTGATCAAGGAGTTGATACGGTGAAGCCTACCTTGAGCCTGGGTAATATGCCTACGGTCTTGCGTCAACTGCAGGAACACAGGGTTAGTGAATCGACCCTTGCCTTTTCAATCCTGTGGTTTACATTTTATTAAAATGTTCAACCCATTTACTCTAGCTATTAGTTGATGTTAGTAGCATAGCTCTTCCATTTTACAGCAATATTTAATTTCATTTTATTTTGTTGATAGTCATTGACAGATTGCCTGTATAAGTACAATAAAACACTTCATGATTACTTCTTTGAGTTTAAATTCTATATATGCTAATAAACAACAGCAGAAAATATACATACCAGTACAATATTCGTCTTAAAATGTCATCTGGAGTGGTTCATCAGGCTAATTATCTTGTTGATTATTCCACTAATACTACTGCAAAAGTAGAATAAAATCCTATATTTGTGTCATAGAGGGGTCGAGGTCGAGTGGATATGTGACCAGACTGTGGATCACAAGGTCCGCGGTTTAAGTCCCGCGGCGGCACTTATGTCCTTTGGCAAGACATTGATCTACTTTTGCCACTCTCCACCCAGGTGTTAAATGGGTACCCGGTAGGATGCGAAAGTAAATGTGGTTAGATGATTAAATTAGATTAAGTTAGATTGTAAAAATGATGCCTGGCTGGAATGCTCCCCAGGTAGTGGAGAATGTGCATAGATTATGTGCGGGTAAACCTGTATCTGATGACAGTAGTGATAATATATCTGTAAAGCGCTTCGTGAAATGCGCTATAAACGAACTATTATTATTATTATTAATTTATCATAATTTAATTTTTATAACGGAGAAATGTCACTATTATTCTTTTCTGCTAAAATGTAGGCATTACTGGAAGATGTCCCAGACACTATTGAAAGTGTAGAGGCCTTGATGTCTTCTGGTCCAGCTCTTGCCAAAGTGCTGAAGGACCCTATCCACCAGGACAAAGCAGATGACCTGAAAAAAGACTTCCAGGATATGCTTAGTACCGCCCAGGAACGCAAGGACACCTTGGAGAATGAGACAAGGAGGTGGCAGAAGTATCAGGGTGGTCTCATGGATCTGTTCCAAAGGATAGCCGATGCCAAGGATATGATGCTCTCACCAGACATGGATCAAATGACTCTCAATCAACAGCTTGAAAATCAGAAGGTATTGTATTGTAACAGACATTCAAAGATTTTGTCGGATTAAAACTATTTGTGGAAAATTGGTCCAATTGAAATACAGGAAATTGGACATGCATGTGCTGTAGATCTTGTTGAGATCCTGGGTGGTGGAATCCGCCCTACCATTGCTGAGAGAAATAACCAATCCTCTTGAGGGTTTATTAGATCTCACTTCTGATTGCAATTAAGATTCTATTATAGACTAATGAACAGGAGAATAACCTGGCTTGTATTTAATAACATTTGATAGGATCAGAATTTATTGCATATCAACATTTGCAGGATATAAATAATTCTATTAAAGGCGTTGGCCATTTTCGATATTATTTTGAGAATTCATTTGTGCCATTTATTTGTAAATTTTAGGAGGTTCTTGAGAAGTTAGAAGCTGCCAGTAAGCGCCTAGCAGACCTGAATGATGCCCACAAACTCCTGGCCCCCAACTCTGCTGATCAAACAAGTGAGCTAGATGGAGATGATGATGAGGATGATATCGTTGAGAAGGAGGTCAAAGATCCTCAGTTGATGAGCTTACAGGAAGACATCTCCCGGATAAATGATGTTGCCATACAACATGGTGAAGTCCTACAGAAATCTCTTGTACAACAGGTCAGTGAGCCCCCCCCCCCCCCCCCCCCCAAAAAAAAAAAAAATCCTTCTTTTGATGTTGACTATGCAAATGAGTTCTTTCAGTAAGGCAATTGTACATGTACATATCTAAATCCAGACAGTATGCATTGTAATTAGAATAGATGATTACTTTGTCTCATTCTTGCACGTGAAATTCAAAAAAAAATCAAAGGGATTTTAATTGTGACTTCATGAGGCCTCATCAACAGTATTCTCTCATTTTTTGTGTGTTTTTTATTGAAATAAATCTTGAACGCAATTGGTGCCATAGACAGTTTATATTTCCCATGTTTTTATTTTTGAGCCTAAGAAAACTGGGTTTTCTTAATATTAAAAAAGGCTCAATATGTGTTTAAAATGACATTATGTTTTTAATGTTCTCATACAGGAGGCATATGAGAAGCAATTGGAATTATTAGAAGCTCAGCTCCAGACAGCACAAGATACAATGACATCCCCAGTAGAACCTACAAGTATGGAGCAACTCCAGAAACAATTAGCACAACATAAGGTAAATATTATCATAAACTATTGATATTAAAATTGAGTGTAAAAAAGCTGGTTAGAATGGTATATATGCTTCTTTGGCAGAGGATCTTGTTCCATTGTATTTCCTTCATTCATAGCCATCTAAAAAAAAATCCACTTTTACATCACAACCTTGTTTAAAGTTTATGTTTTGGCTTGATGTACACAATGAAGTAGTATACTTTATGTTACTGTACATTTAAGATTGATAATTGCAGTGTATGACTCATTCAAACTTAGTGCGAGCTTCAGTCCCAGATGTTGAAAGCATTGAGAGAATGATTGCTAAAAATGTACTATATTTTAAAATTTCTTTTTGAGCCTACCTATAGGTTAACCATTGTGGAGCTCTCTTCCAGCTGTTGGTTAAGAAGTTGATATTGTAGATGAAATATGTCTTCCTTTGAGAATGTTGAAACTGAATTGTAGAGCAGGAACATCTTTTGGGGTAATTTTGCAGGAGATATATCATACCTATTTATATTATTTTTCACTTCAGGTGCTTGCAGTCGAAATTCAAGGATATGAAAATGAGATTCAGGAAATTAACAACAAGACTCAAGAACTCCAGGAGGAAGCAACTAGAAGGACAGACTTCAGGCAGACATATCTTGCCGCCCTCACTCCTCTTGGTCCCCCTATGGTTGCTACTCCAGAGTTTGGTGTAGGTGCTCGCTTGGTTAGAAGGGGTTCACCCATAAGGACTCCATGGAGATCATTTTCTCCAGAACCTATGCAGACTTCATTACTGGAATCAAAGAGACCTCTTGGTGAAAGTGATGTCACTGAAGATCAGCCTCCACAGAAGAAGGTTCTGTTTGCTGATGACCCCTCAGTGGCAGGTGTAGGTGATGAATGTCACAGAGACGATGTTGACAGTTCACTAGCACTTCCTTCCATATCAGGAGTAGAAGGCAAAGAGATGGACTCAAATGAAGATATGTCAAAATTTCCTACACAATCTACCAAGAGATGTTTTGATGATAGTGAACCTGAACAGTCACCTAAAATTCTTGCCACATCCACACCCAGACCAGGTTCCGTTGAAAAACCTTTGGATAACCTGAATTCTAAAAGTGCTGCTCCATTATCCAAAGTGTTACCTGATCCTTACAGTGATGTACCATATCAAATTATCACTGACAGGGGACCTGCATATGTCCTTCGCCCAGCAGGCTCCAGTTCCATCATTGGACAACCTGGAAAGGATGGGGATGCACCAGGTGGAGGGGATCATCAAACCCGATATGTCATCAAGCAACCTACACCATACCTTTCTCCTGTTGTTGTTCGGAGGGTGCCCATTGTAGAAAGAATTGTACCATTTGCCGTCATTGATCCAAAAACTGGCAAGACTATGGAGGCTGTACCAACAGGCAATGTGAACGATTTGGAAAACAATGTAACAGCCTACATGGTAGACCCTGAAACAAAGGAATTGGAAATACTAGATCCTGAAAACAAAGTTGCTGTTGTGGCAATACCTTTGAGTGATGAGAGTCTACATAGGGTTCAAGTAGAAGAAGTTGTTTTTGAATCAAGGGTCAAACATGTGGAGATGGCTCCTGATTTAATGAGGAGTTTACCTTTCTCTGGGCTTAATGATACTGACAGTGACAAAGGTCTTGATGATATCGATGGTGACAATGGACAAGCTGATGTTCAGAGTGTGAAAGAGGAAGGTGATCTGGATAGTGCTCAAGAATTTGACGATATCGATAGTGCCAAAGGACAAGTTTACATTCATAGTGCTAAGCAGGGTAATTTCCCAAGTCTGAAAGGACTCAATGATGTACAAAGTGTCAAAAGACTTGATCATGTAGATGGTGCTAAAGGACTTGATACAGACTTACCTCCTAAAGCTCAAGCAGATGATAGCCCTTTGCCAATGCTTCCCGATGATCTGAACATCGGGCAACAGGAATCTAACAAAGAACCTCTAATAGGCATACAAGGCAGTCAGAAATATGCTGGTGAGCAGCCACAGCCCTCAAATACGGATGTGTTCAAATCAAAATTAGGAATGGCAGAAGAAAGCGAGAAGCCAAATACTGATCTTCACCAGGTAGTAACCACCAAAGGACCTGCATATAAACTGATGCCTGTTGACTCTGATTCAACAGCTTCAAATCATGGAATAGATACTCTGTCCTATGGTGATGATTCAAAAGAGACTGTACCACAACAATACACTGTCTCAAAGATGACTCATTTTGATGGTGTTCCTGAAGTGGTTGGTAATGCTCCTGTGCCCTGGGATCAAGTTCCTATCCTAATCAAGGACCCATCAACAGACAAGATCTTAAAAATTGTTCCTGTAGTGGATCCTGATGATTTGAAAAGCAAAGTCACTGCATATTTACAGTCTGACCAACGGTCAAAAACCGTGGAGATTATTGATCCTCAGCTTATGAAATCTTATGTGGCTGATGCTTTAGAGTCTGTTCACTGTGACGAGAACGCTTCAAAATCATCCAAGTTAGATGAAGATAAGCAAGCTCTTCAGCTTATGACAAATAAAGGACTAGCATATGTCCTGCAACCACTGTCTAAAGAAGCATCATCCGTGCAAGATGTCACACCTGTTGGGAAGAAACCTGAACAGGACAATGCAGAGTTCAAGATCGTTGATGAAGCAAGACCGGCTAATGCTGCTGTTGTGACAGGATCAAGAAGTTCAACTAGACACAAACCAATAGAGATCCTTGATCAACTTTCAGGGCAGAAATTTGTTGCAGAACCTGCTACTAATGTTAATGACCTGATGAGCAAGCCCACACTTTACCTGCCAGAGACAGCAGATCTGTCCAAGCCATTGGTAATATTCCATCCTAAAACAAGTACAGAAATAGTTGCCTTTCCAGCAACACCTCAACCAACTGAATTTTCCAAACAGCCACATTATGATAGCACTTACCTTTCTGACTCTGGGTCTTTTATAGAATCGCAAAGAGATCATATTCCAAGTTTTATCACTTTGAAATCAATGACTGTTCCAGTTGCTGATTGTGAATACAGCAAGGTTAAACCAAGCAATCAAGTAACAACAGTTATGACAGAACCCATCACTCATCAGGTTGTCACTGATCATGGACCAGCATACACACTGAGACCTTTCACTGGAAGTGGTGGTCCAGCAGCAGGTGATGATGATCCAGATGTAGACTTTGTCCTTGCCAGTCAAGACCAATCAGATGATCCTCCTGTTTTGACTGGGGAACAGAAGCTGGATATCCACATTCAACCATTGCATGTGAAAGATCCTGAATCGGGTCAAGTTATGGTTGCTGAACCTATGACCGATGTCAATGACCTCAGTGGTGTGCTTGCTGTGGTTGGTAGTGTTGATGGTAATCCACTTATGACTGTCTATAATCCTGCAACGAAGCAGTCTGGGGTAGCAGTGCCAAAGGCTCTATATTGTCCACCTTTACCAGTAGAGAGTCCTTCTTCTCAGGGAGATTCAGATGTGACCTCTTATGTATCAATAACAAAGCCAGTGACTCAAGTGCAACAGACTCCTACACCAGATGTGAGTGAACCCACCAAAAGAAGTGATGATGCAGGGGACGAAATACAGAGTGGGGAAAACATTGATGAAACTCAACATGAAGGAAGGGAATCGGATCTTAATTTGGCAGGTTGTCCCTTGTTTTCACTGTCTCATGTCGAAGTGACTTCTGCATCAGATGATGGGACACAGCCTTCTTTTGGTGCATCAAATATCATTGAGGAACTGTCACCTGAACATCAACACTTTGGTTCAGAAGATGCAGCTAAAGATGAAGAAAAACTTGGAAAGCCTGTTTCCAACCAGATTTTGACATCACTTGGACCTGCATACACCTTGATACCAGTTGAGTTGTCTGGACAAAGTAAAGTGCATCCTAAAGACGATTTCAATACAACAGGTGACTGGAGTCAATCCAAGAGGAGCATAGATGGCAATGCTGATGATCTACCTTGTGTTATAGCAGATTCAGAAGCTCTGAACATTCTTCCTGTGGTTGTGGGATCCAAGCCATCTCCAAAGGAGGATAGTTTCTTAGTTAAGGACCCAGTCTCTAAGAAAATATTCAAAGCAAAGCCGGTTCATAGCCTAGATGTTTTACACAATCAACCGAGTGTCTTTGTAGATGATACAAGTAAGCCTGTTCAGATTCATTTCCCCGACTCATCATCAAGAGCACCAAACACAAGCAACAATACAGATCGAAAAGACAATCCTCTCTCAAATATTTTCCAGATACTATCTCAAACTCCTTCAGAAAGGTCACTTCAATCTAAACAGGTAGGAAAGGGTTATGCAAGTGTACCCCAAATAGGAGACAACACAGTTCATCTAACAGGAATTCACAGTTCCATGGCAATGCAAGGGAGGGACAGCCTGTCTACTGAGGACAATGATGCTGATGAGGAAAGTGAAGTTCTAGTGCCTCATGCATCAAAGACAAATGCTAGTCTAGAGGAAGTCAAGCATCAACTAGTCACTGATATAGGGCCTGCCTATATCCTTGTACCAGAAGATAACTTTGGAAGTGGGGGAGGTGGAGGTGGAGGATCCACCTTTCCAGATGAGTACATTTTAGCAACGTCTTCAAATCCAGCCAACAAGCCCTCAGTTATCGGTTCACAGCCATTTTCACAAGATGAGCCATGCATTGTCAGGAACCCCAGCACGGGACAAACTTTCAGGGCTCTACCTGCAGAAAGCCTCAAAGATCTCAATGAAAATCCATCTCTGTATGCCCTTGATTCACAAGATATCCCTGCAGTGAAGGTTTTTGATCCTTCAACTGGCTGTGCATCCATAGGAATTCCAGCAGGTGTACCACAAGTTGAAGTCACTACAAAATCACCCCAGTTAGATCAAGATAAACCAGTTCTGCAGCTTATTACAAATAAAGGACCTGCTTACGTACTGCAACCACTGACTGAAGAAGTGTCAACCCTGCAAGATGTCACACCTGTTGGGAAGAAACCTGAACAGGACAATGCAGAGTACAAGATCGTTGATGAAGCAAGACCGGCCAATGCCGCAATTGTGACAGGATCAGCATCTTCAACTGAAATAAAACCAATAGAGATCCTTGATCAACTTTCAGGGCAGAAATTTGTTGCAGAACCTGCTACTAATGTTAATGACCTGATGAGCAAGCCCACACTTTACCTGCCAGAGACAGCAGATCTGTCCAAGCCATTGGTAATATTCCATCCTAAAACAAGTACAGAAATAGTTGCCTTTCCAGCAACACCTCAACCAACTGAATTTTCCAAACAGCCACATTTTGAAAGCACTTACCTATCTGATTCTGGGTCGTTTACAGAACCGCAACGAGAACAGTTCTTTGGTGATATTCCAAGTGCTATTACTTTGAAATCAATGACTATTCCAGTTGCTGATTGTGAATACAGCAAGGTTAAACCAAGCAATCAAGTAACTCCAGTTTTGACAGAACCCATCAATCATCAGGTTGTCACTGATCATGGACCAGCATACACACTGAGACCTTTCACTGGAAGTGGTGGTCCAGCAGCAGGTGATGATGATCCAGATGTAGACTTTGTCCTTGCCAGTCAAGACCAATCAGATGATCCTCCTGTTTTGACTGGGGAACAGAAGCTGGATATCCACATTCAACCATTGCATGTGAAAGATCCTGAATCGGGTCAAGTTATGGTTGCTGAACCTATGACCGATGTCAATGACCTCAGTGGTGTGCTTGCTGTGGTTGGTAGTGTTGATGGTAATCCACTAATGACTGTCTATAATCCTACAACGAAGCAGTCTGGGGTAGCAGTGCCAAAGGCTCTATATTGTCCACCTTTACCAGTAGAGAGTCCTTCTTCTCAGGGAGATTCAGATGTGACCTCTTATGTATCAATAACAAAGCCAGTGACTCAAGTACAACAGACTCCTACACAAGATGTGAGTGAACCCACCAAAAGAAGTGATGATGCAGGGGACGAAATACAGAGTGGTGAAAACATTGATGAAGCCCAACATGAAGGAAGGGAATCGGATCTTAATTTGGCAGGTTGTCCCTTGTTTTCACTGTCTCATGTCGAAGTGACTTCTGCATCAGATGATGAGACACGGCCTTCTTTTGGTGCATCAAATATCATTGAGGAACTGTCACCTGAACATCAAAACTTGGGTGCAGAAGATTTAGCTAAAGATGAAGAAAAACTTGGGAAGCCTGTTTCCAACCAGATTTTGACATCACTTGGACCTGCATACACCTTGTTACCAGTTGAGTTGTCTGGACAAAGTAAAGTGCATCCTAAAGACGATTTCAATACAACAGGTGACTGGAGTCAATCCAAGAGGAGCATAGATGGCATTGCTGATGATCTACCTTGTGTTATAGCAGATTCAGAAGCTCTGAACATTCTTCCTGTGGTTGTGGGATCCAAGCCATCTCCAAAGGAGGATAGTTTCTTAGTTGAGGACCCAGTCTCTAAGAAAATATTCAAAGCAAAGCCGGTTCATAGCCTAGATGTTTTACACAATCAACCGAGTGTCTTTGTGGATGATACAAGTAAGCCTGTTCAGATTCATTTCCCTGACTCATCATCAAGAGCACCAATCACAAGCACCAATGCAGATGGAAAACAGAAACCAGTAATTCCTCACGCATCAAAGACAAATGCTAGTCCAGAGATAGTCAAGCATCAACTAGTCACTGATATAGGGCCAGCCTATATCCTTGTACCAGAAGATAACTTTGGAAGTGGGGGAGATGGAGGTGGAGGATCTACCTTTCCAGATGAGTACATTTTAGCAACGTCTTCAAATCCAGCCAACAAGCCCTCAGTTATCGGTTCACAGCCATTTTCACAAGATGAGCCATGCATTGTCAGGAACCCCAGCACGGGACAAACTTTCAGGGCTCTACCTGCAGAAAGCCTCAAAGATCTCAATGAAAATCCATCTCTGTATGCCCTTGATTCACAAGATATCCCTGCAGTGAAGGTTTTTGATCCTTCAACTGGCTGTGCATCCATAGGAATTACAGCAGGTGTAATACAAGTTGAAGAACTTGTGAGTGAAACCAGATTGAAACCAAATGAAGCACCGCTGAGACTCAGCCTTCCAGATACCCAATCTACAGTTGACAAGCAGTCTTTGGGGAAGGAACAACCGTATGATTATGATAAAGCTCCTGGTCATACTTCAATGGTAAGCAATGAGAGTAGTATTCCAGAAAAGGATAAGCAAAGCATGAAGCAAGAAGATGACTCCCCTTACTCTGAAGATGATGTTTTTGAGAGTGATAAACCAGAACCCATAATTCAAAGTGATGAATCAACTGCTACTTCTCGTGCTGCCATAGATACACCATTTTTAATTGGCTGGATGGAGAAGGATAAAGAGAAGCCTTCCACAATAGAATCAGAACAAGATACTGCAATGGATGTCACAGGAGCCCCTCTTTCAGTGCCACCAGTAGAGCAAATACTTACGGACAGAGGTGCTGCATATGTTTTAACTCCTTTATCAGAGCTAAAAGAGCATAACGGAGCTGCCATCAGTGGAAAAAGATTGGCTGGTGCAATTCCTGGTGCTGGAAGTTCAAGTCTCCATACATCATCGCCAGACTATGTTATTGTAGAGGATACAGAATTAAAGCGATTACCAGTTATAACAGGCACTCAGCAAATAAGAGATGTTGCTCCTTTTATCATCAGAGATCCCAAGACAGGTCAAGACCTAGCTGCTATTCCAGCAACAGTGTCAGATGACCTGCTGAGTCTAGTAGGTTTCACAGATGATCCTAAAGAGGATCCCTTGATGATACAAGATATGCAAACTGGGGAATCCATGATTGCACTGCCAGCATACCAGATCTCTGATGAACTAGGACAGTTTCAATCACTACCTACCAGGGATTCAGGCTTTTACTCAAGACCAAGCAGCATGGCTGTTACTGATAATGCATTGAAGGATCCTATTGATTCAGATGATAGTTCTGTAGATTCTCTTCCTCTACATTCCAACTCGGACACAAGACATCCTACAGAATACGGTGAAGTGCCACTGAAGTCCATGCCAAGGGTGAGGGATGGTGAGGAAGAGCACTATCATAGTGATTCCACGTCATCTGACTTTTATACTCCTAATGGTTCACCAGTACCATGGCAACAGAATCACGAAGCAGCTCCAATACCACATAAAAAAGAAACTGACAACCAAACCCCAGTGCAAGACCAATCTACTGAATATGAACCAGTTGTGTCAGCTGCTGATCTCCTTGAACAAACACTGCAGATCCAACCTAAGGTTGTTTTGCAGAAGGATCCATCGCCCACTGAACAGTCACCAAGTTTGATAGAAAAAGACAAACTTCAGGGTGCTAGATCATTAGTTTCAACACAGCTAAATGTCAGAGCTGTAGAAACAGGACAACTTCATACTCGACCTAGTCCTGAGTCTTCGCCACTAGACCATGCCAGCAGAGCCACTAGTCATAGTCCTGTAGAAGTAAAAAAAGACCAACATGCAAAACAAGCTGAAGCGGTGGATTCTGTAGATGAGAAACCAAAGCAGACTTTGTCAAGGAACATGCCACTTCCTGTGATACGCCATGAAGACTGGAAGGAAGACAGGAACGATCATTCTACAGTAGATGGTAAAGGACAGAAGATAGACCAACTCAATCGCTCATGGGATGCTCTAAAGCATAAGGTACAGTCATTTAAAGTGTGTAACTATCATAATTTTCACACATTAGGTTTAGTTCTGATTAAGTTTAAGCTTGTAAAATTATGTATAGGTAACATGTGATTTCTCTGAGATATTCTTAAAAGCTGCCTTAAAACACACAGTTTGTTTTTGTTTTCATAAGTTTTTAGTTAACACAGATGTAAGTGAACATATGTTTTTTTCTTACAATTTTGACAAGTATTAACATTTTGAAGGTGTTGAAATATTTTGCTATCAAATTTGGATACGATATGACGTCGAGTACAAATAATTTAATTTTCATGTATTTTTTTCTAGATGGAGGAGAAGGAACGTCTTCTAAAAGATGCTTTAGCCAAGCAGGAAGATTACCGGAATGCTCTGTCTCAGATCAACATCAGGCTTGCTAACACAGAGGCTCAACTCAAAGAGATCAAACACACTCCAATGGAGGCTCGTAACCTTGATGAACACATTCAAGAACTCAAGGTGGGAATATTTCATCTGCCTAGGGGAGTGTTTCACAAAGACTAAGATCGACTTTAAGTTGAAGTTAACTATGGCAGGCCGTTCATGCCACTGTTTGCTCTCACCATTATGATCTTCAGATAACATTTTTTACTTTAATAATGAATTATCAAAAAATGTGAATTCTCTAGATTTGTGACCATGATTTGTACGTCCCTTGAAACCTCTATAGGTAGCCTCTCTCATTTTGAGCTCTGTAATTTGTTTCATTTTTCACCAATTTTGGTTGGATTTAGTATTTGTATTTTCAACATTGTGTTTGATATTGGTCAAGGAACAGAGGTAATCAATTTGTAAGGTGTATTTTGGTGTGAATTTGCAGTATTTCTGTTAAGTTTAATGTTTGATGTTCTTGTTCAATTTTACTGTACAGGCATGTGCATTGGCTTTACTGGTACTTTGCTTGTATACCATTTGAATGTACTGACATTCACAATAGTCTCTTTTGTATGCTCCTTTTGTGTAAGCTATTCCTGCATGTATAATGGATGGAAAGCCATTGAAAGTGTTGTTTTCTATAGGGCTTGTTATTTCTATTCTGTACACTTTGAATCAGCCCTATATAACCAAGGAATGTTTCACTTGTACTGGCTCACACATGAAGAGCCTCCACTGTAAACATCTCAAATATTGTAGTCAATCTATACTATACTACTGTAATTCGACAGCTACATTTCGATGTCTCCTTAATTCTGGAGATATCCAGCCCAATCCTGGTCCAGTGAATCGCACTGAGAATGTTTCCAATATTGGCCATACCAACTCACCTCCTTATTCAGCTGATTGTACAGCTTTACATATTTCATACAACTTGAATGATCTCCATCAGATTAATAACCAGCCGCTTAATTTACTACCCATGAATGTTTGGAGCAGGATCTGCGATCTTGGCATCGGTCGCCGACGTCGAACTCATCGCGGACGTGGGCGGCGTACGATGCCAAGGCCAGATTTCCCTCCACCAATGTCGGTATCATCCAATAGCCTCAAACTTGGCCTTTGGAATGCACGTTCCATGACCAATAAAACACACGCAATTACTGATTTGATTGTTGAACATGATCTAGATGTTCTAGTCATCACCGAGTCGTGGCTCTCTGGAGACAGTAAGAGGGATGGTCTCATATTAGCTGATCTAAGATCTAGTTTGCCTAATTATGATTTCACCCATCGACCCCGGTTATCTTCCAAGGGCGGTGGGATTTTGCTTCTCTATAGATCCACGGCTCGCTGTACCTTGAACAACAACAATGATTTTGCATCTTTTGAATTACTGGATGTCACACTCAATCTGACACCTTCATCTGCTGTAAGGTTGTACTGTATTTATCGACCACCCCCGTCTGCCAATAATAATCTCTCCAACGGCACATTCTTGGATGAATTTCCAACTCTCCTTGAAGGTGCTGTTGTAGATGATCATTTTCCTCTATTATTGGGTGATTTCAACATACATGTTGATGATCCCAATGATAATTTTGCAAAATCTGTTATGACATGTGTTGATTCGTTAGGGTTCAAGCAACATGTTCGTGAACCAACCCATCGCGCAGGTCACACTCTAGATTTGATTTTCACAAGGAATTCGGATGATGTCTGCAACGTGAACTCGCTATCTTCCATGCCTTCCGACCATTGTGCACTTGTCACCACTGTCAATATCGCAAGGCCGAAGAATCCCAAGAAAGAAGTTTCCTTCAGGAAATATCGCAGCATTGACAAGGACTCTCTACGCAACTCTATTGACACAATGTTCCATTCACTTCCTGATCTATCTTGTCCATCTGCTTCCGCGGAGCATTACAACTCATCTTTGCGGACGTTGATTGATGAGCACGCTCCAATCCAGGTCAAGACTGTATCAATCAGACCTGATGCGCCATGGTTTACCGATGATATCCAGGAAGCCAAGAGGCGAAGGCGTCGTGCGGAACGTCGTTCGATCAAGTCTGGACTTTTTGTTGATAGAGAGCTGTACCGCCGTGAATGCGAGTCATATTATGAGTGCATCTTCAATGCGAAGTCAGCGTATCTCAAAGATCTCATCAAGAATGCTGACACTAAAGAACTGTTTCGTCTTGTGAAGACACTCTCAACGCCCACTCAATCTTCACCTCTTCCAGATCATTCTTGTGATAGTGAACTCGCCAACAGATTTGCTACATTCTTCAGGGAAAAGGTCGTCAAAGTTGTATCCTCTTTCCCTAATGTAGTACCAGCACCAGCTTCAAGATCTTTTGCTCCAGGCCCTCGTCATGAACTCTCTGATTTCTGCCTTGTATCCCTCTCACAAGTCAGGAAGCTCATCACTTCACTTCCTTCTAAACACTGTAAGCTAGATCCGATTCCTACCTGGCTTCTAAAGGAAGTCCTCGATGAACTCCTTCCTCACATAACCAAACTGTTCAATCTCTCGTTATCATCCGGAATAGTTCCAGAGTCTTTTAAGACTTCTCTGCTTCTTCCCCTCCTAAAGAAGCCGAGTCTCGACACGAATGGACTTAAGAACTACAGGCCCATCGCAAACCTGCCATTCCTTGGGAAGGTTTTGGAACGTATTGTGTCACTACAGCTGAAAGCCCACATTGACAATCTCGGTTTGTTTCCAATCCACCAATCTGCCTATCGGAATCATCATTCTACTGAGACTGCAACTGTCAAGGTCCTAAATGACCTACTTCTAGCTGTAGATAAGGGTAATGAAGCTGTCCTCATCTTGCTTGATTACACTGCCGCATTTGACACTATCAACCACGACCTGTTACTCCATCGCTTAGAGAACGACTTCTCCATCACCGGCACCGTACTTCAATGGATTCGCTCCTATCTCATGCACCGAACTCAGAAGGTGATCATCAATGACACCAACTCGGAATCATTTCCCCTCATCTGCGGCGTTCCTCAGGGTTCTGTGGTCGGCCCCCTCCTGTTTATTCTTTACACCAGCCCTCTCTCAAATGTTATTAACCTTCATCAGAATATTCAACACACTATGTATGCAGACGACACCCAGATTTATGTAACTCTTCACCCAAACAGCAGGACAGTAGCCGCGAACAAACTCACCAGTTGCCTCAATGAAATCAAAACCTGGTCTTTTCAAAACTGTCTCTGCCTTAATGATTCAAAATCTGAAATGATTCATATTACTTCTAAATTTCGGAACTCAGACCCCTTTCCTGATCTTGTTATGAGTGATGGCTCTCTCAGTTGTTGTGCTTCTGTGCGTGACCTTGGTTTAAATATTGACAGCAATCTTACTTTCAAACAACACATTAGTAATATTTGTAAGTCTGCTTCCTTTGGTATATATAAGATCAGTAGAATCAGGAGGCTACTTGACCGACCCACAACTTCAAAATTAGTCCATGCTTTTGTCTCGACCCATATCGATTACTGTAATTCTTCTCTTTCTGGCCTCCCTCAGTCACATCTAGTCCCTCTTCAAAGGGTACAGAATAGCGCTGCTCGGCTTGTGACTCTCTCGCGTAAATCAGAGCACATAACTCCAATATTGAACTCACTACATTGGCTTAAAATTCACCACCGCATATCCTTCAAAATTCTTCTCCTGTGCTACAAAGCTATCAATGGCTTAGCCCCCTCTTACCTTTCCGATCTCATATCCTTACGTTCCCGTACGTCGTCACGAACACTTCGTTCATCTTCCACATTACTGTTAACACCTGGACCCCGCACTAACACCCGGTATGGTGACCGCGCCTTTTCAGTTATTGCCCCCGCTCTCTGGAACAAACTGCCCGCCTTTATTCACTGCGCCCCCTCTGTATCTCAATTCAAATCTCTACTCAAAACCTATCTTTTCAAATTGTAAATTGCAGTTGTGCGTCGGTCAATGGAGGTGCGCACCATATTTGTCTTTATTTAGTTGATTGCCACTGTTTTTCTTACCTTATCTATGTTACTTTTGTATTTTTGCTTTTTCTTCTAATTTAATTCTACGGGTTATAGTCTTCTCTTAATCAGAACACTGTGAGCTCAGAAACATCAGTATTAAGCGCCTAATAAATGTTATGTATTATTATTATTATTATTAAATGGTGAGAGCAAACAGTGGCATAAATGGCCTGTCATATTAAGTCCAACTTTAAGTCGATCTTAGTCTTTTTGAAAACACCCCCCCCCCCCCCCCCAGAGCATGGAGCGCATTAACCCATCAACTACTAAATTCTCTCATTCCCCTGGGCTGAATACAAGAGCCACCCACTTTCCATTGGCAGTGGATTAGATCTGTGTCAAAGAATATGAGTTGACACTACTTTAGCTCTCAATTGACAAGTATTTCTTCAAAACTGATCTTAGTGCTTGCCAATATAATAACACACTGAGAAATAGAAAAAGGAATCAACATTAATTTGACAGCCCTATGCTTTAACATGGACAAGGAAAATAGATCTGAATCTTAATCTGAATATTAACCTTGAATGCTGACGTGGATTATAACACGTTCTGTACTTTTATGCATACAAATTTTATTCCAACCTTTCTGATTCATTGCTGTATTGCAGATTTGTAGTTCCCTTATCATGCTTACCATGTACTAGATAATTAAGTTCTGATATCTTAACTCAATTGAGGGCACTAGATCGTATACAGGCTGGAGTTCTCATCTATGAAGTTTGTAATGTTATGTTTTGATTGTAGAATCTGATGAGTGAGTGCAGTGATTTAGATGAGAATGTGAGCATGGTAGAAGAGAAGGCCACCAAGCTACACATACCCCAAGACATACTCAGGGAGACTATAGATGATCTCAGAGATAGAGTCGATAAGATCAAGAGTGATGCTAATGAGCTTCTCCAAAAGTTACAGGTATGAAGTAATAGATTGATTCAAGATTCAAGATTCAAGATTTATTCATTCCATTCAATAAAAAACATATATGTATATAAAAGATAATACAAGTGTAAAAGAAAAGAAAAAGAAATACAAGTTATACAAACATCAGAATGTCACTAATCAGATTGAAGTCCACATTCTTCAAAGCAGCCTAACTTAGTCTACTGATTTATGAAAGGCCAAGTGTCAATCCATAAGTTCTCTGTTGAACATTGTAATTGTGTAAGAAAATAAATAGAATCAATTTTGTCATTAGATGAAATGAGAAAGCAATTTCTTAGTGGCAAGTTAATG
The DNA here is from genome assembly GCA_035222895.1 of Strongylocentrotus droebachiensis. NCBI lineage: Eukaryota > Metazoa > Echinodermata > Echinoidea > Camarodonta > Strongylocentrotidae > Strongylocentrotus > Strongylocentrotus droebachiensis. Next base: position 219,004 of record JAVYIG010000447.1, read on the forward strand.
TATTTCATTGAGTTACTGAATTATGATGATTTAAACAGGATCAAATTGTTGACATCTAGCAATCCATAAAACGATGGACAAACAGTATTTGTGATAGTTTTCTATGAAATGTTTGGAGGGTAGTATCAACATACAACAGTCAAGCTACCTGCTACATGGGTCAACTAAGTGCATCTAGACAGGGTTTGTATCAAAGAAGTGGATTGGAATAGACATAGTTTAGCTATTCGTTGTGCTCTCATCAGAGTGAACAAGAATTAACAAAATGCTAAGATTGAACAAAATATGGAAACTAATGGCTGAGTTCATGACAAGTTATGTAAAGACACATGGATTGGAAAAGAAAATCTTCTGGTTATAGTTATATAGTTAACCTTTTTTCTTTCCCGGCAACCATTTGACTGTTACTGTCGTTTTATATTCACTGTTTTTTTTAATTTGTCAATGCCGAGTTAAAAAAAAAAATTCTCAATTTGGTAAGTACAATTGTCTCTTTATAGTTTGAATCTGTCACAATGATCTATTTTAAATGTTCCACTCTTCTTTTCCATGTTGTTTCTATTTTAGAAAGAGAAAGAAGATGGAATTCGTGTTAAGGTAAGACTAGAGGTCAATCAGCAAGAACTTCAGCATCTAGATGACTGGTTGACTGACTTTATCAAACAGCTTGAACCAGATGAAGATAAAGAGAGCGGTGACGAGGAATTGAGTGCTTCAGACATTCAGGAACAACTCCTTCAAAATCATGTAAGATATGACAGTTTCCTTGTTTTCAGAAATTCAATCTTAAGTATTTCACCAAAGTTCATTCATCATAGAACTCACTTTTGCCTTTTTGTCCTTTTAAACTGAGACATAATCATGGAAGAGGTTTACGGTACACCATGTGTAAAGTCCTCGAGGGACTGAGGAAGGTAGATAGAAAATAGAAGTGAGATGGAAAGGCGAGAAAGTGGAGGTTGGAAGGAAGAGTATCTTTCGGAAGTGAGTATAGTCCTGAAAAGGACTGTAAACCAGAAAGTTGTAGGCAGGATGGGAGGTTTGAGTAGAAGACTGGATTGAGTTGGAGAGTTGAGTAGGCGAGTAGAGTTGCAGAGTAGGAGCAACTCTACTCGCCTACTCAACTCTCCAACTCAATCCAGTCTTCTACTCAAACCTCCCATCCTGCCTACAACTTTCTGGTTTACAGTCCTTTTCAGGACTATACTCACTTCCGAAAGATACTCTTCCTTCCAACCTCCACTTTCTCGCCTTTCCATCTCACTTCTATTTTCTATCTACCTTCCTCAGTCCCTCGAGGACTTTACACATGGTGTACCGTAAACCTCTTCCATGATTATTCATACCACCATGCAAACCTTCAAACATCACCAAACTGAGACATGTAATCATACTGTGATACACTTGAACCTTTTATAATAATTCCTACGGACCAAGGAAATTACCATGTTAGATTGAAATATTTACATGTTAGGGCTAAAGACAATAGAAAACAAATAACTGGGATCAGCAAAACTAACTTGTTATAAAGGGTATGTTGTCGCTGTGATCTTTGAAATGATGTTCCATAGTATTCAATTTTTCTTGACATTCTGTTTTAAGTATGGTGAGTGTTTCCATCTTTTCCCATTTCCAGAACCATCAGCTTGAGTTGAGTCGCAAGCTACAGAAGCTGAATGACATTGAGGAGAGCATTGAGCAGACCTTGGATGCCACCACCTGTCAGACACCGGTCCTAGCGGAGCATCTTGAAACCACTGTACGGTATCTACATAACCGCATGGATGCCTGTAAGAGAAACCTTGCAGACCAAAGGGAGCACCATAGGATGCTGCTGAATACAGAGAGGCTGGCCCAAGAGTACCAGAGTGATGTGGCCAAGCTCCAGGAGTGGTTGGAGCAGCAAAGAGGAATGATGTCAGCCTCAGGTGGAGCAGTGACTAGCAAGTTGCCTCCTGTGGAAGTTGGAGCTGAGATGCTACAGCAGCAGGCAGAACTACAACAGGTTAGTGAAGCCATGCACTCCATTGAAGCCGTAATCCACCTTATAAATCCAGCATGGCAAAATGACATTAGTGTAGTGCACTTCACATCTCTGTATCTTTGAACACATAGATATGTCATTTTTATGCCTCTGTTACGAAGTAGCCGGAGGCATTGTGTTTTCGGGTTGTCTTTACGTCCCGTTCTCGTGATGGCGTTATCTCAAGAACTGATTGATGGATTCCTGCCATACCTAGGTCATGTATGTATTTTGCAGAGCCAATGAATCAATTAGATTTTGGGGTTACGAGGTCAAAGGTCACATGGCTCATTATGTATGCAAAAATAGCTTGTGATCACATTATCATTAGAACAGATGGACAGACACGATGAACATGACGGACAAATAAAGAGGACAAAATATACAGTTCCTCAGGTAGACAAAGGAACACCCTTTCACTGCTATTATGTAAAAATGTGTAGAACAGGTGAATATGCATGTGACACCTGTTCTACACATTTTTACATAATAGCAGTGAAAGGGTGTTCCTTTGTCTACCTGAGGAACTGTATATTTTGTCCTCTTTTTCATAGTGAGATTACCATCAAACTCAGGACATGTATGTCTCTCGCTGAGCCAATGAACTGATTAGATTTTGAGGTCATAAGGTCAAGGTCAAAGGACATGGGGCTCATTATGTGTGCAAAAATAGCTTGTGATCGCATTATCATTAGAACCTATGGGCGGATTACCAGCAAACTCAAGACATGTATGTATCTTGCAGAGCCAATGAACTGAGTAGATTTTGGGGTCATGAGGCTGATTATGCATGCAAAAATAGCTTGTGAACGCATTCTAATTAGAACTGACGGATGGATAACAATCAAACTAAAGACATGTATATCTTGCAAAGCCAATGAACTGATTAGATTTTAGGGTCATGAGGTCAAAGGTCTAAGGGTCAAACATGTATATGAGAAATAGCTTGTAATCACGCTATTTTGAGAACCTGATAGGGAATTACAATTTAACTTGAATTTGAAAAATTGCTTCTGTTTTGGTTTGTAAAATTGCTCTTTGACAGAGGCATCATTTTCGACTGTGCGCAGTCAAAATTCCATCTACCAGTAGTTAGTATTAATGTATCCCCCGACAGTATGCAGAAGGATACTTTGGATTCAACAGCGTTACGCCGCCGCATCCGGTGCGTCATATTCTTGTGTGTGCTCTAACTGCCACATTCCTTAAAAGGATTTCTTTCAAATTTTGTGTGGAGGTGTATTTTGATATAATGTACACACCTACAATTTTTGGTGATGCTGCCCCCAGTGTTCCATTTTCTATATTGATAGATGTCTTGTGTACATTCTAATATGCATTCTAATTGCAACATTTCTTGACAGATTTCTTTCAAATTTTGTATGGAAGTGTATGTTGGTAAAATCTACACATCTTTAGTGTTTGGTGACCTGTGTTCGTCTGTTATAGGGTCAAAGGTCATATTTTGGTGGGTGTCTAGTGTGCGCTCTGCTGGTCATATTTCATGACGGATTTCTTACAAATATTATATGGAGATGTATCTTGGTACAATCTACACATCTACACTTTAAGGCGATACTGCCCTCATTGTTCCGTCCTTTTAGAGGGTCAAAGGTCATTTGTCTTTTATGCGCTGTAACTGTTACATTTCTTGACAGATTTCTTACAGATTTTGTATGGAGGTCCATCATAGTTTACTCTAGACCTCTACAGATTTGGTGATGCTGCCCCCCCCCCCCCCCCCCCAGTGTTCCATCTTTTATGAGATTAAAGGTCGTATTTTAGGGGAAATCTTGTGTCGCTCTGCATGTCACATTTCTTGACAGATTTCTTACAAATTTTCTATAGAGATGCACACGTATTGTTTTGGTGACGCTACTCCTAGTATTAACAATAGTCCGAGCCACTAGTGGCGATCTCTACGCAGGGAAAAAATAATTTTTTCATTTTGTTTGCTCCATTTCAAATTTTTTGGACATTTTTTGGGGCTCCATATTCGTCTTACGGGGGCTCTTTTTTCTGGGGCTACTTTTTCATTTATTCATAAAAGGATACAGTTTGTTGAGTTTTGTAGTAGGCTTACTTATATATATCTTTGATTAAGGTTTCGGGCTTCCTGCTTCATAATTACCCATTCAAAAAGAAAGCATTTATCCTAGTTAAATAACTAAGTTTTAATGCATTGATTTGATGCAAGAACTGTAACATATTAATAAAAGTATTACTAATGTCTATGTTTTTAAACGACTGTCTGATTTTCTTGTGAATACTTTACTTTGAAAAATGATTATCGAAATTCAGTATACAACTATACACTATAAACTATAAACTATACTCGGGTTTCATACCTCTATTTAGAAACTATATTAAAATCGCGGCAATAATGATGCAAACAGATAGCAATTTCAAAGTGTTGTCAAGTCTCTTCGACTCTAGCTCACACAGTGACAGTTCCGACAGCAGCTGCAGTAGCACTGCACTGTATTGTACGTGTGTGGACTCAATGCAGCTTGCACCTGAACTGTCATGTCACTATGATTTTCTCTGATTTTCTTGTGCAAACTTTACTTTAAAAAATGATTACCGGTATCTAAATTCAGTAAACATGGCCAGAATAATCACAAAATAAGCTTTGATTTCATACCTATAAACTATATAAAATTGTGGCAATCATGAAAGAAATTGATTGCAGTTTCGCGATGTTTAGCAAATGGTCTAGGTTCAGTTAATATGATCTATCAAAACAAAATGTGTAAGCCAGGTAAGCCAGGTAAGGTATGGATCAAGTTTTTTACGTCCGAATTTGTGTATACAATTTTACACGGAGATTCAGCGCCGACCAAGAAATGCACACAATGAATACGAAGTTAGTAGAGAACGGCCGCTCAGAATCGTTATAGGGGGATTTTAGATCATTTCTTTTTTTAATGTCGCCCACGTAATCAAATTTTTGGCCTATTTCGGGGGCCGTTTATGGTGTTTCTGGTGCGAACTCGCCTGCCGCCCCGGTGTATTTTTTTGGCTGTCTCTACGTCATCCTTTTGTTTCAGGGAGGGGAGAGGGAATCTTTGTCCCTCCTTCAAACATAAGGATGACACAAAAATCACTGCCAGTGCTGGGGGATACATTCGCTTTACGTGGCAATACAAATTTTAGTATTTCTAGTTATTATCATTATTATTACCGGTAGGTGGTCTGTCATCGACAGACCACCTATTGATTTCGTCAGAATTTTCTTTCTTTATTATTTATTTTTATTTCTCCACTTTTTTGTGCACAGGATAACTCAACATCAGTAAGGTCAATTTCTTTTAATATTGATACAGTCATAGGTCATTGTCATAAGACGTGACAGCAGCATTTTCAAGTTCATCAAGTTATCGTGACGTCACCCAGGGTCCATTTTGTGAAAATCAACTCATGATCATATCTTCATAAGGCCTAAAATAAATAGTTGTTGTATTGCCCTTTGCGACCGACCCAAAAATCTGAAAATCTATGGTCGACATTTAAAAAAATTGAATAAACAAAAAAATGTATTTTGTTTGTTTAAATGGGATATAAATGCATAATATCTAATTATTCCAAAATTCTCACTTGTGCAAACCATGGATAATTATGAGGTGCAAAAGATATCAATGGAATGATGACGCTGAAACAACTGTATTAATGCATTAAAAACTGAGAAATATCAGCCAAAAGAGGGCCGGAAAAACAACAAAAAACAACAAAAACATTCAAATCTGAAAAATATCGGCCCGGCCAAAGAGGGCGACAAAAAAAAAGTTAAAAAAAAAAAAAACTTTTCCGACCCATGTTTTGGCATCCAAAGGGCAATACAACAAGTTTTTATTTTAGGCCTAACAGAAAGTCATTTCTCATTCATATTTATCATGATTAAGGTCGATATCCGTCCGGTCAAAGAACGCGTGAGCGCGCAAAATTTCAAAATGCTCAAAATCACTTTTACTTAAATTAGAGTACATTTCATGTCATTTTAAGAATTTCCCCAAAAAACGCGCGCGCGTTTTCGTTCATCATGTCCGAACGCAAAATAAATCCTCCTCTTTATTTAGGGAATGACATTCCCCATTTTATTCCAAACAATTTGATACCATGTTTATCTCTTTATGACCATTAAAAACGGAATAAGCGTCCGTTTCAGATAAATGTCTGTACGTGCGAGCTCTTGTAATACGTAGCATATGTGGGCAAAAACATGGCTATATAAAATTCATTATAGCTCTTTAGGAAGTCCAGAGACCCCCCAATTTTTTTGTCATTCTTGGATAGAAGATGAGTCATGACTTCAGGGTCTCTTTTGGCCATTATATATATTGTGACATCATCACAATGGACTTGGAACTCAAATAACGAATTTGCATATTATGATGTCAGCATATCTATGGAAAATTTACTGTATCTCTGTTAATATTGATCGATTTTCTTCCAAATTTCGATATGTTGTAGCTCTGACAGTTCTTAACAAGATTTAATAACAGACAACCTAATTCATCCTCAGTGAAGAATTAAATTTCTCGTTATTATTATTGTTATAATTAATACTATTATTATTATTATCCCCTCGCCGACTTTAAAATAAAACAACCCTCCTGTAAAAGGGTTGTGACTTTTGACCACTTTTGACAGGATTGTTTTTGGTTAGCTGCCGATTTTGGTCACTATTTTTTTTAGCGCTTAGAGACTTCGGTGGTAAGCGCTTTATAAGTAACGTTTTTATTATTATTATTATTATTATTATTAAAGTCAGATGGGATATAGTACATGTAACGCTGCCATCTGTCTGTCCGTACTTCCGTCCGTCCTTCTGTCCGTAACATATCTGGTTAACGTTCGATAACTTAAGTAATGTTTTATGGATTTTAATGAAAATAGATTTTTGAGTACGTAGGTCAAAGGTCATAGCTTATTAAAAATGCAAAAATACCCAAATCTGGTTTTCATTTGATAACTTTAGTAATGATTGACGGATTTTAATGCAATTTGATATGAAGGGACTACCTAAAAATACAGCCTAACTTTGAATTTGGAGTATGTAGGTTAAAGGTCAAAGGTCATAGCCCATTAAATATGCAAAAATAGCTAATTATATATGCAAAAATGTGGTTTTCATTCTAAAATGTAAGTAATGCTGAGTATGTACGTCAAAGGTCACAGCTCATTAAATATGCAAAAATTGCTACATATAGGCCATTTGTACCTGGATGCTATGCTTTGCGTTGACTTGTCATTATAATTACTACTTCTACTACAACTACTACTATTATTATTACTGTTATTATTATTATTATAATGGGGTATTGGGCGTCACCTGGTGTTGTGGCGTGCTCCTGTAATCCAGCTAACAGTGGAAGTTACGAACTGATTCAGCCAAGGACGCAGGTTCGAAACTGAGTCACGTCTTTCGGATGGTGACGTTTAAAGGTCAGTCCCCAGACGTAAATAATCATATCTGATTGATACATGTCTGTAAAAACGCAATACACACACACACACACACACACACACACCTTTGTCTGAAAGGAGAAAAGATGGACCACTACTACATGATTTCCCCCTTACACTTCATGGTTTCGTCATGAAAGAGCTCCCAACTCTTTCATAACCTTTATTGTACTAATCAAGGAAGAATTCTCAGATGTCTAGAACTACATTTAAACCTAATCCTTTTGAAGGCCCAGTTTTTATGAAACTTGTATATTTAGTTTTCTTTGTTCCATTTGTGTTTATAGGTTCTCTTATCTTAATTGTTGACGTAATTTCCATTTTGTTCTCAGTTAACATATTCTCCTCTGTTTGATCTGAATATTGGTGTGAGTGTGTTATGTGTTATAGTTAATGGCATATACATGTATCAGTAAGCTTTGATAAACCCTTTGGCATTAAGAAATGCATTCAGAACACATCTGGGCCCTGTTTCATAGAAATTATTATCAGTAACAAATTATAACCATTTTTATGAGCTACTTCAATATTTGCATTTGATTGGCTGTGAGCAGATTTGTGACAGCTTTGTGGCAGATTGGTACTGATAATAGGTTTTTATAAAACTGAACCGAGGTTAAATATCAAAGACCTGTATTCATGCTTCATTTCTATTGAAGTTCTCAATGTAGATAAAGTAAGGCTTGAAGGGGGAAAAAGTCAGTTAGATGAGAATCATGTATGGAGTTACTAGAAATATGTTCATGCACATTAATTATACAAAGTTGCAGGTCAAATTAGCTCTATGATTTCTATGTTTGATATATGAATGTGATGTCATTATGTATCTACTGTGATAGTCTAAGTGTTGTTATTTCCTTACTAGTGTCAACTGTCAAAATACATGGTAGATTAGGCGGCTTTAATGTAATTGTTAAATTGTTGCTTGAATTTTTGTTTACCCCATCCAATAACCATAAGATGCATTTTTAGCAAGATTTTACATAATACAAAATAGCAGCAATCCGGTGATCTAGATTAAAATATTTAAAACTAGAGTTCAGTTTGTAGACTAGTACCAAGCATCAGCTGAATATTTAATCCATCTTCCTGTTATATCAACACAGATTTAGTTTGATCCTACTTCACAAGAACTTCTAGATATCCCTGTCACCTAGAAACAGGTGTCACAGATCTTTACAAAGCTGCTTATGTTTGTATCTTGCATGTTAGGATCAGGAGTGTAGAGCTTCACCTTGAAGAGATGTAATACACACATTGTGACATCATCTTTTTATTGAATTTTTTAAAAACATTAATGAAATTACCCTTTTTGGGGTCAAAATAGTCTTATTCTCCTGCCTTTCCCAAGTTATACTGTATGTATGCTTAGGGTGATCCAACACATGCTCCAACAACATTTGATCCATGCTTTATTTCATTGGACATGTAGGGTGAGACTTCATTTTAGGTTTAGTTTTGGGTTAAGCCTTAGGGGTAGGATTAGTTGATAGATCCAGGGTTGAAGTTATGAATTTTGTTAGTGTTAGAAACTGAATGCGGAGCATTTGTCACTAGAACATATGTCATAAAAGTTTTAATTATTCCACATATATTCCATGTTTTTAAAAATATATATTCCTTTCCTTCCAAATACTGCTTTTATAGATATTTAAAACGTTTTTGATATACATGCACCAGGTACATACGTATTCTTTCATGTTTTAGCTCTGTCTTAGTGCATAATGGGAACCTAAGTCTATGACATCACTATTTCCTTCTTTATAAATTTGTTTTGAAGAAAAATATTGACTGCTTTTAAATTGATGTAACAACATTGATCGCAATTACCTTCCATTTTGTTAATACAAAAACAAAATTTATTGAAATTGACATATTGGAACTGCAATAAGGAGTAGTAATCCAGTAATGATGTACTATTTTAACCATGTGTGTTGGACATAATTATATGCACATCTAGAGTTATATGTCATAGTTTGTTATGAATCATGAAAAGAAAAACAATATTATTTGCATGTCATGCCTTACTTCATTTGACTCATTGGTGTCATAGTTTGCCATTTGAAATAATGCCACTTCCTTCAAAGTGTCTCCATTGTGATTGGGTTTTAAAGAAGACATGTTTCTGAGGCCTATAAATTTGACCTACTTAGTCATTAACATTAAGTTATAACCAATAGATACCTGATGTAATCATGTTTCCAAATTGGAAATGACTTCTGCGTTATAAATAGGTCACGCATGCCAACATACCTAGATAGTTTTCTCAGTTCAAGTCAGGTCAGGAAGCTTGTTGCATTGATGATAGACACCATGAATCAGGCCTTTTCTCAGTCTCAAATACTGTACAAATTCTGAGCTTGTCACATGTTGGTTTGTTCACTGATACCTCTCAGGTTATGATCTAAGTCATATTGTATCATGAACACTTTCATAGAAATATGTAATGTGAATAGTATTTTGAGCTTATTTGAGAAAGCACTCTGAATCATCAACAGTTCAGGTGCTTCTATGATCATTTTATTAGTGTTGATTGAAGGGATTCTATGGGAAATACTAGTGAGCCAATGCCCTTAGAAGATTTATGTATCTGGAACAAAGGTTAAAAATAGGATTAGAGGGCCAGTGAAGGATGCAAACTAAGGGAAGACATTGTAAAACCCCCAACACTTTAAATTGAGTCATTAAATTTGAATCATTGGTGATAGCACCCTCTCCGCAACAAGTAGTATATTGTCTTTCTTTTCTATGCTCTCAGTTACTCATATATCCTCTTTATAAACATTTCTGCAACTGTATTATGTGCATCCATTTAATGTTTGGGAACCCAAGCTACACAGCTCGATATACAAGCTTTGTAAGCAAGAGTAAATCTATGGGGCATTTTTTCTTCTGCCTATGGGGCATTCTCACCAGACTCCAGAGGTGATTTATATGACATTTGTATAACATTAGAAAATAAGGTCTATAAAGGAAGTAGTTGTAGGGAAATCAGCTTACACCATATATATGCTAATTGTCAACATATGTCCAGGGCATCGCTCTTGTGTCAATAACAGTTAATTTGCAAATGGAAGAGTTCATGTTCAACAGAAATTTATTGTAAAGTAAGACAAATGTATTTTGTAGTCATGATACAAAAGATTAATTTAGGAGACTTGTGTATAATAATTCTTGGATTATGTTGTCTATAGTGTGCCCAGACTTTCAAGCGATCCTACTTTTCTTACTTTTTCGTACTTTTTGACCATGCTCCTACCTTCCTGACTTTTTTTTCAAACTTACATGGATATAAAATATTTATAAAATATTTATACAAAGCAATCATGCATGAGAATCTTTATGTACACAAATATTGAAGAAATACAATATTTCTCTATTGAAAATATGAAAATTTTCTAAAATATAAAATTCTTCATGGCAGCTCATTATTCACCCAGTCACATAGGTAGAATTTTAAATTGGCTAATAGGACTTTTGGTTGTCAAATTCAAGTGTATAGCTAGTGGGCCAGCGGGAGGTTATATGTATGACAAAACATATTTGATGTGCCTTATTAGAGTGTATACATAAATTGTGAATTAAATTTACCATTTTCCTGCCATTTCAGTAATGCCCTTGTCCCTGAGCAACTTTACTTTTACTAAGGGGTGGTTATCATGGTTGACCTTCATCAGACATGGCAGAAAGTAATCATAAAATCAATTGGTACAAATCGTCCTTGTTTTCACGAAGTGACGGTAGTGAGGAAAATCGTCACGCAAAGTGAATGCAATTTTTTTTCACTACCGTCACTTCGTGAAAACAGCGACGAAATGTGCATTAGTGCAAACTTCCATTCATTTTTTTATTCTACATATGGATGTGAATGCTATTATTTGAAATTATCTATCAAGCCAACAAAAACAGTAAGATCTGTTCATTCTCCTTATTCATGGCTTCATCATTGAATTGTGAACATTCTCTTTATTTGTATTCCTCTTTCTTTTATGTTCTCCTTTTTCCCTATTCCATGATGTTTATTTTTGGAATATCAGTCTATTTCTAGTTTGTGTGTATCCCCCTTTGTTCTCCTCTGTGTGCGTGGGTAATCGCCAGCAACCGCGGACCACTCCATAGAAAACTACCTCAAACCTGCAATGGGGCACCGTCCACGGTTGAGATACCGGTTCCGCCGTATCAAATTTACGACGTAGGGGGCGTTTGAATATTAGATTAACTTGGGGGGTACGATTTGTGTAGGCAACATCGACTGGATCAGTCCGATGTGTATCGCGAAATGTCACAGCGCCCCCTTTGATGACTGCGCGGGAGAGGCGCGCGCTACCTGGATCATCCCATAGCAGGTACGTCCGCGGTTTGATGTAGTTTTCTATGGAGTGGTCCGCGGTTGCTGGCAAATACCTGTGCACACACACACAAGTACTAAACTTGGTCCACGGTTGACGCCATAACCATGTACGTGTGTGTGCATGTGTGTGTGTGTGTTTGCCTCTCTCCCTCTATCTCTCTCTCTTTCTCTCTCTGTCTCTATCTCTCTCTCTCTGTGTCTCTATCTCTCCCTCTCCCTTTCTTATTCTTTATATCTCCATCTACCTCTAGTGTATTTAATTAATCATATATGGCATATACTTCACAGCACATATAGTTTAATGTATGATCAAACATGTATAGACTATGAGCACACTCCCTCCAGAGGGCCTATGTTCACATCAGATCAATTAATGTTGTTTGCTTCTGAGCATATGTCATGCAATAGAAGATTAGTTCCTACTGGTTGAGGAACATAATATATCTGGCTATATTTAAGATCTCAAGAAACAAGAATTCTTCATGTAATGCATGTATTACTTTTTTTTGTATTACTTCCAGAGAAATTTGTATTACAATTTTAAATCTCTGAAAAGAAAACTCTGAAAATGCTGTTTCTTTTATATTTTCTTGTGATTTGATTCATTTATTTTCCTTCACTCGATTTTTTACTCTCTGGAAATAGTCAGGTAGCTTAGCGTCAAATTTATCGATTATCGGATAAAAGCACCATTTTTGGTACAGGGCTTCCAAAGGACCTACTAAACGATATTAGGCTAGGAGCCCCCGGCAAAAATGTCAATTTAAGGGTGTGAGGGTGGGGGCATCCTGATTACAAACCTGATTTCTCACACACACAAATTAATTAATTGAGTTTTTGTTGTACAAACTTTATGGGGCCCCCGATCACACATATATGAATAGTTATGCCGGGGGCTCCTACCCTACCATCATTCAGCAGGTCCTAATGAAGCCCTGCGCCAAGTATAGCGTTTGTACAACAAAAAATCAATGTTATATTAACTTATGAATTATTTGTGGGTTACGAGGCGACGCCACCGCCCCACACCTTATACGATATTCTTGCCGGGGGCTCCTACCCTAATATTGTTCAGTAGGTCCTATGGAAGCCCTGTATCAAAAATGGCATTTGTACAACAACAAATCAATGTTATATTATCTTCTAAATTATTTGGGGGCTACAAGGCGACGCCCCGCCCCCACACCCTTAAATTGATTTTATTTTGCCGGGGGGCTCTTAGCCTAATATCGTGTAACAGGTCCTAAGGAAGCCCTGTACCAAAAATGGTGCTTTTATCCGGCAAATAACAATAATTTCACTAAGCCACCTGACTAAAAGAAATAACATTCAGATTAGTGCAGAACAACTGTCAACTATGATGGGTAAATGACAATGTGCAAGGAAATATTGTGTTTAGATATGATTCCATTGTTATACCTTTTTAGTGATACCCTCTTTGCCTTTCAATTTCTTAATTTTGCTGTGCTTAATTGGTATAACTTTTTGAATATAATATGATCATTTCCTTTGGAAGGAAAACATTCTTACAGAGTAAAGGATATATATCAAATAATATGTCAATTACATCACTCTAAGAAATGATAAATATTGTGTGTATTTGGAATGTTATTTTTTTAATGGATATAGCATGATTTAAACAAAATATTCATTGCTTTAACATTAGACTTATGATGAAATAAGATGCCATGTTAAAGCTTTTAAATAATTGTGAGACGCATGCTTTAAAGGTATTACAAAGTTTTGGTATGGGGTCATGAATTTGGTTCAAATTAACATATTGGAAGCATATGCGTTCCTACAATATTCAGTGATCGTTGTCGCGGTTGAAATCGAGTCTAAAGTTGTGAAATTATAAATAATAAACTCTTTATGTTGTATAGCTCCCTCTCAAGGTCAAGATATTAATTTAGCTATGAAACAATATTTCTTGACTAAAATCGACCAATTAGCTATTCCCGTTTGGAAATTTTATATCACAACTTCATATTCTGAGATTTTCATGGTCGCAGCTACCATTGTACGGCCATATGCGCTATTTGAAATTTATCAAGATTTACCGGGAGCACCGGTAAATTTTTATATTCAATTTTTCTCGAAAACAGAAATGTTTTAGGGGCTAATTTTTTTAGTGCTTATGATACATCCACAGGGACATCCAAATACGTCAAAATTGTAAAGATTCACTATCCACCCAATTTTCAAAATTTCCCAAAACTTTGTATTACCTTTAAAGGTTGTTATTCACCCTTGAACTGTGCAAACAATATGAATGACTTTGACAGTTAATGGAATATGGACTTGTTTGTCTATTCTACTACGTGTCATTATTTTGAAATCTTCTGTATTTTAGAGAACAGTACCTTTTATATGTGGAAGAATTTGAGTTCATTCGATTTATAGCTTAGGAGAGCATGATTTATAAACCAACAACATAATAGATAAGACAAGTATAGTTTTAATGTTGAATCCAAAGTCCATACTACTGTATGTCATGCACGTTGGAAATTTTAAACATATTTTTACCATTGTCTTGATTTCCTCATAAAACTATGAAATTTATTTCATTATCTTTTCTATTTCATATCTTTCATCATTAATGTATGGTAAAAATACAATAAAAACAAACAGATATGGAACTTCTCTGGTACAATAATAATAATAGTGGGTTCTTGCTCATGTCTGTCAGACTTCACACTCCTGGCGCTCCACAAGTATTACCCAGGCTTTAGCATTTAGCCATTATGGTGCTCTAGTATAAGTTCAACAAAATAATTCCTGCCATTTACCTCACCTTGGTCAAATACGGTATGGCAAATGCAGAGTTATGTCTTGCCAAAGGAGATTAGTGCCATGTATTTCAATATAGCATCATAATACAAATTGCATAGAATTTGTGTTGTTTGGTAGGACAAGCCTTTATGTTTGTCCTACCTAGCAACAATTAATGTTTGCATGCAATTCAGATTCTGACTATTAAAACAATTATTTGTAACGAGGCACTTAACAAAAATTTGTGCTTTGAATTTGATAAAATTTTGAAAACGGTCTATTGAGTGAGGCAGACTGTAAATATTATGACGTGGGGAGAAAAAATGAAAAGTGGACATGCATGTAGGCTTATGTATTGTTATGGGTGCTAGTGAATCATTCAAGCCAATTACAGTTTTAAAAGAACTCCTCTCTGAACATACATGTATGTAGAATCAAGGATTTGAATAAAGAGATTAACTTAGAGGGCAGATTATGCTCACATTAGCACAAATGTAAACACACACACACACACGCGCACGCATGCATGTACACACATATATGGGCCAATCATCATCATTCATTCATTGGATTCGTGCAGGTGTGGATTTTGAGGTCGATGCCTTACTGTGCCTACGTTATGCTGCACAGTTAGCCAGTAAGCTTCTCTCATTTATCTGTTGACACTGCTGGAGGGAAGACGTGTGTGTCTCTGTATTCATAATTCTGCATTTGCTTCATACTCGTAGCAATCAAAACCACCTGCCTACTGCATCACGTGTACTACTACATACAGAACAACACAAAATATGACTTCTAATGAGTATGCATGAGGTAGTGGTCCCTTTGTGTTGGAAAGGAGATGGATGTAGTCCAGTGACGGAGGCATTGAGCCTTGGATAATAGCTCATCTTCACTAGAATTACACCTTTCTGAAGCAGGATTTGTTTTAAGAGTAGACATGGAGCTATCTGTTATAGAAGATTTGTTGGATTCAAGACGAGCCATCATCCATGTTTGTTCTTTCATGCCCTCCCATCAGCTGTCAATGGAAGACCAGCTTGTTGTTATTATGTTGCTTTGATGTGATACAAAGCCATTGACTGATTGATGCTGCGTTTGTATGTACATAATTAACATGGACTCTTCCCTAACTACATTGGTCAAGTTTAACAGAATATTGGAGGAAGAATTAACTTCCTGAATGACCTCTACTCTGATCATGGATTTCTTATTCTTGGAATATATGTACATGTATCACCATCATTTTATATTTTCTTCAAATTCATAACCTAGAAGAGATAGAACATCTTACCGGTATTGATTTATCAATAGATACCTAATCCTTCATGTAACTCAACTCAATCATCACTCTGGCTCCGTAATCCCCAGCATCAGCACACCATTTGCATGTTGGGTACTATCAAGCCCTCCAGAGGTTGGAATTTGGAAGCGACAATTAGTGTTTCTGCCTTCTTTTCTTGGTCGGAAAGTAAACTTCCTCACATAAAATAATAGAAGCTGAAGAAAACGAAGATTCTAGTCAAAGTGATGACCTGGCATTGACCTTACCCCTGACCGATAAGACCTCAGAAAATCTGGATGCGTAATCATGCTCTCCTCTCCGATTACCCCAAAACGTCGGACTTTGGTTCCGCTTGGAAATGTAAGTTGATCCCTTAATCCTTGACCAAGATATTGTTCTTGTTTGATTTCAATAGTTTCTTTTTTACCTTATTTAGGGTAATCTGTTTGAGATACTGCGATTCCTATTTGGAACTTTATGAAACAACAACATTTCATATTTGTTATACCTTGCTTTTTTAGATATGACTGCTGGATGCATTATATTACAGTATTTAGTGTTCATAAATCTATCTCACATTTTCATTGTGGACAGTATGTATCTTCATAATCATTTAAAGAGAAGGTTGAGTTCTGGGAAGAGGTGAAAAATAATTTGTGAGCATTGTCATTGTATTATGCAAGTGTGGAAGAACATCAGATACAAAATGTTCCCTGAAAAGCATGGCTCTTAAAATGCCTTAATATTCTAAATATGGCATGTAACATCATAAAATTTGGGACGGGTTTTTATGCCACATGTTCATGTAGTTCCATAAACATCTTTCTGTGTACAATGCTTGTAACTTTACCAAGACTGAGCTAAATTTCTTATCATTGTGATGATTCCAGAACCTTGCATGACCAGAACTCAGCTTTATCTTTAAGTTTGTGAAGAGCTTCACTTCTCTTCTTGACTCCTCAGCTCACACTTTTTGTTTGTCCTTTATATCCTACATCTTTTGATATCAAAATAAAATTTCAACTCGGAAATGGGTTTAAAGTACAAGTCCACTCCGAAAATGGTTTACTTTCAATAGAAGCAGAAAAATCAGACAAACCAATCAAAAAAAGTTTGAGTGAAATCGGATTAATAATAAGAAAGTTATGAATTTTTGAAAAAGTATGTAAAACTATGGAACAATGAAAATCACTATATAAATTGCCAATTTGGTTATCAGTTTGTGACGTCATGTCCTCACTATTTGTCAATTGCTTTATATAGTTTAATCCCATTAATTTCCCTTTTTATCCCTGTAAACTTGATTTCCCCATGCCCTTGCCCAGGTTATATGATTTGAATCATATTGCGTGCATGACATTTCACAAAATCTTTTATGAACTTCGAAGAATCGATACTGTTTTCTGAATATTGTATTTTTAAGTAATATTGACTGCCTTCAGGGCAATACGATATATCGCCCGAACCAAAGGTGAGGGTGATATATGACAAGTCGTATTGCCCTGAATTAGGCAGTCAATATTACTATTATTAACCACATCGGAACTCTTACTATCTTATACTCTTAAATTATGTAAAATACAGTAGCCTACACTACAAAGGGTTTCCTAGCATGAAAAGTTGCAAAAACATCGTCAAACCAGCACTGTGCATCCAGTGCTTGACAAAATTTTCGATACACTGCAAACAGTGTGCCTTTGGGGTGATTATTACGTCACAATAGAGTGCGTGCAAAGGGCGCATTTTTCTTACCCGTAATGGATGTGCAATAAAAATTACAATTGGCTCTACATTATTGCCCACTTGTTTAACACGCATTTTGCCATTGACTTTTCAGATCGGGCAATAATATTTGTTCATTGGTTTACTGTATGATATTATTGACCGGCAAATTACATACAAAATCCCATTGACTTTTCTGAGCGGTCAATAATATTTTTTTCCGCCTGTAGTTTTTTTGGCTTATCCATTAAACCTTGAGGGCAATAACCTTAAAAAATTGCCCTGCTAAGATGTATGATACGGTTAATAATCATAATTATTTATTGTTATGTAAAAAGTTTATCAAAATTCAAATTTGTCAAGATTTAACCGGAAAAATAATTACTCTATGTTAGTGCATCCATACAAAAACACATTACTATCAATCTAACTTGGATGCTGGTGTGAAGAAATAAGATTCTTAGGGGGGAAATAAGAAATTTATATTACCAATATAAAGGAAATAATAAGTGGATAGTGAGGACATGACGTCATAGACTCATGAGTGAGTTTCCAATTTGTCTTGTGATTTTCATTGTTCCATAGTTTTACATACTTTTTCAAAAATTCATAACTTTCTTATTAGTCATCCGATTTAGCTCAAACTTTTATTGATTGGTTTGTCTGATTTTTCTGCTTCTATTGAAAGTAAGTTTTTTTGGAGTGGACTTGCCCTTTAAGGTCTAAGCTGAGTTGAATGAATAAAATTAGACTGAGGTATTAGTTTCCCTTTTTTTATTAAACAAAAGTATGAGTTTATTCCTTGCCATCAGTTTAAAAGAATTAGTGTAAATAAAGGTCTCTCAATTTGCTATGTACCATTCACCACTATGTTTACAAGAATACCACTTTCTGCACACAAAAAAAACCATGGAGAATCATCCATCTTCATGATATTTACACCCCAAATTACATAAATTCTATTGATATATTATATGTATCTTATGTTAGTCTAATTATTCCTGCAAAATGTGAAATAATGGAATAAACCATGGTCTGCCACAGTGAAAGAAACATATTTATGTAATATAATTCAAACAATGTAGCAGTCTGGGGCTTCCGATAAAGCAAGTAAGAGAAAATATTGTTTACCCTTGTGATTGTGCATTGTAGATAACCTCTCAACCCTATTTCGTTTGTATTTGCAAGCCAAGGGACAACTTGTTTTGCCACATCTAGATACAACTGGAGCCTGTTTTGATGCTTAGTTATGTCCCCCATGAGCAAATAATATAAAATATCAAGAAGATCAGTTTCACAATCATCTCAAGATATCATTAATTTGTTGAGAGTATAATACCAGTTGCTTCTCAGGTTGATTTGATGTCAATATATTGTGTTTTTCTTTTTTCCCTAGCCTACAATCAGTTAAAAATAAAACACAGTATGTTTAGGCCTCCGTACTTATTTTATCAAGTACTGAAGTATTATTGTATAGTTGTGTATATAGGAATGTCAGTTCATTATGTAAAATGACATTTCAATATATTTTGACAGTTTCAAGAGAAATTGAGAACCCCTTTTCAGTGGAAATCTCCATTATTAAACAAATGGTATACATTGATTTATAAAATGGAATGAGTCAGTGGTTCAGTGCTTACCAACAAGTGTGTTATTTTGAGATAAACACATTTGAATTTTATTGTCATATAAGAAAATCAAGGATTAGGAGTTACTTCCTTTTTTAAATACCAAATCATTATTTGAATTTAAAAGCAACATTTTCATTGGTTACCATGTCATTGGGTAACTAATAGAGGATCATAGAAATGATTGTAACTCATTTCCCACATAAGTGCGGGTTAGGACTATATAAACTGCACACCCCATCCAAAATAATTGTATACTTTGTTTTTGCAAAAAATGGGAAAAGGTCATATTGTCTTATTGATGATTGGTAAAATATGCACAGCAGAACTATGTTTTTAGTTTTCTTGTCTAGGTTTCTTTTATTGTTTTCTTCTATTTCTTGCATTTTTAGTACAATAGACCCTACCTTGTTTTCTTTCTTCTTTCTTCTGTTATTCTTTCCTTTTGAAGGTTAGTATGATATATTGTGATATCAGGCACTCATGCTCAATTCACATTCATTTTCCTATTTTTCTCCTTGAACCCTCCTATTGATGTATGATCATTCCTTTGGTTGCCATTTTTATTATTGCGACAATATTCATTAAACAAATAAACTAACTTCAGTGTATTGGTTTTCAAATGAGAAGTACAAAATGTTATCCTGTCCAAGTAATACATATCAATTGTCATTTGTACATTAATAAATTGATTTGCTTGTAAACCGATCTTGGTTTTAAAATTAAAGGGGAAAGAAAATAATGTAAGCACATTTAAAGACTAGATATTTAACTGCCATGATCTGAATCCTCATCACACATTTATAGTTTTCCTTTAAGAAGTAAATATATTGTGTAGCCATATAGAAGTTAAGTATGTGAATTATGAGATGCATGTTATTTCTTGAAGTTCTACTGTTTGTATATAAAATGATTACACGTTGTAGGGTGTGATCACAGAATGATGTGTACATGTCTTGGCAAAATAGAGTTCATCTTCCTTCAATATGAAGTCTATAGAAGGAATTACACTTCACAGATCATGAATGAATGGGTGTCAACAAATCTGTATTACACACCCCAGCAGCAATAATGCATGATGATATGAAGAGATTAGAATGATGGGTTTCTTATCCCATTGTGAAGCTATGCTCCTTCCCTGTTCTTGGAACTAATCCTACTTCACAGGACAATTGTTCATATGCATTCGTCTGGAATGGTATGAGCAGAGAAGGTCTTTTTGAAAGTTTCTCACTCATACATGTAGATGTGGAGTAACTATTGTAGAAACTATGTTTATCTTACCCAGCAAATACTTTTCTGTTGGTGATTGATTTTTGGACCTGTGCATGACTGGTTTATGAAAGAAACATAAGGTAATAGATGCAGTCCATCTGTTAAGGATACTGAGATTAGTTGTAAGAAGTAAAAGACAGGAATGAGTGAATTTGGCCGATAATTATAAGGACATACCTTCCCTATGAAGACATTCAATATTAATGAAAGATGTGCAAAACATGGTTCATGGATGTAACTTTTTAGGATGCACATACCAGACCAGTGTTTGATTGTTTATTGATGCTCGTCAGTGTTCATCACATTGTATGTACATGTATGTATTGTATATCCAATCATTGGTATTCTTGTTTGGTTAGATAATATCTACTGCCCTTCTGTCAATTTAAAAATGAAGAACGTTAATGAACCCCATAAAGCATCACAGGTTTCTATGTTTCAAAATTCGTCGCTGTTTTCACGAAGTGACGGTAGTGAAAAAAAATTGCATTCACTTTGCGTGACGATTTTCCTCACTACCGTCACTTCGTGAAAACAAGGACGAATTATCCAGGTATTTGTTAAAAGTTTAATCTTTTACAAACATCCACATTCCAAATATGAGAAATGAACCAATGCACAATAATGTAGAATACAAGTATTTTGTTAAGTAAGTTTTTTGTAAATTTATAAAGCAAATTTCATTCTCACAATTAATAATTTATCTAAATTGACAATATTTTCTCTAGAGTCTAGACCTACAAAATATATAATTCTAATGATTTATTTTGGGGGAAAGTATTTCTCAGAAGAAAATTTGGAGAATTTAATCTACATTAAAGATAAAGGTGATTTCTGGTCATCCGATTGCATTGTGAAAGAAAAGGTGTGAAATGGATCAGAAAAGGTTGACCATGTAGCATGTAAGTATTGGTGTGTATTGCAAAGTTCTGGAGTCATCAAAATCATAATAAACTTGGCCTGGGCCAGTCTTGGTAAAGTAACAAGCACTGTACATAGAACGATGTATATTATGTCCCTTTTGCAGCCAACATCACATCCTGTAAAACTTTGCAGGAATTATGAATATGTCATGTATGTCCTATCTGTGAAATTTAAATATTAGCAGTGTCCTAGTATTCAAATTATGCAAGGAAACCTGTTTACCTTTTAGATTTCACTGTCAGACACTATTGAGTGACTGACTGACATCTTTTTTTCTTTGGTAATAACATACATAAAATGACCTGTAACAGCATTTGTCTACATCAATAACCCACTACTTGTAATGGCTAAAATTAAACTGATTGAATCTTTGTACAACATAAAACGTATGTCCATTCGGTAAAAGGGTCTGAAAATCAGACTATTACTCAGCTGATTGCAATCACTTAAGTCGATTTGACAACTAATGGTCATTATTTTCCCACTAAAAACATTTTCAAGCCCTTTCGTTTGGAGGGAAGTTCTAAATTAGTATTGTCTTTTAAATGCCATTGGAATTTAACCTTTTCATTTTTGGGCCTGCAAATGGGACATAGTACCTTTAAAGCTGTTTAAAAAAAACTAGACTATCATTATTGATATTACTCATGTGAAAAAAAAATGACAGAATTTATTTTTATAATTTTAAACTGAGGATTTTATGTCTTTCTTTACCTTGAAGTTAATGATTATTTTAGAATTTTGATCAAATTGGATTTTTACAGTTTAAAGGATATTTTGGACAATGTCATGAATTATGAATAAAAATCGAACAAAGTATGACTTTTCTATTCATATTTCTAGAAAATCTTTTGAAAGAATATACGCTTTGTTTGCAGCAAGTTAATATGTCATGGTGATGTTAGGATTTATTTGCTCACAGTCACCATAGTCCATGCAAACGTGTGTAAACAGCAGGATAAAATAGGCCACATAATATATGGTCAGCAGAGCTGTTTGGAAAGGTCAGCTGTGCTGTTCCCTTGGTTTTCTCATGCCTGGTTTACAGCGACTTTACATATCTTTGAATTTGATCTATAGGGAACTATTTAACATACACCTACATTATAATCATTTGATATTAGTCGGTCCAAAGTATTTTGTGCTATTAGTTATTAGGGAAGAAAGCAAACACTTTATCTTAAATATGATTCATCATATTCTGGAATTGGAAACAGAGCTCTTTAATATGCCATTTCACTTATCAATACAAGCGCCCCAAACAATGGTCTAATCTCTATTTTAACACAATGAATTAAAATCATACTCTATTTTGACAAAGGGCTGTAAAGGCAAGCTAAATTAAAGTATCACATGTTTTGATAACTGTTATGCACTCTAAAATTAACTCATTAATAATTTAATTTCTGTCATGGCTTCATTAGTTTAAAATTATTTCATTACGTTAGCAAAATCAATGATTTTTGCCTGCAGTGTAAATGCAGCTAATTTATGCTGGGGCTGTGTTGTGTTAATAGTATTTTCATTCAAGGCCATTAAGAGGAATATTCATGCATTCAAATTTGGTTTGTATAGTCTAGTAGACTAGTATGTTGTTTTGGTCTATTATGCTGGCTGTTAAATTTAATTCACTTTTTGTAGTCTACTATGTAAATATTTTTGCCACCAATTTGACCACCAGATAGATGACCCAAGGATTCAGAATCAGATTTGAGGCTACAAAAGTAATGATAATAATCTGTACACTCTACATCTAAATTCACAGTTCATAGTTAGAGTAGCATATAGCTTGGAGGCTTTGAGAGGTTTTTGACTGAAGAGAGTATGACGGAATCAAATTTGTATACTGTATTTCTTTTTGATGAAAAATTGAGAGACTGTGGGACCTACAATACATGGAGGTTTTTTTTTACCTCAAAAGGAGATGTTAAAGGGACTACATGTACTTGATACATTTCTAAATGTATCCTTGTGTTGTACATCATGGTTAAAATCTGCTTCATTATGTCTTGTCTGTGGATTGGACTTTGCTAATTTTTTAAAGAAAACTTTATTAATGAGTACTGAAATTTACTTATAGAGCAATATGCATTTTTTATTTTGGCTTAAAAAATTCAGGTGTGTGGTTAGCACATGGATGCAGCAGTCGTGAAGGCAAAGCATTGAATTTTCATGATAGTCAAAAAGTGTTGTATTTCAAGAAATAGTTCCCTCTATGTTATGTTTCTTTTGTTATTTTGCAATCCACCAAATAGAGACTGACTTATGAATGTTAAATACAATATATATAGGGCTGTAATCTAGAGACTGACTTATGAATGTTAAATACAATATATATAGGGCTGTAATCTAGAGACTGACTTATGAATGTTAAATACAATATATATAGGGCTGTAATCTAGAGACTGACTTATGAATGTTAAATACAATATATATAGGGCTGTAATCTAGAGACTGACTTATGAATGTTAAATACAATATATATAGGGCTGTAATCTAGAGACTGACTTATGAATGTTAAATACAATATATATAGGGCTGTAATCTAGAGACTGACTTATGAATGTTAAATACAATATATATAGGGCTGTAATCTAGAGACTGACTTATGAATGTTAAATACAATATATATAGGGCTATAATCTAGAAACTGACTTATGAATGTTAAATACAATATATATAGGGCTATAATCTAGAAACTGACTTATGAATGTTAAATACAATATATATAGGGCTGTAATCTAGAGACTGACTTATGAATGTTAAATACAATATATATAGGGCTATAATCTAGAAACTGACTTATGAATGTTAAATACAATATATATAGGGCTATAATCTAGAAACTGACTTATGAATGTTAAATACAATATATATAGGGCTGTAATCTAGAGACTGACTTATGAATGTTAAATACAATATATATAGGGCTATAATCTAGAAACTGACTTATGAATGTTAAATACAATATATATAGGGCTGTAATCTAGAGACTGACTTATGAATGTTAAATACAATATATATAGGGCTATAATCTAGAAACTGACTTATGAATGTTAAATACAATATATATAGGGCTGTAATCTAGAGACTGACTTATGAATGTTAAATACAATATATATAGGGCTGTAATCTAGAGACTGACTTATGAATGTTAAATACAATATATATAGGGCTGTAATCTAGAGACTGACTTATGAATGTTAAATACAATATATATAGGGCTGTAATCTAGAGACTGACTTATGAATGTTAAATACAATATATATAGGGCTGTAATCTAGAGACTGACTTATGAATGTTAAATACAATATATATAGGGCTGTAATCTAGAGACTGACTTATGAATGTTTAATACAATATATATAGGGCTGTAATCTAGAGACTGACTTATGAATGTTTAATACAATATATATAGGGCTGTAATCTAGAGACTGACTTATGAATGTTAAATACAATATATATAGGGCTGTAATCTAGAGACTGACTTATGAATGTTAAATACAATATATATAGGGCTGTAATCTAGAGACTGACTTATGAATGTTAAATACAATATATATAGGGCTGTAATCTAGAGACTGACTTATGAATGTTAAATACAATATATATAGGGCTGTAATCTAGAGACTGACTTATGAATGTTAAATACAATATATATAGGGCTGTAATCTAGAAACTGACTTATGAATGTTAAATACAATATATATAGGGCTGTAATCTAGAGACTGACTTATGAATGTTAAATACAATATATATAGGGCTGTAATCTAGAGACTGACTTATGAATGTTAAATACAATATATATAGGGCTGTAATCTAGAGACTGACTTATGAATGTTAAATACAATATATATAGGGCTGTAATCTAGAGACTGACTTATGAATGTTAAATACAATATATATAGGGCTGTAATCTAGAGACTGACTTATGAATGTTAAATACAATATATATAGGGCTGTAATCTAGAGACTGACTTATGAATGTTAAATACAATATATATAGGGCTGTAATCTAGAAAGTTAGCTACCATCATCAGTTGATCTACATTAAATTGAATGTTTCTCATATGTAAGCATGATTGTATACTCTCTCTTTCGCACAATTTCCTTTTGACCTTGTGACTACTGATTTGTGTCATTTCCATAGGAGCAATGGGTTAATATATTATTTCTATCATAAACAGCAAGCAGTGAAACTTTGCAGAATATTGCAACTACCTTATGCATAGACAGAGGTCAGTACAGAACAAATATAGAGGACCATTGAGCAATTTAGCTCTGGAAACCTCAAACAAGCTATGATGAAAAATAATGAAATACTTGTAAAAAAAACACTGCAAGGAAATTTTACTTTCACAATAAAATAGCAAATAAACTTCTGTAAACAATAAGTATTTTGCAGTTTGAACACTGACAGAGTCTCCAATGTAGGCAATGATTTATCTATATATGTCTTTCATTCTCTCTGATAATCTGTGTCAACACAAAGTTAAATGTTATTTTTGTACACATGCACTTCACTACTAGTGGCACATACACTGAACAGTCAACAATCACAATTGAAGTCATTCGTGTGTGGTTTACTGCAAACATACTATAATAAGATTTATATGATTCACAATGTCCGTCCAATAATTGCATAATGACTCTTGTCCTGCAAAACTTTGGTATATGAGCCTCTTTCTACAGATATATCCATTTTGTCGTAGGATACGACTTTGTTAAGACTTTGACTGGGCACTAGAGTCTTTATCTTTGTGTTTTTTCCCCGTGTTTTTTCCCCAGCAGTGTACCGTATGCATGGACAATGATCTGTCACATCCTACATGATGCCCATTCATTTATTGATTTCTATTATGATAAAGTTAAAAACATGATCTAGGTTTTTCAGCATGCTGTGCATTTAGAAATTATTCTATATACATTATTCTGTGTAGACATAGGGCGCGTTTATCTAGGCTTGCCACTAGATATGTACATATCGTACCCCACTATTGAACCCCACTATTGAACCCCACTATCATACCCCACTATACGATCGTGATTTGCGGAATGTCGCGTTTATCGACTCTTCACGATTCAAAATAAAGGCCTTGTGTCTGCCCAGCTGTTTTGACCCGGGAGGCAGACAGTTTCTCGGAGGTCAACTTCACACACATGCTTGTACACAACACCTGGGTGGTTCTATTTGTATGTGAGGTTCAAAACAGCTTTGCGTTTATCTATCTCTCAGAAACGTGATTCTGGCTGTATGTCACATTCAAAACACACCTTTTTGCGTCTTTAGATATGCCTATATCTAAAGCCCTTTAAAAAGGGCTTTGCGTTTATCAACTTCTAAATTTGCCTGAAAGACGTTTGAGAAACCTGATTCTAGCCAAAAATTTGGTAGATAAACGCAACCCTAGTCCATCCTCAATGTCTTTCACAGACTTGCAGTGCCTGTCAACTTTCATAGGTCAAACTCCATTGGGTATTTAATGCAGTAATCTAATCGGGTCAAACAACTCGAAAGTTATTGTGCAGCTGTGAATTAGTGATTGCTTTGTTATTGTTTTCAGAATTGATGAATTTGTAATGTGCAGAAAATTTGAACGCAAGGAAAAAAATATAAAAGAACTATTCATTCAGAATCTTTAATCAGGCAGCAGATCGCAGCACAAATAAAAGCACAAGTAAAATTCTGTATTTGACCATTTTGCATGTGTGTTGGGAACAATGACCCAGTGTCCCTTTCCTTTGCTCATTACTCAGCTTCTCACAGTTCCTAAATAGATAGATATCATTTGAATAATGAGTGATGTTTTTGTATGATTCTGTAAGGTCATACTTTCCATCTATCTTAACCAGAACTCAAAATTACTTTATTTGTCTCACATGAGGCATCTACAAGAACACTAGGATTTGCTCTTTTTCTTGTAACTTGCTGTCTGAATGGTGGGAGCCAAACTTTCTCATGCTTTTAAGTTGGTCATTTAAGTATAGAAGGCAATTATGGCAGAGAAATCTGATAGGAGATTGAAAACATTATAATTCTTGTTTGCATGGATGATGTATATATTTTTATGTCTGCACACTGCAGTGAAATTGTATAAATTTTATTTTTTGAGACTAGAAAATGCATTTATTGGTCTGAAATCACAGAATGCTATTATGCTCCTCAGTGATGCTCCTCCAGAACCACCCACCATGCTAGGTAATTGATGGTCAAATCCATACCAAGCAATGAAGCCAGAGATAGATGAGAGAGAAGGCCAACACTCTCACAGCAGTCCTCTAAAATAATTGCTATCCATTTCAGCTGATAATGAAGTAGAGTTCTCATAACCCTGAGAGCAGAGACCCTCTTTCCATATTCATCCACAATTAATCAACTTCGAACAGATATGTAGTACTATATAGGGTGCGTTCAATCGAATTTTCGAAGCTAGAATCACAAACATGAATCACAATTCAAAACGCCGTTACAAAAAGCAAGGTCACTGCGGTTTGCGTTCAAGCGATTTTTCATCAACGCTGATTCTAGCTCATTGCGAGCCAAACCACTGCGCATCACACTGCGCAGTATGGCCCAGGAACTTCGGCGCGCGCTTTCTGGAATTGTTTACGGCCGACTGTCGACTGCTGTTTTGAGCATAGATCGCAATAATAAGACAAAGAATGAGAAGGTGATAGAAGGAAGAAACAAAGAATAACATAAGGAAAGACAGAAAGATAAAGTCGATAGAATGATTAAAACAAAGAATAACATAAGAGAAGGTGAAAGAAGGAAGAATCGAAGAATAACATAAGGAAAGACAGAAAGACAGAAAGAGAGAGTGATAGAATGCTTAAAACAAAGAATGACATAAGGAAGAACAGAAAGAGAAAGTGATAGAATGATTAAAACAAAGAATAACACAATAGAAGGTGAAAGAAGGAAGAATCAAAGAATAACATAAGGAAAGATAGAAAGAGAAAGTAACAGAATGATTAAAACAAAGAATAACATAAGAGAAAGTGATAGAATTATAAAAAACAAAGAATAACATAAGAGAAGATGATAGAAGGAAGAAACAAAGAATAACATAAGGAAAGACAGAAAGAGAAATTGATAGAATGCTTAAAACAAAGAATTACATAAGAAAAGGTGATAGAAGGAAGAAACAAAGAATAACATAAGGAAAGACAGAAAGAGCAAATGATCGAAGGAAAAACAAGGAATAACATAACGGAACAGGCCACGATGGTATAGTGAACGCAAATTGCATGCAAAGCGGGCGCGCGGTTTTTCCCAAACCGGAAGAGGCTTCGTCATACAATCATGATTGAGAACTCCGTCCGTTCAATCGAATTTTAGCGACCGTGATTCTTTTGAATCATGATACAAAACGCATCTTTTTCAGCGTTTCATGTTTGTGTTTTCAAACACGTTTATTTTTACGACCGACGAAAAAATCGCTTGAACGCATTGCGTTTTAAACTAAACGTCTTTAGAAACCGTGATTCTAGGGTGAAAAAGTGTCGATTAAACGCACCCATAGATGCGGACTTTGAGTCAAGGATATTCAGTATCTCTTTCTATTATTCATATTGTTAATGCTGATAGCCTGTTGATCTAATGGCCCTTTAAGCTTTATTCTACTGATATCTTGGGTCTGAACTGGTCATTGATTGATTGGTAGGAGAGATTTTTATGTACATGCAGCTGGATAGTAATACAAATAAGGGTCACTTCATGTTGAAATGGCAGTCTAACACACATAGATTTACCTCAGTTAATACATCATTCCATCAAACGCACTGGAAATTATCTTAGATTCTTTTCCATTTGCATAGATTTAAGTTTTCCAACCAATATTCCTTTTTAATATTCTTGAAGACTTGCTTCATATCTTGATGACAAAGTTGTTTCAATGTAAAATTTTCATTTGAAACTCCTAATTGTGCAATAATTGATCCTCTGTTATAATATCTTATAATGCATGACTTACATGAGCATATTTACCATACTTCATGTACCCTATTTATATGAGCAAGGTGAATCGTGTACCCCTGGTTTGTAGGTCAAGGTAAACTGAGCCAGACCCAACTGTTAGTATACAAATAATACACAGCAGTGAGGGTATTAGTAAGAATTATCCACACAAAGTACCTTTGGAACAGTCTAACACGCCCGAGGCAGTAGCCGAGGGTGTTTGGACTGTTTTGAAGGTACCAAGTGTGGGTAATTCTACTAATGTCCGAACAAAATGCTGTGCATTATTTGTTTTATAAGATTATGTTTTATTTGTTATATAAAATGATGTTTATTAACATGATTTTACTAATGACCGGTCATTAGAATTGGATAATGACCGGTCATTATCCAAATTACGCGTTAGGCAAAATAAATGCCTGGTTATGTGTACGCTTTCAACCTATCATTAGGATCCACGTCATCATCTTATAACCCTTATTACCGCAACTTGTTTTTCTCGCATGAGGTGTTCAATCTTTTTTATGGGCACATACGTGCTGCTTCTGCATGTGATTGGTCTTCTGGCATGTATACTTCTGTTTGGTGTTTTGTTATTAATTAATCTAATCCTTATTTCCTCAGAATTAAATTAATAACCACAAAACATGAAATCCCATTGTATTTTTACACCAAATGGACAAACCTTTTATTTCACTGTTAATTGACCTATTAGGGTCCATGTTATAACTAACACTGTAAGAATGGTAACTGACATTTTATTTACTTCAAAACTGTTTTTACCATTATACTTACCGTATTTCAGTACACTTAAAGGGATGGTTGAGTTCTGTTGCAGAGGGCGTTACACAAAATAATTTTGTTGTGAGATAATAAAAAACTGAGTGTCAAATTTGAAAGAACATACAATTTAAATGACAAAATCATCTATGTTTGATCAAAATCGGTTGAAACGGCTGAAATATCCATAAATATAACGATTTCTAATACTTGTGTACCACCACAAATATTAGATAATTTGAAAAGGCTATTGAAAAAAAACAAAATAGCGCCTTTTACATCTTATTTCAGCCAATGCCGATGTTGGATTTTTTGTTGGCATTTTCGTGTTGGTTACCGGTATATTATGCACAACCAGCTGGCCCACATATTGTTATTTTTAATTAGATAATTAATTAACGGTCACTGTATTTTTTGAAAGTGGAGCTGAATTAGTATGATCCTATTCGCTAACTTGATTTTTACACATTTTGGGGTCTAAAATTACCTTCATAGCAATTTTAGGTTCTAAAAGGGCACTAGCAAAGAGCAATAACCATGCACTTTGAAGGCATTTGCGGTCTGAAAACAGAACTCAACTATCCCTTTAATCTTTTAAAATGAGGGTAGTATCAACATTTTGCAGTCACACCTTATCCTCAACCAACACATACATGTACACACTTGTATATTGTCATCCTCTTGCTTTACAAATGTATTCTGACAGCATGGCATGTATAATGTCTAATCCAACTCCAGCTTGATGCAGTTTACCTGCATTACTACAAAGCCTTCATATGACAGACTGTTTTACAAGTCGCTCATATTGAAAGATGCAAGAGACAAGTGCCTTTGTAGTTCCGATTTTGAAACAATATGAGTCATTTTCTAAATCACTGAGCAATTAGCCACTTTCCTCCTTTGCAGAGCTACTGAATATGGGGCCTGATCTAATTATAACTGGACTTTGAAAAACCATAAACTTAGCAACTGTTCATTGTATTGTGACTGAATTTGGTAACAAGTGGAAGAGAAACAATCCAGCAATTGCCTTGTTAAAAACAATATAAACAATATGTTAATCTGGTTGTAACAGTTTCTATCATTTATTTTCTCCAGAAATTTAGAGTTAGAGGTCTTTGATTCTTTTGTATTTCTGTGTTTCCAGAATGCATATTGAAAATGCACTTTGAGGAAATCATCCTAACTAATTGATAATTTCTTTAAACAAAGATCATTGATTGCTAGCATAATTACCGGTAATGAATATTCATGGAAGGTAATCAACGCTAAGTAGGTATCTGTAATGACTACCAGAAGTTTATGGAGGTGTTATTGGAAAGCAATTCGGACAGTATTTAGCAATGGACCTATTATTTAGCTACAGATTTGCATGAGCTTCAGTTCTAATCATCTTTTGATTATAGACTCAGTATGAAGTATATAGGGAATGAAAGAAATGTAACCTAAGATTGAAATGGACAGCTATCAATTGAGCAACTGTGTTAAACTCTTGCATATATTATCAAGAGATATAAGGGCAATTCTAGTGGGATCTATTATAACGCTCATGTATGTCACACTTGACTCTTTTTGTGTCCTTTTTCACTGATTTTCCTCACCATAGTTTGATCTGTCTCATTTTTCTGCTTGTCTTGAAAACAAGTTATTTTGGGGCAAGACTGAATTTAGTGGTGGGCATTGACCCCATCTCTGTGAGTAAATTTAAAATGCATACAAATACTGGGATTTTTTTTCAAAAGTCCTGTGTTTACCCTGTGTAAATCAGGGGGGGGGGAGGGGAAGATATAACCATTTTCATATTAAAAGTTGAGTTTGCAAATATTGTTCATTTTTTAAAAATTCTCTTTTGTGCACAGTGCACACTTTAGGATTGTGAAAATATATCTTATATTTCATCTTGTAAATTTAATAAAAATAAAAATGTCACTGACCTTTTCTGCTAATTTGGTTGAATTGTGTCTTATTAGTAAATGTGTCACCCAGGATTCTTCTAGGTGTGTTCTTTTTGGGTTACATAAGAGATATTTGTTCTGTCTCTAATGACACACTCTTCTGTAGACAGGTATGTTTACCTATAGCCTTAATGAAGCTTGATCTTTGTCTGTTTACTTTGGTCTATATGTCTCATGACCCCAGCATGTTTTAGTTATGGAATTTCCATCTTCCTAGTTCCACACCCCCCCCCCCCCCCCCCCACCAAAAAAAGGTCTTTTGTCCAATTTCTATACCGACTTAGAGACTCTTCTCAGTGTTGTTTGAAACAGACATAGAAATCTTCTTGTTCTGCCACAGTTCTGGTCTTTATAGAACTGGCCAAATGTATATATATATATTTTCTCAATCAAATGTGATATGCGCCAAAGCTTCAAATTAATAATCTTCACATAACAGTAATGAATTTCATATGGCTTCTTAAATTCATATTTTTTGCATTGTTGTGCCGAAAATACTATTTTTGAAAACATCTTCAACATTCTCATTCATGTGATGTATGTGTATTTTGTCAAGATTACAGGCTACTAGAAAATATTCAACTTATTCATCTTGTTTTAACTCAGAAATTGGAAGAGGAACTGTCAGCCCACCAAGCCTTGGTGAAGTCTGTTGCTAGACGAGGAGCCAAGCGTAGGTCTCCATCAGATAACAATGAGGAGAGTAAAGGGATCCCCCTGGACCTAGAGACAGACCATGAACTGGCAGAACACAGGTCTAAGTGGGAAGAGATCTCCAGGCAGGTCGCAGAGAAGAATAGACAATTGAATGCATCGCTGGAATACATTAGACCACAGGTATGTAGAGTAATGATTATTATTATTTGATGCATAAATGGAAAACTAAGACAATAGTTATGTATAGTAATCATTGTTTTATTATCACCTCGTCAACGAAGTAGGAGGGGATATAGTAACGCTGCTGTCTGTCCTTCCATTGTCCGTCCGTAACAAATCTGGCTTCCGTTCAATTACTTTAGTAATGTTTGACGGATTTTAATGAAATTTGATATGAACTTATGAAGGCATCAAAATACAGCCTAAGTTCGATTTTGGAGTATGTAGGTCAAAGATCAAAGGTCATAGCTCATTAAATATGCAAAAAATACCTAATTATTTATGCGAAAATTGTGGTTTTTATTGAGAAACATTAGTAATGTTGTTGGGTATGTACGCAAATGGTCATATATCACAACTCATTAAATATGCAAAAATTGCTAAATATAAGCCATTTGTACCCCTACGCTTTGCGTTGATTTGTTAAATGGGTAACTAAAATACACTAGTCCACACATAGAGTATTAATTACTATATGTATTACTGGAATATAATAGACCACATATTTGTAATGACTTCTACTGTTGAATGTGTCACTGAAATACATCAGACCACAGGTGTAAACAAATATCTGGTATTTTTTTATGCATCACTGGAAAACATACATTATACATTGATCCAAAATAAAATCTTTATATTTCGAGTGTAATATATTTTTGTATACAGTTTTGTTTATGGGGAATTGGCATTTAAAGAATTGAGCAGTTTAGACTGTTGTTGGAAGCATGACAGTGTAGGTTGTTATTGAGATGAATTATACAGTTTAACAATGTGGTGAGTTATGCCTGATCGATAACAGTTGTTTGTTTAGGACATGGTGTGTGACGAAAGCCGTCTATTTCCTATAAGGTTCTCCTAGTTATGGTCCATTGCATGGTAATATTTTGATGACAAGGGTCATACAACTATTCATAATATGCTTGTTTTTAATATTCCATGCCAAAGAGGTAATACTGTGACCAGGAAATAGCAACGTATCAACAGTGCTTAAAATGTTTGCTCACTTGAAGTTCCTAGTGATGTTTATGTGGACTTACTTTGTAATCTCTGTTCAAGACTAGGTATAGTTCTGTTAGGCCTACTGTCAGTGGTAAGAATAATAAAATAACATGGCTGTGTGAATATTATCCCGCTTGTGGAAAGACTACATTTTCTATTAAAAAAAATATCAACAACTACAATAGCTGTATGATCCTTGTCAATTTATCCACTGTTTTCATGATGATTTACAAATGTACCTGTAAACTGATCAATCTGCTAAAATATTAAATGATTTGCTTAATTCAAACTGATACATATGAGTATCATTTCCAATTAAAGGGTCAATCTAACCAAAACGGGCAACAAAATGAAAAAAAGACATGTAGAATCATTTTTGACGGAGATTCGGAACATGACAATGATTTTTCTTAGAAATCATCAATACTTCTGGAATCTAGCTTTAAAAATGAAGACTCCGAACGCTCAGAAAAAAGCCCAGTTTCGGGGCTGTATTGCGCAATAGAATATGACGTCACTGCAGGAGCCTCTCCGGTGAAAAGGAGGGTGATTTAGGCATTAAAATATCTTTAAAAAGGCAAACTATGATATTAAATTTTAAAAAGACATTTATCCGAAAAATTATATGCATTTGATAATCCCAGTACGTTTCTGGCAATTTCATCATTCCTAATTATGAAATGATAAAATTATCAAATCGGACATGCCCGCAATGACGTTAAATGCGTCATCAAGCCACGTTACCGTATTACCTTTTTTGAGGTGCGTAGCCCAGCAAGCGTGAGATCTCTTAAAAATGGATGGTTATTATCATTTTTTGGTCAATTTAGAGATTTTCTGAAAAATCAGAGGCTGGAATATTAATAAGTAGAGGTGTATTCATGTTTTAAAAGGCTATGTTAGTTGGGTTAGAGTGGCCCTTTAATAGTATATGTATGTTTAACATCATTTACAGGTAATCATTATGTTTTTTGCCTGTACCGTTTATTCAAGTTGTTTCCTCACATTTTCTGATACAAATCAGAGGTTATAAGTAAGGTGGAAAACGAAATTGCCATGACTACAAAATTTGCATTTGACTTCCAGAGGTTAGAATTTTCAATGTCCTATTTGTGTGGTTGCTAGGATACCCCGTTTGTCCACCACCTGCCGGCCAGGAGGAACCTTCAACTAGATGTTTTGAATCACAATGGAGAACTGGAGGAGGACCTGAAGACATCCCTTGATGCTCTTAATCAATGCTGGGCTAAGATGGAGACTCAGGTAGGTTTCTTTCCATTTTTGTCTTCTTTTTGAAAGTCTCCACTTTTTACATTCATCCACTTTTTCAAGAAATAAAAAAATAAAAATATGAAGTATGATGATATCATTTTTTTCATATAACATTTATAGGTTAACGTTATTATTAAGATGTGATTAATGTTATTTTATCTTTGGAAGAAAGAATATAGCAGCTCTTGAGCTATTTGTTTTGCTATTTAACAATTTATAGATGAAGTGCTGGGTTTGAATTTGCCTTCTGAAATGAACTTTACTTGTATCAATAGAACATGCAGGTAATCAATTAAATAACTCTTTACTCAAACTACAAATGATGCACTGCACTCAAAGTGTGTATTAAGTTTGTCTGTGTTTATAAAGGGAAAAGATTAAAGTAACAAAGTAATATTAGAGTACACAAAACCTTGTTTTTTGCTTTGAAAATATCCCTGTCTATTGAGGTTTGAGGTAAATACTCCCACACAAACTGCATACCTGAAGCTTATTGCCTTCAGTTGTTTACTTGTTCTGTTGTTTGCTTCATAAATATTAAGAGGAAGGACATCAATGGGGAAGAGCTTTGGTTTAAGGCACACCACATAAAGCCCATGGACAATATTCCCAAGTTCATAGCAATGATTTAGGTCTACCACAAAAAAAAAAAATCAATTTTATCAAATGCATAAGCATATGTAGGGAATCTAGAAACAAGATTTAACGTTTTATTGTAGCAACTGATAGTCCTTATGTTTAATATACAATTATGACTTTAGGCATGCTTACATTTTTCCTTCATTGACACATGAGTTTCATTTCTCTGCATATTTTGGGGCTATGTGACCGGGCAAGAGGGATTTTTTTACACTCGTGTTTAAATCTTTGGACAGAAAACAATTTTTTTGATATTAAGATTTATCAATACTATTTTGATTTTAATGAATACAAGCTAAATGCCATCTTGAGATTCTTTTGGTGTTAAGAGAGTTTACCAGAACATGCTGAATATAAGTTTTGTTAAATGCATGGCTTGTTTATGCATTTATTGTTCAATGCACATGTGTTTTGATAGTACCAAGTACAAAGGATAAACAGTTACATGCCATTTTTTCGGCAGCTGATCCATGGAAATAATGGGATCAGTCTTATCAAACAATCGGTGCAGGAAAACTGTACAATTTTATATGGCCAGTATTCCTTTTCTATTGTCCCCCTTCTCTTCCCACACATATGGATGCATCAAAACCCTTTCCATATGTGCTGAAGTGCTTCATGGAGAAGGTACACGTGTATGAATACACATAATAGTATTGATTCTGGAGGCGATGATGTGGAAGTAAAATCTCTGTATAATGTCTGCATTTTAATTTGATACTGATGGGGAAAGGGAATTATTGTTTGTGGTTTTCATACTTCTGAGCTGGGTCTGATGCTTTATGTATGATTGCATATACGTACATGAAGCAACAGGTTTGGGTATGGTATGTCTGTACTGTATATTAGATAGATTTACATACAGGAATATGAACCATATGCTGTGCTTGATCAATTGTTTATTTGTAAACTATGATGGATCTTTTCCTGTTATACCATTCTTTTACCTGACAAAACATATTGATATTGGCATTCTGACTGGCCAAATTTTTTTTTCTTTCTTTTTTTAATGTGTACATCAGTCAGATCTTGAAAGTCAAATTGTTTTTTGGCTTGGTTCTGAAGGAACTGGCCTCTTAACCTCTACAAATTGTGTATATCGGCTTTCATTTTAATACAGTCAATCACTTTAATTATTCAAATATTTTTTGAAGAGAGAAACTGCAAGGCTAATTTTAGTATGGTACATGATACATTTTAAAATATTTTTGTCTGATATTTTTTAAGAGAGTGTTAGAAGTGAGACTAATACCCCTTTCAAACTGGCCTGATTTTCATCGGATGCATCCGGACGCATCCGATGAAATGGTCATTATGAATGCTACAGAGGAGAAAAAGCTGATTAAATAGGCAATGAAAAGAAGAGAAATAGGCGATTAAATTCTCTTGGTCAAGAGCAGGAAAAATTCTCATTCTATCGGTGTGACACCGATGAAACAGCCACTGTGAATGCATTCTGGAAAAAACTGCGATTAAAACACTGATTAAATTGGTCTAATGTCGCAGTGTACGCGCGCTTTATCGTAACCAGCTGTGTTTGTTGACTTTTTGTTGAACATGCTGCATGCCAGCTAGATGGGGCGCGGGCTTAATAATTACGTAATAATTCTTCACTTCAGGCAAGGGGTCGCCACAGCGAGTGAATTTCACCAGCAGTATGAAAGCGACAGCAGGGAAAACGGCGGTTTCACCTTAGTTTACATAAGGAAAATTCAATCAGTATTTTCATTGGTGTGACTCCAATAGAAGCCAGTTTGAAAGCAGTATTAGAGTTGAATGCACCGTTGTTGAATGAGAGACATTGATGGTGAAGCCTGGAAAAAGTCAGCAGGCAATAGGAGCTCACAAATTGGTACCTAATGGTGTCCCTAACATCTTGATTATGTCTTCGAGATTAAGAGTGAAGGATTTGGTAGAAGTTTGTGTTTACTTGCAGATCTCGCATTCATTTATATTTCAACTGAAATTCAAATGTTTCATTGATGTCCAGAATTGACAGAATATTCACTCATAAGTTTCAATCGAACAATCATTTTTGTACATCATTGATTCATTTATAAGTCACAGGTTTTGTCATCATACAAGAATTGAAAAGCTGAGTTGATGATCAGTCTTAACAAATATCTTTTTTTTTAGCTATTGTTAATAGATGCCAAGTTGGAAATGATATACCCGTAATGTTAGGAAACATAGTCTTTGAAAAACATTAGAGAACCTGCAATATTGTTCTTATGTCTTAAAAGCCATGATTATTAATTCTCAGTAAGTAATCTCAGATTGATGAAATGTAGACCCCTATAGTTAGAATACTATACACATGCATTATTTCTAGGAAGTGACTGGACTACATAAATACGCTACAGGTTTGCACTCATACCAGGGTTTATTTACCTCACAGATTTATTGCATATTTCAAAAACTGTATGAGGATTCATAGGAAAAACAATATTTTCCCATCTTCTTGCATTTATATTAGTTCAATATATTGCAAAGTAATAACCTTGCAAAATCCTCTTTTTTTAACAGAATATAAAATTGACAGAGCTCTATTAATAGATTAATTCAACACATCTGTGTGCAGTTTTATGCATTTGAAGGTAAGAAAATATCAGTGTACAACAGAAAAAGCAGTAGATTTGCTAAGATACTAGATGTATATTAAAATTGTTGTTTGATCCTTTGTAAGAAATGATATTTCTGTCAGTAGTAGAAATGTTGTGAGATGAATACCAGGTATCATTTGTTAATCCTCTATAATGCATCCCTCCTATTGGCATTCAGCTTCCTTACTCTGTGCATTTCACCATTCACCATTTGAGGCCCCTCCCCATCCTCAACATCTTATTCTAGTGCTTTTCAGACTGTCGTATCAGCATACATTATGTATGGGCAACACTACTGCTGCTGCTGCTAAAATTAGATTCTGACTGCAATTTGAGGAGACACAAAAGAGAAGATGTTTATGTCTTGTTCTTCTACTGATTAAAATAAATATTTTAGAATAAGGTTCCACTCAGGTGTAAAGCTGGTAAAGTTAACCAGTTAAAAAATTAGAATAACGTTCCGCTCTGATGTAAAGCTGAAAGTTAACTGGACAACAAATTGCACGGTCTTGAAAACCTGTTCTTTTCCTAATTGCAATGTGTATGAGAATAAGGTTCTGCTCAGGTCTACAGCTGAAAAGTTAACTACTAAGAAATCATAGTTGTATTTGTCTTTAAAAAAATTCTTAATTGATTCTAACAAACATATATTGGAATAAAGTCTTGCTCAGATGTAAAGTAGGAAAGTAACCAGAAGAATATACATTTTACAAATTTTTGAGTGAACTAATGATTATGCCCAAAGGTTACTTTCCTCAAAAATCTTAAGGGGGAAGTACCAATGAATAATAGATTCTCCAGTTCTCTATTGATGATGAGTGTCAATCTGTAAGAAGAAATTGGGAAAATTACACCTACTTATTCTCGACTTTGTGTCCATTTTATGCCATGTTATGTACTTCATAAAATATAAATGGCAAACAGTAGATGAATATTGTTCAAATTGTTTTTATCTTTAATAATCATATCCAATAATGTACTGTATTCATTTTCATAGAAAAACTTTAAGGTAGCCAAGTGTGTACAATCTGTAATTTAGAGGTCAGAATGGCACCATTTTTTCTATGTGTTCTATTAATTTCGGTTGCAAATATAAATATTTATAAAAGATCCCTTCAAGTTCTTGAATATGTGTACATCACTCCTGGGCCCGTTGCACAAAACTTACATTGATGGTAACTTTGCCACCAATGGTAACTACCATGGAAACCTTGATTTTGATTGGCTGTTGAGCCCTGTTACATTGGTAGTTGACTTTGATGGCAAAATTACCATCAATGGTAAGTTTTATGCAACGGGGTCCAGGACTGTCACTTAAAATTGTAATGAGAAGGATGGATAAATGTATATACATGTATGCAAGTAAATAAAAGCCAAGTAGCTGAGTAGGAAAGGAAAAAATGCAGAAATGCAGAGGGATTCTAAACAGTTATTCATGGCTTCTTCTTTACATGCTTGAATGAAGATGTCACTCTGTGTGAATGTCAGTGTGAAGGGAATGGAAAGAGAGAAGAAAAAAAAAAGAAAAAAATGGTCTGAATTATTGCACTTCAAGTACAAGTCCACTCCACTGAAAAGTTGAGCTGATTAGATAGACAAAAATCTAAAAAGCCCAAATATAACTTGGTTTTGAAAAATGGTATTTCATTCACCTGATAAGAATAACAGTATTTGAACAGTCAGAATGCAAAAAATATATATATTAAGTGTTGCTAGGTAGGGCAAGCCATAATGTTTGTCCAACCTGGTAACGACTATTATTATTCTATTATTGTCTATTGAAATATTATTCTGAGCGATTTTTTAATATAAAGCTGTTATCTCATGACTCACCTGCTTTTTACTGTATCAAATGGTTTTCATGACAAGAATTATTTTTATATCCATGTTGTATTAAGTCATGCAAGACTGCGGCATTGAATACAAATATTTGTAATCAACTCTTCAAGGTTGACTGGAGCTTTTCAATGTTTCACTATTTGAGATATTTTGCTTGTGTTTACTTTTCTGCTCCGTAAAAATATCCGCATTCAGTGCTAGCTTGACATGTTGTAGTTGTGTAATGTCAATAAAATCAAATAATAAATGTTTTATGCAGAGAGAGACATGGAGGCAGAGGAAGAAAGAGGGGGACAGACAGAATGTGTGAAAGAAAGAGACAGAAAGTGTGTGTAGGTGAGAGAGAGAGAGAGAGAGAGACGGTGTGGGTTTGTGTGTACTTATGGGTATCTGTGTGACAGAGATATAGTGTGTGTGTGTGTGTGTGTGTGTGCAGGAGAGAGAGGGAAATGGTGTGGGTATCTGTGTGACAAAGATATAGTATGTGTGTGTGTGTGAGGGAGAGAGAAATGGGCAGACAAAGAGAGAGACATAGGGTGCATTTATTGACCAAATTTTTGCCTAGAATCCGGTTTCTCAAACGTCTTTCAGGCAAATTTTGAAGGTGATAAATGCAAAGCCTTTTTTAAACGTCTTGGATATGGGCATATCTAAAGAAGCAAAAAGGTGTGTTTTGAATGTGACATACAGCCAGAATCACGATTCTGAGACATGATAAACGCAAAGCTGTTTTGAACCCCACATACAAATCGGACCTTCCCCGGCTAATTTGCAGTTCAGCGAAATAGTGCGCACCATGTGCTATGCTCTAGTTGATCTCCGAGCAACTCTCTGCTTCCCGGGTCAAACGGCGCAAAGCAGCTGCGCAAAGACAAGGCCTTTATTTTGAATCGTGAGGAGACGATAAACGCGTCATCCCGAAAATCACATTCGTATAGTGGGGTTCGATAGTGGGGTTCGATATGTACATATCTAGTGGCAAGACCCGATAAATGCACCGATAGAGACGTAGATAGACAGAGACGAGAAAGTGTGGCTATACTCCTTAGTCTTATCACAAACAAGTGTCTTCTAAAGAAGTATTTGAAATCAATAGCTATTGTAATCCTACATATCTTAAAAAGTCTTTGAAAATATTAACACTATACTATATATATAGCTTTTTTATATTTTTGAGTTTATCAGCTGGGAAAGAAAAAATATTTTTAAATGCTTTAAAGTGGCTATGTGTGTCTTTCTTACAGGTATCAGATCAGCAGTCAAGATTAGAGCAAGCGTATGAGTTCCAGACTTGTTACCAGGACGCTTTACAAGCTGTATCAGGATGGCTAGATGGTGTCCAACTCAAACTCTTCTCGGAAGACTGGAGTAAAGATACAGAGACTCAACTCAAGGAACATGCTGTAAGATACTTAAAAGAATTATAAGCATTAAACACATTATAACAAACACTTCTGGAAATTCGTAATTGTTGGCTTCCAAAGCCATGTGTATCTCTTATGTAAATTGGCAAATATCTTATCTGGAAATTAAAAAGTTGTTAAAATGAAATGTACACATACATTTTTCTATACATAATACCATGCAAAAGGCTCATATATATTAGGCTTTTATACATTAATATTTTCAAGAAGAAATTTTTTTCAACAAAAACTTAATTGTGGCCTAATAGAATGAGCACGGTTATTAATATACAGTGAAGTTTTAGTTCTGTTCCCTATATTGGTTAAAACCAGCATGTTTATAGCAAGGTGGTGTTTCAAGTCTCTCACTTTACCATTGTCCTTTTTAGCAAGACATAACTCTACAATAACCCCAATTTACTGAAGTGTAGTAAGTGGGTAAAAAGTTGGAAAATTCTTTGAAATGTATTGGGAACTGATACAGTTGTTGGACCATTAGTAAGTGAAATAATATCTGAGGATCTTTGAAAGTGCAAAGTAATATCTCCATCATCATGATTTCTCCAGGCACTCCAAGAAGAACTGAAGGCATTCCAGGACCAATTAGAGCACATGAATGAGGCGTGTCACCTAGTACAAGCTGAAACTGGAGCTAGGAGTAAGCAATTGATGCAACAATCCCTAGACGATGTCAACCAGAGACTCACTACCCTAGAGACTGAGGCTAGGCAAAGAGAACAACAGCT
The DNA here is from genome assembly GCA_035222895.1 of Strongylocentrotus droebachiensis. NCBI lineage: Eukaryota > Metazoa > Echinodermata > Echinoidea > Camarodonta > Strongylocentrotidae > Strongylocentrotus > Strongylocentrotus droebachiensis. The sequence continues at coordinate 261,522 of JAVYIG010000447.1, forward strand.
TGTGGAGAAGAACAGACAATTCCAAGGCTTCCAGGTAAAACGATTCTCCTTCTTGCTTTCTTTATCTTTCTCTCTTACTTGCTTTCTCTGTTCCATTATTTTGCTCTTTTTCTCTTTCTAAATTGCTCTCTTCCTCTCCCTATCTTTCTACATTGCTCTCATTCTTACTTGCTCTCTTTCTCTTTCTATCCTCTCTGAAAGTTTTGACTGTGACTGTATCACATTTTTGTTGTGTATTTATGCTACATTGTAACTCTTTTGTTATAATAATTTTCAAAGAAGAATTTTGTTGCTGGTTGCTTGGTATGTGGCAAGGGCGTATTATGGTATGCAATAACTAGAAAGTAATCACATATAATTTGATAATGTTTGTATTACAGAGAGATTTGCAGAGCTTCCAGCTATGGCTGACTGGTGCTAAGGAGCAGCTCAACATTCCACCAATCAATGTCAGTGGGGCATCGATAGAAGACAATATAAATATTAACAAGGTAGGATCACTACCAAATTACTCTAAAATGACTTGCATAGTTTTCAAAACCAAGATTTGTAAAGGCATTATAATAGCTACTGTACACTTGTTGAAACATAAGGGTTAGAGCTATATCAGCATTTATGATCTGAAGACAGTATATTATATTTTGAGTGAACCAAAAACAAATGCATTTTATGAATTGATCATTGCATTTTAAATTTTCTATTTAAAGAAACTGATATATAAAGTTACCATATCTGCTTTATGTTGTACTCGTCAAGTTATAATAGTAGCTACACAAACACATTTCCAGTTTGAATTTATCCAACCCTTGTATGAGATAAGTCAACATCACCTCTTTATAAAAGAATGTCTATCATTTATGACCCTTAACAAACATAACAAGTAGGGTACATGTTAAATGCCTGTAGAGGTGTGACATTGACTATGTTCATGTAGTTTTGGGCCTGATAAAACAACAATCCACAGTAAACCGAGACACTGCATTGTAATAAGAGCAGTACTTGTTGGAGCTTAAGTTCAGATCTGTTGTATCTTTAACATTTCTTGTGATTAATCTCTGTACTTAACTCTCATAGGAGGAAAGACTGAAGTTTCAGGTCAGGAAAATCAAATCAGTTTCTTTGCTTTCTATGCTTTCCTTCATTCTTGATAGAATCCCTTTGCATTAGTAAAGAAACATGTTAGGCTTTTGTGCATTATCTCCAAAACAGAACTTCTGTCTACATTGTATTGTGCAGTGTCTACATTTGAAGATTTTGTTGAAATTCCAGTAAAGAATTGTGTGCAAGGTGGTGGTCACCTGTCTTTTACTGTTTCCTTAATAATTGTTTGAATTTAAATTTTCTATTTTAATAAGTTTTGTTTTTAATCACTAATTCCTTTTTCCTTCTCCAAGTGGTTTTTTACCAAAAGATCAGAAGGTGGTGACAGAAACATCATGATTCTAAATCATAATCCCTTTATTATATGATTAAAAGGATGAATTTTAAATTAGCAGTACCGGTATGTGGGATATATAATGCTAGGGTCAGACAATGGTCACCACTCAACTTGCTTATTAAGGTTAGGCTCGCATTGGAAGTGGCCATACAATTATTTCAGTGATTTCTTTGTACCTGATAGAAATAACTTGTTGTCTTGTCCAACAAAATAGAATTATGGACTGTCTGTGCCTATATTGGAGCTGCAGATATCAACACTGGGTTGAATTTTAGTCAGAAGAAGAAATCTTGTTTATGAAAGAATCTTCATCATACTATTAATGCTACTATACGTTACTTATCCACCCATACAAAATTCGTTTTCTTTGTAGGTTTTCTGGCAAAATGAAGAACCATTTTGAAATTGTTATGCATTAGTTCATGGAAATTTCCAAATTTCCATGACTCTATTGAAATAGCTAGATGCTGATGTACATTTTAAATATTTATATGGAGCAGAAAATTAGCACAGTACAAAATGAAAACTTATTCTAAGCTCACTTGTAGTGTGTGGTTGATATTCTACATACATGGGTGTATTGAACAAAATGAAGAAACTTTGTTTTGTTGGGACTTGTCATGATGTAGACTATTGCAAGAGACACCTGACAAATTGATGTATGTCATCAATTCTAATCCTGGTATATAGCAGGAAGCTTGCTATTCCCTGCTTATCCCAAAGATATATTGCCTCTTCTACACTCTTCTTTTGCTTCCTGCATGTCTTCATGTCTCCCTATGAAGAGTTTCCATGTACCGGTATCTATGTTGATAGAAAGTCTACCTGCAGCCTCTCTCTTCCTTTCACTTCTTCTCTTCTTCTTCTTCTTCTTCAAGATAATCTGCCTCCTTCAATACTGAAGATTCTTGCAGATGCCGTATACTCGGCCTGATTGGGGTGTGTGCAGGTGGACCATTACACCGGGGTTTCCCCCTACTCTTATACGAAAAGTGCAATGGGTTCTTAACTTGATCTGTTTCACACGCTCGTTCTCCCTCCCTCCCTCCCTCCCTCTTTCTTTCCCTCTCTCCCTCCCTTTTTTTCTCTCCCCTTCTCTCTCTCTCTCTCTCTCTCTCTCTCTCCCTCCCTCTTTCTCTCTCTCCCCAGAGCTGCCAAACAGTATGATTTTATCGTATTTCGTAAGATTTTTCTTTTTTTAAATAATTTTGTTAATTAAAAAAAAAAATTTTTTTGTTTGTTTGTGTGTGTTTGTGTGCCATTTTCAATGGCAAATAGCCCATTCTGTCCTGTAAAGTATCCTACAAGCATCTCACATCGGCAATTTGGGGATGTTCATTGGCTCATCAAAAACTTATCATGACGAAATCATGCATATTCAACCATTGGTCCATTGAAAAATTTCTTCCTGTATGTAGGAACTTATGAAAATTGGAACCCCGCCCCTCCCCCCCCCCCCCCAAAAAAAAAAGCATTTTCGCAGTGAGAAAGTACTTATCGATCAAAAATAGGATTTTTATTTTCAAAATAGGATTTTGGAGGGAAAATAATAGGATTTTTGTTCAGTTGAGGTTGGCAGCTCTGTCTCCCTCTCTCCCTCTTTCTTTCTCTCTCACTACCTCCCCCCCTCTCTCCCACTCTCTCCCTCTCTCTCTCTCTCTCTCCCTCTCTACCTCCTTCCCTCCCTCTCTAACCTCTCTCTATTTTTTTCTCTCCCTCTCTCATCGATTCTATGTTCATGTACTAGTTACTGGTATTTTACATTTTCCTAAAATTGTCCTAGTTTTTGTTACAATTTCATCATTTTCCTACTGCTTCATGCATGTGGGTTGTTCATTGTATTTTTATTGGGGGGGGGGGGGGGGCTTTATTTTCTGCTTTTCTATGTGTTGGGTGATGGCATTGGGAAGGGCTGTCTGGTTTGTTCCTGTTATTGTTGGTTTCTTTCTTTGTTTAGGTGCTCTACTCGTCTGCACAATATTCACACAAGATTTGTTTCTGGTTGTATAACTGTAGTGAGGTAGTTAATAAAAGGCAATTATAGAGCTCTTGCAATATAGGTTGAATTTCATATCTTTGCATATCTCAATGTAATATACATGACATTGTAGTGCATACATGTGCTATTCATATGTAATCATGAATACATGTCATTTTGTAAAACCTAAACAATTTTTTAGACTAGACAAATTTTGATGTTTTAAAAATTACATTTTTATTATTTAATAAATCAATGTATCTACCTATTATTTGCTAGTTTATCTAAACTACGCTACTATTGAGAACTCTTTAAAAAAAGTCACACTCGCGCATGCCCCACCCCCATACATCGCCTTCCCAGGATTCATGTGCGCATTGCACGCCCCCCATTCATCCTCTTTCTATTCTCGCCTACCGGTAGAGACATGGTATACAGCTGAGTCACATTAAAATCAAGGATTTTGTCCTTTTTTTGTTAGGCTTAGCTCTTTTTACGTATTGAATTCCGTCCTCATTTTAATTGCTATTAACTTGGTGATACGGGTTCCCAAGTCACATTTTTATTTTTGCAGAAAATTTGAGTATCATTTCTACGCCGCATATTTCCTTTTTCACGACCGTAAATTTCAGGCTTTGAATACGCCGCTGTTTATGGCATTGGGTCTTGGCGTTATGGCCTTTGGTTTTGGCATTGCCTACTTGTGGGTTGGCGATTAATTTATTCATCGCCCTTTGTCCCAACTTAGCTCGTTTCGCTTCGTGGTTCACTGCTTCAGCGGTGCTGCCTATTGTTTTTTTCGTGATTGTGTGGATTAATTTTTCGTGCATGCTTTGGGTTTAGTTTGATATAAAAACATTTTATTTGAAACTGTTTGGCTGGAAAAATTGGTGAGCGTGGAGTTTTTGGCCTTTCTCTTTGTTTACTCTTTGTGTATTCAGGTTCGTGATGGATGCGTCGGAGCCTGGTACTCGTGTTTCTCCTCCAGCTGGTGCAGCTACGGGAGGGGTGTTTGACAAGCCGACCACTCATTCATTCAGTGTGGCGGCAGGTAAGCAGGGAGCGCTACTAGCGTCTCTCGGACAGGCTCGTTTCTATTTACCAGCTCGTCTTCGGTAGGGCTCGGTAAGAAAGCCATTGTTGGGACTCGGGATCCCAGCAAGGGGGCGATCGGTTTACCAATCGTTAGCCCCCAACGCTCGATAGAGAAGGGCGTCATTGGTCTGCCGGCCTCTGACTTTCATGCTCTGGGGAAGAGTGTCGCCATTGCAGCCACTGACACTCGGACCCGGGGGTAAATAACTCAGAAATACACTCTTGCTCCCGTCCGCGGGTAGTCATGAAGTATAGCCATGTCCCGGCCATGTCTCGATCATGTCTCTTTCTGAGTCGATGTCTGCCTTGGGCACACATTAGGCTATGGCTGGGAGGAGGGGTTCGGCCTCTTTTAGACGCCTACCCTTCTCCGTTGCCATCGATCAAGCTGAGCCTCTCGACTATTTGAAGCTTTTTGCTGAGAGAAGTTGGCGGAGTAGTAATCCCCAGCCCTCTCGGCCGACCTCTGGTCTGTCCCGACATGGTGGCTTGATCTGGCACCAGTTGCCTGGATAGTGTCCGATATTTTGGATGTCCCCTTCTGGTACTCAGACTTGTTTACATGTTTCTGATACTCCGGATCCTGTTCTCGTACTGGTTTGGTTCCCGGTTTTGGTCTTTCCAGGCGGCTCTGCCTGGCTAAAGCTGCCCCTCCTACCTCAGTCGTTGCCCGGCGAGGAGATTAGTGATCGGGTTGCACCCGCCCCCTCGGGGCCAGGTTCTCCACGTAGTTGATTTTGAGGGTCAGGTTGGTGACTCTCATGGGGGTTTGCCAGTCCGGTGACTTCCTCCTATTCTATTTTTAACGGGCGCCACCCTAGGGTCGGTCAGTCATGTAGAAGTTATCACCCTTAGCTCCACCTTTGGGTCAAGCTCTGTGTCTTAGCGCTTTGTTGCGATGCAACGAATCGTCAATTTCTTGTTGGGAGTGGCCCCGGTTTCGCCCACAACGTGGTTTAATCCACGTTCTTGAAACGCAAAGAACCCGGTCTCACGGAGGTTCCCTTGTCTTGATTGTTGAGCCTCTGGCGCAGTGGAGCGGGTCGATCCCGGTCCTGAGCTTATTTCTGGGCTCATGAAGTCTAGTATGGCCGCTTTACTCGATTCTTCTCCCGTACCTGCGGGTAAGAAGCGCAAACGTTCTGACGTCCAGCTGCCGACTGGGTCAAGGTAGAGAGGACTGAGTTAAGTGTTACTTCAGTTGGTGTATTCTCTAGCCGCTCAGGTTGGGCTTCGTGGCTTCTTGATGATTGTGGTGTCTGGGGATACCAGCCACCAAAAGACCAAAAAGGCATTTTGGGTTTGGGCGGAGGCTCTGATTCTGCCCCTTCCCTTGCCTCAACTAGTAATGAGCCGGCCCTGGTCACACCTGGCTTTGGGTTCGTTCAGATTTTGCAGATGTTGCTAATCGGGCATCCGAGACTCTTTTTGGTCCGGGTTGCCTGGTGCTGTTGGCCTTCCACCATGGGCCGTCGGCCTGTTGGTGGGAGTTGGGCCTGTAGCTCCTACCCTTGACGATCCTCCAGGTAGAGAGTCGGCAGCAGCTTTCGGCACCTACCCTCACCCGCGGGGATGGGTGCCCCTAGCCCGTCGGGTTGAGGGGGGCTTTTTCTTGTGGTTGTCTCGAGTTTGCCACTCGACAGAAGGTTGTCGACCACACGTAAGCCTTTCGCACCATGCTCTTGCAGCCTCTGGTGCGGTGAGGCGTGGTCTAGTGGTGACCATGCTGAGCCTATTTAGCTAAACCTTCCAGCTTTAGCAAGGCCCTAGAGCAAGCTTCGTCACCCGACGCTTTGGCGAGGGGTAAGGAGTTTGTAGTTGGTTTGTTATGATGTTTATTGTAGCCTTCTAATGTCAAGTCTCTGACTGTGACTTAGACGGAGAGAGCGGTGGTAATTTTTAGACCTCAGCCTGCCTGCCCTCCAACCGTTCAGACTGGACTTTGTGCGGGGTCAAAGTATCTTGGTGGGCGACAGGGTTTACCCTAGACCCATCTGTCTGGTGTGAAGCCCAGTTTCCCTTGTCTGGTGTGAAGCCCAGTTTCCCTTGTCTGGTGTAAGCCGGTACCCGTTTTGGTTTGGGGCCGTCTTACCGAGTTCGGCCTCAGAGAGGCTCTGTTCGGTGGTTGGCATTTCTCCTCGGGCTTTTTTGCCCGTTGGTGGTGGTTAAGCTCTCTTCTCCAGCGTCTTTTGCTACCCCTCCAAGAGAGGAGTGGGTAGCTGGTTCGGGACTCACCCTTCCCCTCTGGGGTTAGGGGTTTTCCCAAATGACGGCTAGGTATGTCTGTGACTCTTCTCGCAGATGGCTTCAACATCTGTGATAGGTCTCAGTGAAGCCTAGTCAGGCGGCGGACCAGCCCTTGAGGGCTTTTGCGCCGCCTTTTTCGGGGGATTTATCTCTTGGACACAGTTCCCCAGTTAACTTGGAGGGTAATCAGTGTCCGTCGCTGATGTTTGGGGCAACGGGCTCCCCGGCGGGTTTCCCGTTTCCAGCTGGTTTCAGTTCAGTGTTGCTGGTTTCTGTCCCTTTTGCTGCGGACATCTGTTCCCTCTCCCGCTAAGACCCATGACTTCTGGACTCTCTGAGAGAGCCTCACAGTTTATAGTCTGGAGTCGTAGGGATCCCAAAAGGACCCTTTACAACTCTCGTTTGGAGCCCTGCTCCATTTGGTCTGTAGATCTGGGGGTCTCACCCGTAGACTTCGATAGGTGTCATAGCTGGTTTTTGATTTACTTGTCTGACAAGGGTAAAGTCCTTCCACTTTTCGTGGTTACCGTTCGGCCCTTGCTGCCACTCAGGTTTGGTTTCCAGACGGCTCGGGGGTTAGCTACCTTTTCTTGTTCAAGGTACTGTGTTCTTTTTCTGCAGTGGCCAGTTTTCCCGAAGCTGGCTCCTGCTTGGAGTCTTCCGAAGGTTTTGAGGCCTCGCTTATTTGCTTGATGGTGAAAACTTTTTTCCTTATGGCAATAGCTTCCGGACAGCGGAGGAGTACGCTCCATGCGCTGTCTAACTCCCCGCAGGCGGGAATTCGGTTGGTCCCACGATCTTCCTTCATTGCCAGGAATAAGTTGGCGTCCTCTGGACCGGTGGAGTTCTCCTCGGTCGCGGAGGACAAGGTCTGGTGCCCTATCAGGGCACTAAAGTGGTTCTTAGATGGAACTAAGGTTCATCGAAAGGATGACCAGTTGTTCCTCATTTCGCGGGAGCCCTTTTCTCCTTCGTCTCGAGAATCCATCTCCAGACGGATAGTGGTCGCTATTCAGGCGGCGGGTCCTGAGGGCCTGCTGGCAGTGGTACTTCCTGGGCGTTGTTCCAGGGAAAGGGTTTGGATGACATTCTGAAGGCCGCATTTTGGCGGTCTCCCAATTCCTTTCCAACTTTTTATCTTCGGGACGTCACCTCTGGGGAGATGTTGTTTGCAACTGCGTCCCTTCTTGTTCGGGACATGCCTCCCGGTCCTTTTGTGTGCTGGTCTAGCAAATAATAGGTAGATACATTGATTTATTGTGGTAAATCAAAAAAATCAGAACTGATTATTGCGGGCAACATGTCAGAAGCTTTGTCTTTGGAGGCTCCTTAAAGAGGATGAATGGCGTGCGTGCAATGCGCATGTGAATCCTGGGAAGGCGATGTATGGGGATGGGGCATGCGCAAGTGTGACGTTTTTAAAGAGTTCTCGATGGTAGCGTAGTATAGATAAACTAGCAAATAATAGGTAGATACATAGATTTATATAGTAAATAATAAAATTAGTTCTGATTTTTCTGATTACTGATTTTCTGTTCTGGAGGTTAGCAGCTCTGAGTAAACAGCTTCTGGCTCCTAATAGGCGATACATGTGGCATATTAATAATTACATACTTGAAAGATGATTGATGGACAAGGCTATTGAAATTACCTAAGGTTCATTTCTTGAATTTTTTTTTTCATTGTTCCTTTGTAAGTTTAATTACAATTTTTGTTTGCTTATGACAGGTCTTAGAAAGTGAGGCTAGTAGGTGTGAGATGAAATACAAGGACCTAGTCCAGAAAGGAGAAGATCTTCTAGCCTTAGATCCTCATCTCCCTGCTATAGCACATGATATCGCAACCTTACAGATCAACTGGGAGGAGCTTCAGAGGTTGCTAGGCAACAGACGCAATCAACTCAACACTGCCAAAATATTACAGGTAAAAGAAGTAGACCATGAATATCATCTATGTGCTCCATGTGAAAGGAGTTGAACTAAACTGAGTCTAGGATGGTATGTAAGGCAAAACATCTTTGAAGAGAGCACTGAAACATTTCATATTGTCTGACTGAGACAATCATAAAATGCATATACATGCATTAATTATAATAACGATAAGAAAGAGAAGGATAATACCAGTTTCTGATATAGTGCTTTAACATTAAATGACCAGAGTGCTTACAGTATTATCATTACAAAGTGAAATTACAATTTATGCATACTCTCTATTAAAATGAAGGTAACGATGGCTTGTGATTTGACTACGCGGTTCACTCTTTCACATTCGCAAGCACACAAACCCGAGTCAGATTAGATTTCTCTCTTTACTGTGTTTAATGTTATCTGATATTTTACCAACCACCCACCCATCTATTGTATAGTAAATATTAAAAAATTCTATTTTTGTAAACATTATTAGTCAGGATGACAAGAATCAGAGAGAAATACAAAATCTGTTATAAAGTTTGGTCCTGAATAGATACAATAGTGATACACAAAATAGAATGAAAGTGGACCTCAGTCACGGTGACACTCAAAATATAAATTGGGATACTGACTAAACACTGTTTTGTATACAAACATTTCAAGGCTCTGACTCGCAGGCCAAGATTTACAGTCTTTGTTACCCAGCTCGCTGATTTCACATTCTTATTCAAATTTTCCAGAAACCTAGCGAGTCTTCTCATTCTATAATATATCCCAAGTTGGCCACCCAATATTTTAATGTGCATCTTTTTTCATCTTCATATATCAAATTGAAATCCAACTACCACATACATCTGTGAATCTTGATGTACACCACCTCTTTCTTTTTTTCTTCTTTTTTTCTCTCTCTCTTTCGTTCCTTTTACCAATATTTTTTCCTCCATATTTGTGATATTATGTATCCATTGAGGGTTGTCATGCTATCAAGCTTTGCTTACTTTGTCAACCCTCCTGTTTGATGTTTTTTGATTCATTGCAGCCAGCCTTACTTTATTCTACATATATTCTTTTGTCATGTGTAAAATTTGCAATGTTTTGTTTGTTATATATTTGTAAAAGTGCCAAAGAAAATCAAACAGAAATAAATAAATCAAATCAAATCATAGACAACTATTGCTGTGACAAAAATCAACATTACACATAGGAAAAATTAAAAACTGGAGAAAAAAAATGACAATATACAAAAACATACTAGCTGTACACAAATACTTTTTTCAAGGTAACTTGCCCCATTCAAGAGCAGCTATATCTAAAATATAAACAGTTATGGATGAATATTCATGTCTTTTGTAACTACATTGATAACCAGGAACAATACCACAAGATCCTGAAAGATTACATGGAGTTCCTTGAGACAGCAGAGAAGAAGCTACAGAACAAAACCATATCAGCCACAGATGTAGATGATCTCCATCATCAACTCCAGAAGCACAAGGTATTGTTCCAATATCATTCTTATCATATCATAAGTACTCTTCATACTTGCAATTTGAACAGCTGCTCTTATTCCTAGGTGGGGATGCTGCTGAACTTAATCATGTTACCTGTAATCAGAAAGATTAAATATGCATATAATACCTGCTCCGGCCTTCATAGTGGGACTATGAACTTATTGAACACCCCCTGGTATGTCATACTGGACATCTGCATACATTTCCTAGCTTATGGACTGATTTTACTCAACGATAACTGTTGTGTTAGATGCTGCTTATAAGTATCGGCTTGCATGGTGATGTAGATAATACAGTATAGGCTTGTGGTTGCACCATGTGAGAGAGGGGGAGGATTGGGGAGTCCTGAAAAGGATTCTCTGTAATCTTTCTTTCTTGAGTGTGTGTGGTCCTGAAAAAGACTGTTGGGTTATCTTTCTTAGCTTATAGTTCTCAGGAGAACTATAGCGCCGGTTGGAGAGGATGGTGGTAGAGCCACTCCTAGTTACCACCCATCCTCTCCAACCGGCGCTATAGTTCTCCTTAGAACTTTAAGCTATTAAAGAAAGTAAACCAACAGTCTTTTTGAAGACTACCAACAGTCCTTTTCAGGACTACACACACTCAAGAAAGAAAGATTACAGAGATTCCTTTTCAGGACAACCCAATCCTTCCCCCTCTCTCACATGGTGCAACCGCAAGCCTACTATATAGGCCTAACTGTTGTGTTGTTTTCATGAAATTTGACCATGTAGTCAATTGTGATATTCAGAGATTTTTCATTTGTTTACACATGGAATACATGGGCAGTGAGTTGATGTACAGGTAATATGGGACATAGTTAATAGAATGAACCATTTCCTTCACTATGCATGAGATATGATATCTGTATGAGTAGAGATAGTTCATTAACGATTATTGGGATATCTGTTTGGGATATAGAATGCATTTTCAGCATAAACTCTAAAACATTGAAATAACTGTTAGCCTCCTTGATATTGAATATGATCCTTTAAAATCCCTTGATTTTTTAATTGGAGAATGATAGACATATGATATTGACGTACATGTAGATTCGGTTTACTCAGCATTATCAAGATGACCGAATGTTGTAGAAAAAGTACCTGGCCAAATACTGCTTGATTGATTGATTGATTGATTGGTTGATACATTGATGTAGGAGTTCTTCAGTGACCTGGACACCCATCACATCCTCATAGAATCCATTGCCCAGAAAGCTGACCCATTCACTCAGCAACTCTTTCATGCCCAACGGTCAGAGCTTGACCGTCGTAGCCAAGCCATCATGGCTCAGGCCACAGAGCGAGGCCAGACCTTAGAGGCATTGGTCAGTGATTGGCGTGACCTACAGGCCAGTCTAAGGGAGCTGAGTAGCTGGCTGGGTCATGTCGAGGCTCAGGTACCTAGTGGGATCAATGATGCTACGCAGGATAACGTACAGAAAGCCATTCATAAATATCAGGTAATGTTCCATATTGCAAGAAAACATACACACAGTTTTATATCCCAGTCACACCGTCAAACCAACTGAGAACCAAACTCATCACTACATGTGTTTTTTGTAATTTCTTGTTTGGTCTGTTGACAGTATGATGTTGGTGTTGTCGGTTTGAATGGGGATGAGAAAATTAAAAGCTATATCCTAAAATTATGAACTTTAAAAACAAATTTTGTGTCTGGTGTTCAGAAGTGGATTGATAAGTGCATGGTGTTAAATGTCAAACAATACCCATATTAGATATCTACCATTGACATATTTGGTCATTGCTATTAAAGGCTTTGTTGCAATGTGATGACACAAAGTGTAATAAGCTTCACATTTCTGTATCTTAGAACACATGACCTTTGCACTTGCCATTCATTTACACGTAAAGAAAAGCGCATCAGGGTTTTTGTTGCAGCGGTTTACCATGGCATATCTGAACAAGCCTTTATGTTGCAGCGGTTTACCATGGCATATCTGAACAAGCCTTTATTTCTGTCACAGGAGTCCCAAATAAGCTGATAAAATATGTTCACTGGTCTTCAGATATCATTCCATTTAGAAGCAAAAACAAAATTAGCAAAATTCTTATTTGACATCGACCAAATATATCACTGAAGCATAAAGATGTATGAAAAATGTCAAATGTGCTTACCGGTACTTGGAGAAAAGCTACATGCATTGCAAGGAAATTCATCGAGGATGTGAACTCAACCTGTGTAAAAAGTATTGTCCCGTAACTGCGCTCTTCCTTGATAGCACACTGCCAAGCAGTCTCTCTCGAACCCAGTCATTGTTCTCATAAATCCTTCAGTGGGTTTCTCACAAAAATCTATTGTGCAATGTGGATTACTAACTTATTCTTCCTATCAGATTAAATAAATTACTTGAGAGAAGATAAAATTAATATGTGACATTTACACTGAATTTGAAGGCGACAGAAAGAAAAAAATTGCCTAGGAACAAAGTATAACTTTTCACTGCAGCTCAACACTGACCACTGTACAAAATGCACTTTCATAGACATATGCATGGACAGAACCATCGCAATATAGTATAGCCCTCTACAGTTTAGGTCTAAGTTTTAACCTCAATTCTGCTACAATAGAGCACCAGGTCTTAATGTACTGCTCTCTGGCAGATTTGTGCTTTTCTTCATTATTTTTCTCACAAAGTGATTGCGAACAAGCTTTGATCAAAGTTATTTTTCTTACCAGGCAATGAAGGGACTACTTGAGGGAAGACAATCATCACTACGTCAGGTAGACTCCGGCGTCCAGGCTCTACTTCAAAACCTCACATCACCACAACTAGAGAAGCAACTGGCTTCACTCCGTGATCATTGGTCATCAGTCAACCAGCGGGTCAGGCATGACCTATCCTCCTGGACCGCTCTTTTAAAGGAATGGAGAATGTTTGAGCAGGAGTCCATAGAGCTCATACCATGGCTGAGACATGTTACCGATCACATGGCTACATTGAAGGATAAGGATCACACACAAAAACCCATCTCGGAGCAACTGGAAGAATTCTCTGTAAATATAACACTCAATCTCTCATTCATTTGACATTGTATTAATGACATGACCACATTGAAGAATAAAATTCATGTTTACATGCCCATTTCAGAGCAACTGAAAGAATTCTCTGTAAATATAACACTCAATCTCTCATTCATTTGACATTGTATAACCTCAGCAGGTGTGAAACAAGGATGATCGATATATTTTTCTGCATAGCATGTCCATCCTGCTAGTTCATGCACGTACTTCATGTACATGTATATGAAAAAATAAGTCGATTTGGATAAAGAGTAATATATATAAGAAATAGGTAAGATAAAGTATGTAAAATGATGGAAAGTACATGTAAAGGTATGTATTTGGTGTTGTATGGGAGTTCAAGGAATTTCTTATATACATCTGAAGGATTTTGATATTTTGCTGATGGCAAAGATTACAGTGAATAGTGATGGTTCATGTTGATCGAATATGATTAATTGTTAAGCTGAAGCAAGTATAATATTGCAACATGAATATTACTTGTGTAGTATTATGTGAAATATAATCATGTACATTATTTCAAATTTCCAGAAACTGCAAAAAGACATAGAAAGTCACACACCACAGAAGGTATCAACATGTACCCATGGCAACCATTTGTTGAAGTTGAAGCAGTTGAACACCCCTCCTATCAGGGAGAAGCTATCAAGCATCGAGTCTCATTGGACAGACATTCAAAATGAACTACCTCAGCTCCAGGAAGACTTACACCAATCTCAGGTTGGTTTCGGACTACCTCATCTCCTTGAAGACTATACATCAATCTCAAGTTTACTTATCTCATCAGACAAGCTCCTTTTAATTTTGTGTTTATGTTACAGCCCTGTCATTACCAAGGGCTTTATTTAGACATACATTGGAATTCTATTACCATAAATCTCTGTGTATAAGACACACTTTTTTTCTTTTTTTTTGCCGACCCTGTCGGCAGCAAGCCAGGTCCGTGTTAACAAAAAACATGCAGGAGGGACTTTTATTTAACTGCGAGGTGCAGTTGAATGTGTAAGATCATTAATGTATATTAAAAAAGAGTAGAGGACCTAGGATAGAACCTTGTGGTATGCCGTGTCATGTGTAATAAAAGAAAAATTGGAGGAATCATTATTATAAACTACATATTGAGATCTATCAGAAAGATTACTTTCAAACCAAGATGACAGACAAATTTGAGTGTTGTTCTAGTTTCCGAGTGGTGAGTCAACACACCGATTACTGAGCTGGGAGACATTGCCAGGCATAGCGCCAGGTGGAGGGGCATAAATGTTTGAACATGTGTATAAAAAAGTGTGTCTTATACACAGAGATTTACGGTATATCATTTTCAAATTATCTTGAAAATTAAACTGTTTCTGGCTTTTCATCAACATAGATCTCACTAGGTGAATTCATTCTGATAAGTAATTGTTCCAATTGATTGCAATGCCTTTAATATGATTAGGTAAATCTTGTTGTTGAAAGAAAGATATGTATAGAGATGATCAGTTGTGTTGATTGCTGAATCTAGATGGTTGAGGTGAGGAACTTGTGTAAAACCCAAAGGCTTTTGTGAATTCTAAATAACAACTATATTCATAGCAGGAAACTTTGAAAAATTTCTAAATTTCAGTGTAATGTCACTTGAGATTTAAGTATTTGGGGGCAAGAAAATTTGGGAATATGAACCACTCACAAAATAAGTAAAAGCTTGTGGTTTTACAGTACTTCTTTTAAACCTGATCTATAAGTGTTGTTTCATTTTGTTGTTTTAGATGGAGCTGCTTCCCTCAAGACAAGCATTGAATGAATTAATGCTATGGATGGATAGCCTGGAGTCAGCTTTAGATTCATACAACCATAAAGTATATATAAGCGATGGTGATGTGAAAGATACCCTACAAGTATATAAGGTATGTGACCCCTACATTTATGTCATGGATTCTAACTCCCGCAAATCTTGTAGAACATACAGCAAATATAATTTTCACTTTGATCCGTACCTTGTGTTTTAAAAACAATGCTCTTTGAACATGTTTATGTAAAGGCGCTATATAAATATCAATATCTATGAATGTATTCAAATTTTCTGCTTTTTTAGTCCTACCAGTAACAGAGAAAAAAAAAGCTGCTTTACCATTTTAGTCTAATATATTGCTCAAAATTTCACTATTTTGTTTCTATCATTTCTACTTTAAGTAAAACCAAGTTAATGTCAGGGTTAATCTCTTGATTTGGTATCTTCCACAGGGTTATAAGGTAGACTTGTCATGTCATCTGCTAACGGTGGAGTTTGTCAACCAGTCCATTCTTCAAATGAGCCAAGACATTGAGAGTCGGAGAGGAGACAAGACAGACTTTGCTGAAAAACTTGGTACCATGAATCAGAGGTGGCAGGTATAGTGATCAATTCCTTATTCAAATATTTTTTTCCCTGTCTTTACCTCATCCTCAACAATGCCACATATCACACTATTATAGTATGTGCTGTATAATAATGTTTTTATTCTCGTAGGGAAGTTTGCACAGTTTGGGATAACAAATTTTCTCTGTCACCAAATATGGATTTCACTTTTACATTTGATTGATTCCTCTTAGAGAAATAGATTGTTCTGGTTCTGTCTTCCGACTTGAATGCCTGGTCACTTTTCAAGTTAATTTTTAATGTTTGATTGATTGTTGTATAACTGTAGTACTCTGTATTATGCAGGAGAAAGTCATATCATTAATGACAAAAAGTTGAAGGGAGATACAACTCATAAACAATCATAGTAATATAATCATAGTATAAGTTTTCTAACTGGCAATCCAGAGTAAAAAAAATTAATACTGATATATATGAATGAACAGAAAAGTGTACAAAACACCTGTGTAGAGGATCATTCCATTTAATCTAAGACCATGCTAAAAAATGTGTATTGATGTTACAGGCGTTAAATGGGAGAGTTGGAGAAGAGACAAAAGTTCTGGAACTCCTCCTTCAGCGCTGGAAGTCCTTCAGGAAACGGGTCTCTGATACCAATAATACTCTGAAGGAACAGGAGGATAAGGTCAAACTCTTTGATGGGCCCATTGGTCGAGAGGCTAGCGTCAAAGAGGCACTCCGTATCTGTCAGGTCAGTATACATACTTGAACCTGTTTACCTGTCTTAGTCGTCGTCAGCGCCCTAGTGATAGTAGTAGCAGTAGTAGTAACAATAATAATGTTGATAATGACGATGATGAAGATGATGACAGTGATCATGATGATGATGTTTATGGTGATAATAATGATAATGGTAATGATGATGTTAATGGTGATGGTGATGATGATGGTGATGAGGATGACGATCGTTGTGATGGTGATGATGAAAATAATGATAATGCTTCCAATGTATCATAGCGGAGTTTGAGTTGGCCAGCTTCCCTGCATCCCTTGTTAATGTTTTCCTCTTTTTCTGGAAGTTAATATCATGCCTGATTGTAAATAGTTATGTCATTTACTGAAATTACAGGCAATTGAGGAGCACATCAAGAGCAAATCCAGTGACCTTCATCAACTCAAGGCCACTGCCCATTCACTTACCTCAGACCAGGAGTCCATCAAGCAAACTCTCCAGCCATTGGTCAATCGCCAGTCTGCCCTTCAACGTCTGGTCAAGCACCTGAAGGCTGACCAGGTTACTGCCCTAGAGCAATGGTCACTCTACCAAGAAACACTGACCGTTGTCCAGCAAGCGCTTGGCAAGGCAGAATATGCCCTCAGCAGGGGGAATGTTGTCATGGGCACAGTGGAATCACTGCAGGTCCAGACTACTAAACTAAGGGTAAAGTATTTTGTGTTACTGTCAGTGCATATCATATTTTCAATACATCACTGCTTCAGAACCAAATCAGTGTAGTGATAAATATGTGACATGTCACAATAAAATGAGGCAGAAGTCGTTGGACTAGAACTCGAGAAAATTGGGAAAAACATGGAAAAAGGCACATTTGTGAAAAATTTATTTGTAGATTTTTAGGGTGTTCAATATTTCATGAATGTTCTGTAAAAAGAATAATTATTAAAAAATAAAACAAAATTTTTTTTTGTGAGGGTTTGTTTTTCATCAGCTCCTCTTCTCCTGTGGACAGTTAAGCAAGAAAGCTATTTGCTTTCAAACGTGGTGACAGTATGACTATAAGAAGATGATTTCATATATTTCAATTTCAATTTATTTTCCAATATTGGAAATTTGTTTTGCTCACATTTTACAAACGTACAAAGAATCAAAATAAGTCTACATACATAATATATATCATATACCTTGATAGAGAAATTCTTCAGAATATTGCTATACAGAAATTTTCTTATGTTATTATAAAACAAAATAAGTGAATTATTTTAAACTGTTCGAGTGAACGGGATTGCCCGGAAAGGTTACAAAAATGAAATTACAGAAATAAAGAAGAACTTAAAATTCAGGTAGCATTTTGATTGTATTTGCGGATCGAGAAAGGAACGAAAGAATTTAGAAAACGTTGAGTGCGACAATTCATTGAACGAAGTTGTTTACCAGAACGCGTAAAAACATAGTTTGGAAAGAGTGGATGGTTTTCGTTTTTCATAATTTGTCTTACCTCTAGAATTATTTTGGATTTGCATGCTTCATTTAGATTTTGAATTTAGGTCGTGATCTTCCCTGCTTGTTTGGTGATTCTCTGGAGCTTGCTGAAGTCTTTCTTTCTACACCTCCCATACCAGACAACACAACTAAATAACATAACACTTTCTATAATGGATCCAATTACATTTGGGTTATCAGGTCAAGATCATAGTTGTCGGTTGACATTTGATTATAGGTTTTTTTGTCATTGTGATATGTCATGAATTATATCATCCTTTTCCTATACTGATTTTAGGGCGGAGGCATATAGGAGATGCAGTCCTATTTGTCTTGTTTACAAGAACATTAATTATATATGCTATAAGTTGAATGTTATTTATTATTTCAATAATTGTCTTGTAATTTGGGGATGCTAACTGTGCTGTGTGACTTAAAATATTGAATTTGAAGTATTTTTCATAGATATTACTTACTGATATATAGAAGGAATGGCTGTAAAGAAATAGAACCTCAAACAATACAAGTGTTGTTTTATCTATTTTAGGATTGTATGTTAGATGTGTTTTAGTCAAATGTTAACATTGTATATTGAACAATTTCATCAAGTATATGCTAATGTTTAAATTCAGATTAGAGCAATATAATTTGCAATTTTATTTATACCATTGGTGGATATAACTGCATAGCTGTGCATGCATGTGTTCAGCATTGCAGCATGAAATTTGTGATCAAATCTAATGTATTGCTAGATTTATATTATTTTGCTTTTTGTGTTTTATTGTGTAAACCTTGTTGCACCCCCTCTCCATTCATGGACCATGACAGGAATTATTACCATTAAAGGTGACCTTCTCATTTCATTTGAATGCAGTCCTCTTTCTCAATATCTCATCTGCTGAGAGCCAGTAGGGCATTAACTAATATGATGTTTCTTCAAGTTATTAAGGCCCTTCTGTGATTCCTTCTTTTATTTTCAGAATATGCATTATTACTAACCTCCATTTCTATTATAGCAAAGACTTTTAATTTTTCCTTTCTCTGTCATTCTTATTTGAAGTGTGTAATTCTGTCACTAAGAGCCAAAATTGGATAGGACAGAAATTGTCTTGTATGATATATTTTCTTTTTGATGATAAAAATATGATAAAATGTGGTTAACACAAGTCATACAAAAGATTTGTGTGTAAATTTGATGTGATATTTTAATTATAATGAATTGTGTGACTTTTCCATTCTACTCAGAGTTGCAGCTAAAAAATTGCTTTTGAATAGGCCCATTATGTAGTATCACAAAATTCACATTAAAGAGGAGTATAATGCAGTGTGTCATTGCGTACTAATGAAAAATATTGATTCTTACTCGGGAATTGACTTACTTATTCGGAAAATTAACATTGTGCATTATTTAGTTTGCTGTGATCCTCTAAAAACTTTATTAGTTTTGCTGTCCCTGCATGTGTGTATGTTTCTATAAGATTTTGTTAATGTTTTTGTTGTTGCTTGCATCCTCTTGTTACTAGTAATATACATGTAAATTATTCAATCTTGCTGTTTTTACAACAACAGCAAATAATATATCGCAGCATTGTCGCATCAGGAGTGCTTTTTTATTTAGCCAGATGAATTCTTTGAAGCTCAACATCGACTTATTTTAAGAGAATTTAAGATGTGTTAATGAATATACAGTTCTTCAAATATTTGCCTAGGGATGGGGTGGGGAGGACGTGTTTTCTGTGGGCTCCGGAAATTTCAGGCGTAACTCGGGTTTGAGCGCACGATAAGCATTATAACTTACATCGGACTACGGATAACAACACTTGGAAGGCGATTTTGAGAAAATCCGGATTTTTTCGTCATCGATGGACCTAATTTTATAGCTAATCATTCGAAAACTTTGCACTTTTTATAGGATTTAATTTTTTCAAATTTGTTTTTCTTCGCGTATTCTTGGATATTTGTTTTGAATATTTACGCGGAGAAGCACCCGTTACACATACGCATAGCAACAGTACAACGCATTGCGCACACTTTTCATCAGTGTGAGACTCTGTGCATGGACTGTCTACTTATCTTTCACCACTGCTGAGCTGAGTGTGACGTCACAATAGAAGACTCTGCTGATTGTCTACTTATCTAAGCGTCCACGTCGCAGGGCTGGAAACTGGACATCGTCCTGAGCTAATTCTGCCACCACCATCATCCATCCATCTCATCTACTCTTACCAGCAAGTAAATACTACCTAATGATGGCTCCCACTGATTGTCGCCGGAAGCATGCATCCTCTTCAGGACGGACGGTAACGGTGATGTCCATCAACACTGAGGGGTTTTCATCAGCGAAACAACAACTCATTGGAAAGCTCTGCAAAGAGAATGACTGTGTAGCATTATGTCTACAAGAGACCCACAGAGGCCACCAACACATTCGACTGAGGATTCCTGGAATGAAGTTGGCTATAGAGAGGCCACATGAGAAATATGGAAGTGCTATCTTTGTTAGGAAAGATGTGATCATCGATCAGACCTCACTGACTGAAGAGGATAACATAGAAGTCCTTGCTGTCAACATGGGGAAACTATCAGTCACTTCTGTTTATAAACCGCCGGGATCTACATTTGCCTTCACTGAACCTCAATCTTTCGACTATGACCTTGTAAATGTTATTATTGGAGATTTTAACAGCCATAGCACCTTGTGGGGATACGAAGAAACAAATGAGGATGGTGACCTTGCTGAGGCCTGGGCAGAGCCAATACCACATTCACAACACAGACCAATAATCGTTGACATTACTGCTGCTGTGGTACCTCAGAGAGTTCCCCTACGACGCCGTTTCAATTTTCGTAAAGCTGACTGGGAGAAGTTCGCCAACGATCTAGATGAAGCTCTATCTGATCTTGACCCAGTCCCGGCAAACTACGACCAATTCGTCCGGACTGTACAGGAGATATCCAGGAAGCACATTCCACGTGGATGTAGGGAAAACTACATACCTGGATTATCAGCTGAAAGTGCCTTGATGTACAGGGAGTACATAAAACTCTACGAGGAAGACCCCTTTTCAGAGGAAACCTTGAGTGCAGGTGAGCTCCTCATGGCAGCAATATCAGAGGAACGGAGGAAGTCTTTGCAAGATCTCATTGAGGGTGTTGATATGACGCACAACAGTAAGAGAGCTTGGTCTACCATTAAGAAAATCAGCAACGATCCCAAGAAGTCTACACCCCATTCTAATGTTACTGCAGATCAGGTTGCCCACCAACTTCTCCTGAATGGCAAATCGGCACACAAGAAACTCCACAAAATGAATCCTTGGCCATAGGTTGACACACAATCTACCTGGTACTTTAACAACTTGGAACTCCAGAAGGCTATCGACTCCCTTAAGAATGGCAAGGCAGCTGGTCTTGATGACATACGTACAGAACAGATCAAACATTTTGGGCACAATACATGGGAGTGGCTGCTCTCTCTGTTCGACAACTGCGTAACCCTCTCCCAGCTTCCTAAAATCTGGCGGAAAGCCCGTGTGATTGCTATCCTCAAGCCAGGGAAAGACCCTAACGAAGCAAAGAGCTACAGACCAATCTCCCTGTTGTGCCACCTCTTCAAGCTCTTTGAGCGCCTCATCCTGAACAGACTGGGGCCAGTCACAGAACAACACCTGATACCAGAGCAAGCAGGTTTCCGGCCTGGAAGATCGTGCACTGGCCAAGTGCTAAATCTAACCCAGCATATCGAGGATGGTTTCGAGAAGAATGAACCGACTGGAGTTGTGTTCGTCGACCTGACAGCTGCCTACGACACTGTGAACCACCGTATACTTCTCGACAACCTCTATACCATGACAAAGGACTCCCATCTGACTAAGCTTATCCAAATGCTCCTGGAAAATAGACGCTTTTATGTTGAGCTCAACGGGAAGCGCAGCAGATGGAGGAAACAAAAGAATGGTCTACATCAGGGCAGCATACTTGCTCCTGTCCTATTTAATGTTTACACCAACGACCAGCCAGTGTACCCAGGGACAAGAAGCTTCATCTATGCTGATGACCTTGGCATAGCAGCCCAGAATTCCCACATAGACAAGATAGAAGCCACTCTTTCATCAGCCCTAGACAACCTGACAGACTACTACAACAACAACCATCTGAAGGCTAACCCTGCCAAGACCCAGGTTAGCTTGTTCCATCTCCGCAACCACAATGCTGGGAGGAAGCTGTCCCTGAAATGGAACGATGTCTCATTGAAACACTGCGATCACCCTGTCTACCTTGGAATCACTCTTGACCGAACCCTTTCATACAAACAGCATGTTCAAAAGGTGAAGGGTAAAGTTGGGACAAGGAACAACCTCCTACGGAAACTGGCAAACTCGTCTTGGGGTGCCAATTCCTCCACGCTGAGGTCAACTGCTCTTGCGTTGTGTTACTCTGCAGCAGAATAAGCCTGCCCTGTATGGGGAAGATCATCCCATACAAAGGAAGTTGATGCAGCACTCAACGACAGCTGCATATGCATCACTGGCTGCCTCAAGCCCACGAATGTGGACAGCTTGCACTCCCTGGCCGACATTGCTCCATCCGATGTCCGCAGAACAGTTGCAAGTAGGACTGAACGCAGCAGACAAGTTGAGGACACCCGCCATCCCCTTTACTCGCATCAACCGGCCCCTACCTGCCTGAAGTCAAGGAAAAGCTTCCTTCATACAGTCCAGCCACTGTCACAACCTCATTCAACCAGAGTGATCTTGTGGGAAGAGAAACGTTGTGAAAACCACCACCATGAAAAGCTACCAATCCCGACCAAGGAACAGCTGCCCCCTGGCCATACATGTGATTGGAAGACGTGGAAGTCCCTCAATAGGCTTCGCACAGGGGTGGGGCGATGTAAATACAACATGCATAAATGGGGATATACCGACGACACAGACACCAACTGCGAGTGTGGAACATCCGTGCAATCCATGTCACACTTATTAAGATGTCCACTCCTAATTCACCAATGCTGCCTGGAAGACCTGGTGGCAGCAAATGAGAAGGCTCTTCAGTGTGCCAAGGCCTGGCAGAGCATTTGAGGACACGAAAGAAGAATACAAAGTGTATATATCCTTTTCTTGAACATGATATTATTTATTTTTGGTGCCTGATAAATCTTTATAGATATTTATCACAACTATGAAATTTTAGATGGTTACCATTTCGTGTTTTTTTCTTCTTCTTCTTTCTTCTCTTTTTTTTTCTTTTTCTTTCTTCATTTTTTTATTTTTATTTTAAATTCGGTTATGAGTTCTGAGTTTTTGATCGATCGGGTGGGTGGTACATGCACAACATTACTTATTATAGGCTCTGTATAAGCTTGGCTTGTTAGAACTCTTGTGAGTAATGTGCCGCGGGATTCCATATCCTCAAACTGCTGGCAAACAGAGCAACAAGACCAAGCTCTGTAATTATTAGGATCTCTGTCCAGTAGTGCAGTGTTTGTGCCATCGAACTGGATCGACCAAATTAATTGATTCATAATATATATATATAATATTTTTTCCCGTAACATGAGAGTAATTTTAATAGTTTCATACTATTAATTAAATGTAATGTTAACTGTTATTGTATAATTGTTTTAAATGGGGGCACGCTACAAGAGTCCTATCTCGCACCCCGGGGCAACGTGTCTGACACGGCCGGTTGTAGCAACTACTCCGAAGATCAAGATACATTAATCTTGATCTAAGGAGACACGAACGAACGAGTTCTTCAAATCAACATTACAGTGATTGAACAGTATGGCAGTTCCGCTCAGACGCTTGACTAACATTTTCCTCTCTCTAGTTACATAACCAATATTTTTAAAAACTGCAATTTGGTCATTTTATCATGGTGGCAGCTTAAACAGCATTCATCTCAAGACATTTTTCAGTTTTGGATGAAATGAAAGAAAAATTGATACTAGACACATTTGTACATCTTGTACAACACAGCCTTGTCTCATCTCATAATAATATGTAAATATAATATACGTCACTGTACAGAATTGTTGAGTAATGTTTAGGTACATTTGAATATGTAAATGTCTGTATTTAGCACAATGTTTTAACAAAAGCTCTTTAATAAAATCTTCTTAATTTCTTTAAATTTTATAGGAAGTACAAGCTGAGTTGAAATCCAGCATCAGTCAGCTCAACACTCTATGTAAGCTAGGTGACCGGTTACAGAAGACATGCATTCCAGAAATCAGTGAGGACCTCGACAAAACGGTCCAGAACCTTTCATCCAGGTACCTTCCTCTGTGACAGTTTTGCCTTGTGCAGTTCATTATGATAATAATAATGATAGTGGGTTCTTGTATAGCACTCCTGTCTGTCAGACTTGCACACTCCTGGTACTCCATAATTATTTGTAGCATGGTTACCATTATGGCGCTCTAGCATTTCAAAGAATTAAATTCCAGCCAGGTACCTATTTACCTCACTTTGGTCGAATGTGCCAAATGTACATCAATGCCTTGCCAAAGGATGTCAGGGCTATGATTTACAGTCTGATAACTTATCCACTAGACCACAACACCTCCAAGAATGCTTTATATGCAACTCAATTTTTGTTCTTAATTAATGCTTGCAATCATATGATATTGAATTACTCTCGGTGCAGATTACACCTACTCCATTCACAGTTGCCAAGCTGCAGTAGTAGGGATATTAATTATGATGTGGATTTAAAGAAATATATGTATTAGACATGATAGAGATATTTTATTTACACTATTTACCCAGAATTTATGTAATTGAATGTTGTTGTTTTTTTTTTTGAGGGGGGACTACTTCTAACAAGACTAATGGGATGTTATCATAACTTCCTAACTTTTCATTGGTTGCTAATAGGTGGAGCAAAGCAGAAGATGAGCTCAGGTCCAACATCAATTTATTTGAGAAGGCTATGTTGCTATGGCAACAGTTTGAAGACAAACATAGTGAGAACGAGCAGTTCCTTGAAGACAAGGAGACATTGAGCAAGTTGTGTATACAAGGAGCCAGAGAAGATGAGAAGGTATTGGTTGGTATGGAGAAAGTAGAAGGAGCAACAGAGGAAGAGATGGAGCAAGAAAGGATTGATAGATGTCAAAAATGTCAGGTATGTTAGTCTCTTTAAAGCCTTTCCAAAGTGTTGGGAGCCCAACAAACTTGAAAGAATACAAAATTTAGGTTTTCTGCGTACAACACAAAACCCATTTGTATTCTTTCATCAATATTTGTCTTCAAACACATTTTTTTGAAAATCTTTGCTGAATTGAGTTTTATAAAATGACATCCTCTTTCACTTCATTACACAATTTAAGTGATATTTTGCCATCAAAATATTTAGCAAATTTGGTGCTCCCAACACTTTATAGAGGGGCTTTAACTGATTTATCTCTATTTACTGATTGGTTCTTAGTATCATATGTGGAGGCTTCTTGCGCAACTTGCTTCAGGACAGTATTAGGATAGTTAGATTAACGATGTTGTCATGGGACACATGTAATCATGATCCCTGGTTCCTTAGGTAGCAAAAGGCATCGTTATTATGAGCATTATGAACAGGCGATTCAAAATGGTAATTAATTGTGAATGCTTGTGCTAAGATAGGCTTTCTTTATTTCTTTTTACAGGAGATCCTTGTTGATGTTGATGATTACCCTGTAGCAGCTGGCCTAGGATCTCTAGTCAGTCAACTCATCAGATATATGGACTCAAGTACATCTAGTAACATCACTTCAAGAACCAAAGTACTACAACAGGTCAGTTACTTTTATGTATGGTTCATGGGTCATGAAATCAGCAGTCATCCTAAGTCCCTTTAAACCATTAAAAGCCCATTATGTTTATTGTTAAGGCCTAAAATTTAAATTCTTGAAAAATATTTGATGTCACCTTGCCTTGTCGAAAGTGAGCTTTTATTTTCTTTTATTTTTGTATTGGAAGCAAGGCTAAAAATACACGGGGGCGATTTGCCCCCGTGAGCTACATAATCGCCTCCGTCAGATTGCTCATGGGGGTAATTGCAAAATTAAAAATCGCCCCCGTGGAATTATAAAATATAGATTATCTTTTCTGTTATAACTTTCACACAATATTGAGTTTCAACTTTCAAACCTTAAACCAATTATTTTTTGTTTTTTTACGTCTTCTACACTGATTTACTTTGTAATACATTGTTTAGCTGTTTAGGGGGTTAGGCTCGGCAAGCACATGTGCTATTATCTGGCCCCTTTTACCAACCAATAGTTCTCTTTTTGTATATGTAAATTATTGTATGAATTGTATTACTGTTGGTAAATAAATCAAATCAAATCAATGAAATGGAACTATTGAAGTTAAATTAGCGTGCAGGATTTCTCACTCAAATTTTAACCCTGTGAGAGCGAGCCCGTGCACGGCGATTGTTTCCCCTGTGATGGAGCGATTTCGGTTACATCGCCAGTAATGGAAAATTTGGCGGTGCTTTCAACTTTCATTGCCCATTGCGCCTCATTCAGTCATTTTCGTGATTTTTAGTAAATGTAAAAATATAAGTTTTGTTCATTAATACGAAAAATAAGGTCTGTTATTTTTGAGGGAAATTGCTGTCTTATTTTGCTGAAGCTTCATGTCTTTCCTTTTCAATACACTCACAATACAAATTGCGCAAGCACCTCCGCACGCGCAGATCGGTCGATACCTCTATTCATTCCCCTATTGTCAATGATTGTCGTCTGCTAAGCTCGGCTGATTATCAACCGAGTCATAAATAATAGGCCTAATCCTTTGTTTTACATGGGCTTTCGACACATTTTGTAACTATATTCTGATGAACATTATGCCATGATCTACACTCAATGCCCTTTCTTTTAAATGTGCAAATCAAATATAGGACTATAGTAATGATAATAAAAAACATTTTCTTCATCTTGCACTCGCTTTTCTTCATTGCCAGAAAACTTGTTTTTATGTTGCCTTGCATTTTCTTTTTTTCAACAATGGCCCAGGAAAAGTCTCATATTCATGGCTATACCACCAGAGTTACTCAAGACAAGAGTGATAATCCGTGGGGAGAGAGAGGAAGATTAAGAGGTCGTTTTGTAGAACATAACAATTGAACATTTCATATGCCCGCTCAAACCAAGACCGGCTTTAGGTTGATCAAGATATTTTACTCAAACCTGCACTAAAATGGTTACATGCCCTATATAAGTTAGAGTGGTTGTTTGTATTGTCATGTAGATTGACCTAGTTTAGGCCTACCTCCTCTTCTTTCAAAACTCTTCTTTCAAAACGGTAATCTTCCAGAGTAGTTACTTCTTTACATTTGTTTGTTCCTCTTAGGGTGGGGTCTGGTCCACACAGCTGATATAAGCTTTTCATAAAAGAAGAGGTCAATACATGAATGATTCGCTAAATTGGTCAAGTTGATAAAATGAAAAACGTATTGTCAGAGTTCCGGTAATTATAGGGGAGAAGAATTACCAAGTCCTTTTATCAATGCATACTTTTATACTTACACAGTTGAGAGTAAGGTCGGTTAGTTGTAGCCAAGTGAAACCCGGCGTATCGCAAATTTTATTTAAAAGGAATAGTTCTAGGTCTTTATGAATAGGGCTACTATAGGCCTAATAATATTATTATATGAATAACTACAATACATCTATGGAAATGTGAGGAAAACAACGCCCTCTCATATTGCCCAGCGAAAATCATCCAATCACTGATGGAAAATCGCCATGTAATCATCTTCATCAATAAAACCAATAATCCAAAGCCTTGAATCAAGGCAAGAATATGGAACGGACGCGCGTGTACGCGTCCATCTCCAGCTGTACGGTATTTCGAGGGTCTTTTTCGATCCGAACACTAACTTAGGGTAAAGTTGAAATGTTATCACCTTTTTCTCGATTATTTTTCCACGTAACTTTATTATTTTTATTAATAGATGAGATGAATGAATATATCTAAATCATACTTCAAAGAACTTTAGCACATAATAGCTAATAATAAGCTGGAAAACTTTGTCAAAATATTAGGGATACATCTCGGCTTAACAACTCGCTCGGCTTCTGTAGAAGCCCGTCTCCAAAGTGTTAAGGTGTCTCGAGGCCGCCATATTGTAAACAAATGTACGCTTATTCGCCGGAAGATGGCGCTATATCTCCCATCTCCATATCTCTATGAGTATTACCGATACAAACAATGGAAGCTAACAGTGGCTATACTGCGCCGGTAGTACCGATGTGCACGCTGAAGCCCCATATCTGCTGGAGAAGTTGGAGAAGTTTTTCGTTGCAAAAAGCATAAATCCTCTGAAATCTGGTGATTCCAAAAGACCAGCAAATAATGAGCCTCGACCAGTAAATGAATATGGAGAAGAAGAGGAAGACCAAAGATGTTGTGGAAGGATATGGTAAAGACTAAATAAAGAATGTGAATAAGGTTGCTCTGAATGATGAGGAGGAAATAATGTGCAGAAAGGGAAGAAATGGAGAAAAAGTCATCACAGGGTGAAAGTCAGTAAGACCCCAATGTTACAGTACTTATAAATTTGTAAGAGGGAAATTGCTGACTGAAATAAATGATAATGATGGAATAGCAACGAATTTAGGAGTATCATGGGTACAAATTCATTGGAAATTTGTATTAAAAAAAGAGCCCCCCGTGAGAAGGCTCACAGGGGATATTTTTCTTTTTGAAGCGCCCCCGTGGTCAAAAAATTGATTTGAGCCTTGATTGGAAGACCTATCACATGCATTTCAACTAAATGACATGAAATTGTCTGTAAAGTGGAAGAGATTCACTCTGTATTTACTTGCAGTGCTAGCCTAATGCAAGCGCAATGCCTTGAATCAGGTCAGTACTGTAAATGCAGTTTCAGCTGCAGGTCACAATTTGTCTAAATCTACTCCTGATATTGTCAGGAAATAGATAGGATAGAATATGATAGGATAAGATTTTAAAATAAAATTAATTTCCTTACATTTTATTAGATTACCAACATAAACTGCAGTGCCATAAGGGATGAACATAGCATAACGTTGTTGAACATGACCACGCCTCAAGGGGTAGTATTTACAGTGGCAGTGAATTACATATTTTTGATATCATGTTTATTATAGGTTGTAGACAGATGCTCTGTCAGCAATTTTTCTGGTAAATTTCCTACACTAACTGGATTACTGGCCATACTCTAAGCTGAAACCTAAACCTAAGCTAAAACCATGAAATAAAGCCCAGAGCAATTGTGACTGGAGTAAATGTCACGGCATCTTATTATATTGCTTGTATGTGGTTTGTTTCCCCAGCGTCTAGACACCTTACAGCAGTCACTACAAAGACATATCAAGGCAGAGGAAATAGACATCCAAAATCAGAAACAGTTCCGAGAGAAGACCAAGTCATTGCTTGATTGGCTAGAAGAAGTAAAGGACACCCTTAACATAGAAGAACCTAATAGATCATCAGACGAACATACAATCAAGGACAGGATGGACAGACTCAAGGTAAATAATATGTCAATGATACTTTCTCAATAGAACAGAATTAATGTTTGATCAGTATCTTGACATTGGCAAACCCAGGGACACATATCCCGAGCAAAGTCCAGTCTGGGATATTTTCAGAACAGTAAGAGAAAGAGAAGAAAAAAGATTGGCCAGATTGTAGACTAAAACATACAAAAAACACAGCTTGAAATATGAGAATCTTTGTTTTTCTTGCTAGACTGTTTTCACACTTTTGCCCCTCCCCCTGCAAGAGAATCCTGAATCTTCACCTGTTGCAAGTGGTTATTCATATCTTCTTTAACTGTAAAAAGTTTGTGTTGGTTGTCATATGAATGAGGAATTCTTATCGGCTGCTAATTGAATGAGAGTTATTTGATGGAAATCCATTTTGATTAGTTATTTCTTTTTCTTTTCAGTTGCTACTTGTTGACTTCACTGAGAACCAACCACATGTAAATGCCCTGAATGAGATAGGTTATCGTATCAGCCTTGACAGGCACAACTCAGGTCATCTGGCAACACTCAATGACTGGTGGAACAAGCTATATACCAGACTCTCAGAGAAATACCGCAATCTTCAAGGAGTGCTCCTTCAGCAGCAAAACTTTGCCCAGAAATGTAAATCTTGGATGAAGTTCCTTGCAGACACAGAGCACAGTCTTGCTGTTGACATTGCTGGCAGCTATGATGAGTTGCTGGAACAACAGAAGGTCTATGAGGTGATTTTGATTTTTCATGTTTGAAATGTGTAGAGGTGTCATGGTTTCATGGACATGTCACAGGACTGTATGGATAAAAAAAAGTGGTTAAATCCTAACCAGGTGTACTTGACGAGTCATAAATCTACATCCCGCTATCAATGGGGCATAATAGGGTGCAAGTAGAATGTTGGTAGATTTGACATATGTCTTCACTTTAACCATGGTAAGAACAAAATCCAAGGAGTGGAGATGGTGCATATGATATTGTTGACATTTCAAGCCTCCCATAGGATGTGTGTACCTACGTGTTTCAATCATTAAAGGGCCCATCTCATATTTTGATATGTAATACAATAGCACCATACAAGTTGCTATGTCAGACATGCTGTAGCATCACCAGGAAGACAAAGGCAATGTTGATGTATTGTACATATGTATGAAAGCATGCAATTCTATTATGAACGTGTACTACATACCATTGTCTATTCTAGAATATTAGTTTAGTCTGACATGTCTGACATAGCAACTTATATGTTGCTATTGTTTGTGGTATTGTAACAGGTGGTCAACTTTGGCAAAGTTACATGCCACTTTCTCAAGTTAGCTCATTGATGACTGACAGATGATGTCACAAGGGGAATGAGATCTGGAGGTTTCGGGGTGGAGCTTAGCAAGTTTGAAAAACAAATATTTTAAAAAATATTTAAAAAATCTATGAAACAAATTCAGAAGTTTACATATCAAAATATGAGATGTATGCAGGACTGCACACCAACAGGAATACACTTGTATTTCGATGTCATGGGCCCTTTAAATAACAAAAAAAAAATGCAGATTTTTATTGAAGATAGAACAGGCAGTATTGTGATATGAATCATACTGGTGACATATCTTACATTTTGATTGATTAGTGTCCAAAAGGCACAGTGTTCTCTAAGTTACCCTTGGCAGTATAATGGCATTAGTTTATGGTATATTTCATCTGTTTGAATGTAGTTGTTTGAGGCCGACATCTTCAACCGTCAGCAGATCCTGTTCTCCATCATCAGCGATGGTCAACGGATGATTCATGATGGGGAGGTAGATGACCCAGACGAGTTCCATACTAAACTAGCCCAGCTGAGTGACCAATGGCAAAGCGTGATCCGTAGGGCTAGTCAGAGGAAAGAGATCATTGACCGCAACATCAGGTAAGAAGGGCAACCTAAAAACAAGACGTTGAAAGACAACTTACCAGTAGCCTTATTCAAACCTTAATGCATCACCTAACATATTCTGTTCTTTATTTTAGAGGTTTTATGTGGCTATACTATATTGAAAATGTGAGCTGTAAATATTACTTCTATAAAGAGATACTGCATGTTTAAATACACTCTCAATTAGCATAAAAGAGACTTGTGAGTAGACTACAAGACACAATAAAGAATAACCAAAAAAATTACTAAAACCATCTCAAAGTCTCAAAAAAAATACACATCTAACAAATGCACAAAAATAATGGTTAAACGGAGAGAGAAATACTCAAGATATTTCGAGAGCTTTAATACATTTTTATTTATCATATTTGAAAAATGCCACCAGGGGAGAACCAGGGGAGATCCATGCCAGCAGAAAACTACTAACATGGAACTGTGACATTTTCCCCCCAACTGATGATCTGGCCCTGCATGTGAACAGTGCAGTCTCCTCCATATATACCTTACCAACAGATAAAGAGTTTTTAGGACAGTTAGTACAACTTATCCCCTCCTCACCAACATTTTTTCAACCTTTGGGTAGTTCATTTTTTGGGGCCTGTTAATGGGCCACCCTTCCTATAAATAATGTTCCAACTTCACTTTTCCATCATATCGAATTGCGTAATGCAGGCGAGACCGCCGAAAGCATTTCCCTTGTTTGCTCTCTTAGGCATGCTTAAATCGTGGGTTAAACCGTGGGTTAGATTTAGACCATGGGATAGGTAAACCTCGCTTTGTGAATTCCGAGCGAGGTTTAAACCGTGGGTTAGATTTAGCCTGGGCTAAATAACCCACGGTTTATTAAACCGTGGGTTAAATGTAAACCTCCTTTGTGAATTCGGGCCTTTATGTTTTCGGGTTGTCCGTCCATCCGTACATACGTCTGTACGTACGTCCCGTTCTCGTGATCGCCTTATCTCAAGAACCCATTGATGGGTCATGTATGTATCTTGCAGAGCCAATGAACTGATTAGATTTTGGGGTCATGAGATCCAAGGTCAAAGGTCACAGGGCTCATTATGTATGCAAAAATAGCTTGTGATTGCGTTATCACAAGAACCCATTGTTCAATTCCCGCCAAACTTGGGTGATGTATGTACTTTGCAGAGCCAATGAACTAATTGGATTTTAAGGTCATGAGATCCAAGGTCAAAGGTCACAGGGCTCATTATGTATTCAAAAATAGCTTGTGGTCACGTTATCTCAGAACCCATTGATGGATTCCTGCCAAACTTGGGTCATGTATTTATCTTGCAGAGACCATGAACTGATTAGATTTTGGGGTCATGATGTCAAAGGTCACAGGGCTCATTATGTATGCAAAAATAGCTCGCTTCTGTTTTGGTTTGTAAAATTGCTCCATGGCGGAGGCATCATTTTCGACTGCGCGCGGTCGAAGGTCCATCTAGTTTTCTTCATGCTCCCTCTCCGTTTACCTATAGAATGCCGGTTAAAGTTATTTTAGGTTGACTTATGCATTCTAGTTGTACACAAATTCTTTTTTTTACGTGATATTGATACACTTTCAAGTGAACTGGTGACGTAATCTAAAGCAGTATTGATGATTTGTGGGAATGCTTTAGTTTGGAGGGATGGTGCAAATTCATGTAGATAGTTTACTCTTCTTCTTTAGCAGTAGAACTACTTTGTTGTCCAATTGCTTTGACTCTATAGAGCACCAGATACGCTTTCACATGATTTGTAGATATATGAGAGACGTAATAACATAAGGGAAGAGGATAGAGAGGTGGTGCACCAATGCATGAGAAAGGATCGGAGAGGAAAAGTAAGGGGATGAACATGAAGAGGCAGCCATCTAAGACTTTAAGAACGAATAGAGAGAAGATAGAGCAAGAGAAGAAGGATATCGCTTCTTTGATAAAGAGTTGGTTCATAGTTCACTCTTTCATATAATTGCTTTGGTTTAATTGATACATGTACCACTTACTGACTGACAGCAAAGCAAATTATGTATTGCCTTTTCTTTGTGTTTGTGTGATTGGTTTGAATCTAAATTGCATTTTAATATTGTTCTAGGGATTGGCAGTCCTACAGGACATCGTTAGCCAAGATGAATGAATGGTTCAGAGACATGGAAGCTGAAGTGACAGGTTATCGTATCACTACAGCCCCTCTCCAGGCACTCAGAGGACTCCATGAACAGACAAAGGTAAAAAAAATGATAGTGAGGAGGAGGAGGAGGATTTTAAAAACACCTTTTGTACTGTGAAGGTTCATCTTGCACAATGCTTGATAACAGTTTTTTTTCTTTTTATGATGTAGTTGTATGTCAGCAGAATACTTTCTCAGCTCTCGTATAGATTTAATTTCAAGAGCCCTTACATCACTCTCTCACCTCTTTTCTTTCTCAGATGACTCAGAAGCTAGTGAGTGTCCAAGAAGGTAGCTACCTCTCTCTCAATGAAGCCGGTAAATCCCTTCTACGAAACTCTGACCGGATGGCTGGTGATGATCTCCGCAACCAGCTAATGGAGATTCAGAACCGATGGCACTGGTTGACCAGTCGACTCAGGAAACAGGACAACAAGCTAACAGAGATCCTAGGTAGATGGGAGGAGGGAGAAAGTATTATCGATGATCTTC
Source organism: Strongylocentrotus droebachiensis (assembly GCA_035222895.1). Lineage (NCBI taxonomy): Eukaryota > Metazoa > Echinodermata > Echinoidea > Camarodonta > Strongylocentrotidae > Strongylocentrotus > Strongylocentrotus droebachiensis. Next base: position 295,354 of record JAVYIG010000447.1, read on the forward strand.
AGGCTTGGCTTAGAGATGCACATAGCATGTTGGATAAACCGCTACCAACGCAGTATGAAGAACTACAGAGGGAACTCCAGAGGTGCAAGGTGAGTCGATCATTCAATATTCATATATAGAAGATCAGATGTGAACAATTTGAATACTATTTTGTTTGTATAAGAGGTGTCTTGGTCAACTGAATACATAGATTGTGGATCAAAGAGTTAGTAGATCAAGTCCCGACCATGACAACAATGGACTTTGGCTTTACATTAATCTACATTTTTCACTCTCAACCCAGGTTTAGTAAATGGGTACCTAGAATGTCTAAATTCCTTGAACATGTTAGCACCTTTGGGCAGCTTGGCTAAAGCCAGGGTAATAAGAATAGTTAATATGCTCTCAGAGCATCTCTTTTGATATATGTCTGCAGTATAAATGCAACTACAGTGTATTATCAAGAAAGTACTCATCAGTTAGATTGAGTACATCACGTTAACAGCAAGATTGATATTTTGTAAATTTCTGATTAAACTTAAAGATGAAGTTGAGTTCTGGTTATGCGATTGCATTGTGAAAGTAACGGTGTGGAATCGACCAGAAAAGGTTGATCATCTAGCATATAAGAATTTGTGTGTATTGCAAGGTTCTGGAATCATCAAAATGATAAGAAAAAGTCTTGGTAAAGTTACAATCACTGTACACAGAAAGATGTATATGGGACTACACGAACACGTGGCGTAAAAATCCTACCCTGGATTTTTACGATGTTACATGACATATTTAGAATATGAAGGCATTTGAAGAGCCATTCTTTTCAGGGAACATGTCTTATCTGATGTTCTTCCACACTTGCATAATAAGAATGATAAAGCTCACAAATTATTTTTTACCTCTTCCCAGAACTCAACCTTCTCTTTAATTTGTATTTCTTTACTTGTACAGGAGACTGAGAATGGTTTCGGCAACACTAAAGGTAAATTGGAGATCCTGTACCAGAGAGAGAGTCAGCTGTGCCCATCAGTGAGTCCAGATGATATGTCTGTCCTCCATGAACGCATCATACTTCTCACCAAACAACTCGATGAGGTTCACCATCAGGTCTGTCAGCGTAAGCAACGAATCACAGACAAGCTTAATGAATGGATAGCTTTCACTGACAGATATAAGGAGTTCTCTGATTGGCTGACTGAGATGGAAATGAAGGTATCGCAGAATGGAGAGAACAGCATTGAAGATCTGCTGCAGAGACTTCAAGGGGTGAGTTCTGTTCTCTCTCATTTTAAGCACTTGCTATAAGGCTGCAACGAGTACTTGGATACTCGAGTACTCGCACTATTGACAGCTATACTATACACGGCTGCCATTTTTTTTTTTGAGTGCTGATTTATGCCCCTCCGCCGGCTGACGCTCACCCATGCCCGGAAGAGCACCGGCATGGTACCGTGAGTAAAATGTTTCATAGCTCAATAATACATGGGGGGTCACTGTCAACTCACCACTCAGAAACTAGGATCAAACTAGTTGCCAAAGTCCAGATTTCTGTTTGGACTCGGAGGAAAATTTGTCTATTATCTTTAGTTTTAAAAACACCATTGTTACTATAATTTGTGACAAGTTCACATGCACAAATTGGCGCATTCAACTGCAACTCGCATTAAAATCATGTGAGTTTTTGAATACGCACCTGGGGTGCTTCCTACAACGTCGACAAAAAACAAACAAAAGAAAAATCATCTGAGCAGTGCCATCTCTTGGCGATCGTAGCAAAGAGTTAAGAGTGTTAGAGTGTTGTGCAGTATGGTGCAAAATCACCCAAAACAAAGGATAGATATTTATGGTATTCATTTTACAACAATTTTTTATTTCCCTGCCTGGTCTAAAAAATAGGGGTCTGTAACCCCCCAAACAGGGGTCTGTAAAATAATTATTGTAAAAAAAAATGGCCGCTGAGTAAGCTTGGGCGTGTACTTGAGTACCTTATTACACGCTCATGCACATGAGCCTTTATTTGCTGAAATCGGTATATCAGTGGAGGAAGCATCCAAATTACCAGTCTGCAAGAATTTATAGCAAAGATTGTAACTATAAACTTTTGATACCCTGCCAAGAGCAAATAAAGTAAAACCACAGCCAAAAACAGAAATGTTCTGATATCGTGTACTAACTCTAGGATTATTGTTATAAATGTGGTAATCAATGAGCGATGATCCCAAAACAGATCCATGTACTTGTGTATGGTATGCTTACCATTAATCTCTGTGTATAAGACCACCTGTGTAATAAGACGTTCCCTAGCTATTTTGGGGGCCGAGAAAGAAAAAAACCCATGCGGGGAAGGACCTTTATTTTTTACTGCGTGGTGCAGTTGACAGCGCCGATTTGTGCATGTGAATTTGTCACAAATAATAGTAGGTATAGCACACCAAAAATAAGTACAACAAAGACATGTTATTTGATGATTGCAAATGATCAAGCTTTATGAAAGCTTCAAAAAACAAAAAACAGAATTGAAATCGGTCAATGCGTTGTGATTTTATACCATTTTTTTTATATCGCAAAATTACCAAAAAAACTGCCAGAAATGGTCAAATTGGCAAAAATGGCAAAAGTTGACAACTTAATTCATCACTTTCTTGGACACAAATAATAAATTAAATTATCAGACACTAAAATATCATCTTTGTGGTAAAAAATACAAAAAAGAAAATTCATATATCTATTACCGTTTTGAAAACAGGGGCAAACAAAATAAGTCATAAGTCTGCGAATCTGCAGATATGAAAAAGTTGTGAAAATAACTAAGTCCACCTAATTAATATGCGCATATGTAATCAAATCAAAACCGAACATGATACGGAAACCTATGTATATCAGACAGGTATGGAAATATATTTTTTTTGAAGAAAAAAAAAATTGTGAATATTCATCAAATATGCAAATTAGGTCATTTCAGCTAATTATATATATAGGAAAGTCAAACTGTTCATTTTGTTGGCATTTTTTAAATCATATATTATAGATCATATTTACACCAAATATTAACATTAAATTCCAAATATTTTTGCAATGCCAATCAAATATGGCGATGGAAATTACTTGGATCACCGTTACAGCTATTTCCTCATATGTTTCACAAATTATTCAGAAAAACTGATCAAATGATAAGAATCTGCAGACTTTCAGCTACATCACAGTATAGTTTTCTTTAAAAAAAAATGTCAGATTTGAGGATTTATGACGATTTTCCGAGAAACCATTCAACAGGCCATAACATTCCACAGGCAACTCTGTGGATGACCTCAGTATGTATTACATGATTTAAAGTAGGCAAAGTGTTGTAGGATATAATATGTAGTATATTATTGACAGGATTTTTAAGCTAATTCTTTCCAACTGACTCATGGTACAGATCGATTTATGATAATTACCGGTGAATGTAAAAACTTAGACAACAGAGGGAGTATTCAGACAATAGATGCATGGATATTCTGAGAGCCTTGCCCTTGGTACTACAACATTGCATTGTCTGTTTATTAGCTTCATGTCATTCATTCATCTTTTCTTTATTTTATTATATGTATAAACATTTTTATAAAAAAGCAGATATGTTTTGCCTCTGCATATCAAATCACTTGGTAAAGTTCGGGGAATATTTCAATAATTATGACATTCAGTTTTTTCGCTTACATCAAATTGGCATTCAACATCATCTATATGATGTGATTATGTTCTTAAATAATGAGTTCATTATAATGAGTTCATCCTTGTCATCAAACTAGTGTATAAAATAAACATTCCCATCTCCTTCCATTTTCTACTGAGAAGAAAAGACATTAAAATGGCCTTTTATAGGATTCCGTTAAATTACCAACAAACATGTTGTTACTTCTTAGGGGTGATATAATCAGCCAATCTTAATCCATTATGTAAATAAAGAGAGAAAGAGAGAGAGAGAGAGAGAGAGAAATAAGAACTTAGTTATGTAATCATAATAATGATAATTATTCATGTTGCTATAGTGTTACCAGCATGAGGTATATTTTTATTCACATTTTGAACTGTGGGATTAGGTCTCATAACCACTGCATATCCAGATTTCATCATGTTTTGTTAAAGCATATTCAGCTTATATCTAGATGGAATTTGCACTGTTATATCATAGTCTGAGGTTAATTTGAAGGATGTAAGTTTAATGATACTCCTGTCATTTAAATTTGAAATAAAAAATGCATACATTTTTTGAGCGATGTATATGTACATTGACTTTATTTTTTCTCAGAAATCACGTTTTCAGTTATATAACATAAAATAAGAATACAGTATGTGTTGTCTATAATGTACACCTGCCTCTCTACATCAATAAGAGCCGAGCCAAGTCAGTTACCATTTACCTGAAGAATAAGTAGTTGACATCTTGGACATTCCTTTTTTCAACAAACCGTATTTGAATATTCAATTTACATAATCCCTACCTGGGTATTAAGTAAATCAATGAGATGTTCAACTAATCTTACAATAATTGAAATGTGGGGTGAAGGTTTTGATTCAAAGTCACAGATGTAAAAAAATAACAGTTTGTAACATGGAAATTACAACATGTTCCATCACCCCATCTTGACTCCTATGAACACACCACTGAGTCTACCAGGGAAAGTTACAATGCTACAATAAAAAAATGCAATGCCTGTTCACTCATGCATAAAAGTTTGGTTTAATAAACCATGAAATTCACTCAGCAAATCATGAATGTATCACCTCAATGTTGTAAGCTCCAAAGGATTTACCCCTCACAAATTGGAAGGCTATACTGCGCAACCTAATTTACATACCTTTTACAAAAATGAGCAGTACTCACCCAAGCAGGAATTATTTTCGGACTTTTTGGTGTCATATGAACGTTGAGTTTTTGAACTTTCTATACATATTAAACTTACCCCCCAGAATCATATATTTTTTATTCGGCAGCCATTTCAAAAGTGTATAGTTTTTTTTGGGATGCACTGTAGTACTCTTAACATACAGTGGTAGGAAATTGATCACATCTTTAAAGAACATGTCAAACATTGTTAGGTATCAATCATCTTTTTAAGAGGTTATATTGTATTGTCATCGATATGTATGTGTTTAAAAATAGAGTAGAATGTAGCAAAGCTACTTTGGTCCCTATCACATCTGATCAACATTGCATTGCCTTTTTAAGTTCTTGTTTTTATTGAAACAAACATTAATTTTGAGCAAGTTCTGTAGTGCAAGCTAGCTATCAAACCCATGAAACATAACTCTTCTAATTTGTCATTAGAGACAATATATAAGCCTATGGGCTAGCCATTGAGGCTGAGCCAGCGAAATAGAATGAACCTCTAGTCCTCTAGGATTACTAATCACTCACAGGAGGATAACATTGTTCACACATAGCTTTAAATGTGTTCACACATAGCATTTAAATGGGCTTTCATGAAGATATGGTGAGGATTGAGAAGGTTCGATTTGTGCAATTGAGTTCATCTGGAAATAACAAACAATTTTATGTGACAGGATGTTTATGAAATGGAAAGATTTAACATTGCCCAGTCATTAATCAAGGAACAGGAAAGTAATGTACTTCATTGATTCATGACACTTGCAGAAAATTAGATGGAATTGTGTGCTAAGAATTGTCCTTACTTATTGAAAGAGTCAGGAAGTCTTTTCAGCATTTTCTTACTGAATTGCATACTATTTGTGAGACTAAATATGGTTCGTTCGTTCGTGTGTCCTTAGATCAAGATTAATGTATCTTGATCTTCGGAGCAGTTGCTACAACCGGCTGTGTCAGACACGTTGCCCCGGGGTGCGAGATAGGACTCTTGTAGCGTGCCCCCATTTAACAAAATTATACAATAACAATTAACATTACATTTAATTATAGGAATGAAATGATTAAAATTACTCTCATGTTACGGGAAAAAATATTACATATATATATATAAATATGGTAACATGGGTTCTCATGATTTTCTGTTTCATCAAGCTTGATATAATCAGGAAAATAAAGGCCCATCCCTTGAGTTAAATTTTGCATGAATTTTAAAACCAATTCAATCTTTAAGATCCCATTCAGAAAGTTATCATTCATCAGAAATAATGGTTTACAATCAACCATGATTAACAATTTTGAATTCTGAAGCCTATATATTCATATCTAGTTGTAAGAATTAATTATGAGAGTGAACGCATCGACCATGTCATCATGACCCAGTCCAAGCATATTTGAGATGGCAGCCTGCAGGCCTGTGGCATGCAGTTAGGTAGCAACCATTAGCTGTCAGTAACAGTGACGCAGAATGCCTCTTGAGCTTGCAAAAGGATATCTAATTTCCCCCTTCCCTTTACCGAGGTCTATGTCTCACTAGTCTTTTGTCACAGCATATAAGTTTGCAGATTTTACGAATGAGTTCACCCTGTAGTAGAAATAATATTGCTTTCCTGTTAGACCTCTTATCATATTCTGTTGCCTATCAAGACACTATTGTAATGAAGGTCTGCAATTTAATCTGCGTTTATGTACTTCAGAATCACACGAGTCACCAGGAAAGATTGCCTGGTTGTGCCCAGTCAAGAGGCTATTGAAGGAATAAGTACCTTAGATTCACCTGAAGTGAATCAGTGATTACCACAGTGCCTAGCTGCAGAGCACATTCTACCATGGCTCTATCAAGAACATTACAATGGAATTATAAGATATATCACTGCTCTTGCATAGCAAGAAGAATCTGCATCACTTTAACCATTTATGTGTAAACTAACCTGGAAAGAAGCCTTCTTGGATTTTGTGTTTTGAGCGGAAGTGTTGATCCAGGATTTCAAAGTCAGCAGTCTAGAAAGTTGGAATATATCCTGATCCATCAACAGTTGAGGATTTATTATCCTTTAAAGTCTCAACTGCATCATGGCTGTCTGTCTGGCTCGGACAAGTTTGTGTGTCAACTTTTAAAAAAATGTGTGCAATGTAATGTACAATTCAGGACAGCATCTTTCAAAATAAAAAAAGGCATTCGATTTTATATTAATGCAATGTCAGTAACTGGATTGTACTTCATATGTCTTGTATGTACTAAAATTGGAATCCAATATTTCTTTTATCATTTATTGAATCTTTTGATATTTATTTATTTCATTCATTCATTTTTTGTTATTGGTGATTTATAAATATGGGTAATTTAGTTCATATGTGGTAGATTATTTGTCTGTTTACTCTGTCTAATTCATTGGTACAATCATGATACAGTCAACTCTTAATAGACCTTGAGGAGTAATCTAGATTAAGAAGTAAACCTTTGATGTCTAACAGTATTGCCTGGGCCATTCACACAGAGAGCAACTAGTGACATTAATTAACATTTGAATGTCATATTGTCATGTATGAACACAAAATCTCACTAATTGTGAGATTCTGATTGCAATTTAGATTGCAGTAAGAGTGTTTTTTTGTTTTTTTGTTGTTGCTGTGAGCTCTTTATTGCACTGAATTGGATGGAGTGCAAATGTTTCAACCAGTGTCGATGTCACTTTTGTGAATATATAGGCACCAAAAAGGTAGATATGTATCATGATTCAAAATTTAGTATTAGTAAATGGGCCTGATGTAGCATTAGACTCTACAAGGAAATGGCAAACAAACAGGATTTTTACTTTCTGTAGAATTCTGGAGATCGCATGCAAACATGGTTTAGAATATGTAAGATCAGTAAAGGAAGTACCTATTTAGATTATGGACCCATTTAGGTCCATGTTTAGATTAAGTTTATTTTAAGTCGTAACACATGGAATATTTGTAGGGGTACTTGGTGATCTGTGAGAGAGGAAGACAGAGGTAGAGAGAGTGATAGTGATCATTTCCTCAGTTATCTATGAAGCAATGACTCAAGGAAGTAGTCAATAATGCAGTTAACCCGCAGAGAACAATATAATTGACCAATTGCAATCAACGAGTACTTCTTTCAAATGTAATATTTTGGTGTATTTTCGCTGTAAGATCAGAGTGTCAAAATGGAGCTGGTTTATTTCAAACTGGATGAGTTTCCTGCTGACATAACAAATATATTAGAGTATTTAGAAGAGCTTATACATGATCCAGGATATCTTGCTTGTTTGGTTTATTACTTTGTACAAAAATGAGTTGGATTAATCAGGAGTACCATTGAAAATCAAGATTTGTAAACGGTAACTATGAGCTCCAACATATGCCTAGCTCAGATACCGTAAAAACAAACTAGTAAAATCTACTTGAATTGCCAATGACAGCCAATTTTTTTCAAGAATTGCAAAAGTTAAGTGCTGTGACAGTTTTGATAAGTTCATTTGTGAATAATGTTTATGAATCTGAAACACTTGATTCACAAAAGTTTTTATTTTAATGAAAATTTAGGTTATTCATTTCTTGGACATGAACAGTGAGAACAGGAATGACAACATTCAAAAACTCAATTTTGCTTTCAACGTTTTTCACTAACATTTTATAAGCAAATCACCAACTGAATTGTTTTCATTTTTCTAGGAATATCAGGATGAGATCCAACAAGCTTACCCAAACAAGAAGCATCTAGAAGGAGTAGGAGCCCAACTAATCCCAGCTAGCAATGAGGCTCGCGCCAGTGATATTGAGTACAAGTTAGCCAAACTGAATGACCGGTGGATGAGACTCATGGAGCTGGTAGAGGCAAGGTGAGGTGGAGTTAAACATTAATGATTGTCATTGAGCTTGCAAATATGATTGAAGCTTGAGTGAACATTTATGAGACTTACATAGAATGGGAAGACTGTTTGTTTGTTTGATTGAAACATATATAAGCTTCAAAGAGATGTAGAGTGAATATGAGTTTGAGGGGAAAACTCAAAGACCCGGCTTCTGTGAGTTTGATTGAAACATTGATGAGACTTGAAAGAATTTATTTATGCAAGATAAGTTTGCATTAATAATTGCCCAGTCTTACAGCTTGTAGCTATAGATGCAATGTGCGTTCGAGTAAAAATTTGATGGGACTGAAAGATCTTATAAATGCATTATGAGTGTTGGTAAAACATTGATAAGACATATATATTTTGTAGATGCAAGGGAAGTGAATTAAGAACTTTAAGGAACAGTCAGGTTAAAAAATTAGCTTGAGTGAAACAAAATGCATCTTCTAGTTTATAACATATCATTGAGGTAAAAACTTAAAAATTGAGGTAACTAATGAGTGTGGCATTTGTGTTTTTATATGCTCAACAGAGCTGCCAACTAGTACAGATTTCCCGTATTCAGTACATAATTTAACGATCATTACGGTAATGTGAAATGTTTACAATTACGGATTACAACACTCGCTGAGAAAGACATATAGAAGCTAAATTTTTCATGGAAAACTGATGTGTTGTGATAACCTGAAAATAAATATTTAGCAACTTTGTGTGAGTAAAATCACCAACAATTTCAGATAATCATGCGCGCATGCCTCCGCGCAGTGTTAGCGTGCCATTTTTTTTAGTTTTAGATTCTTAGGATTCGCTGCATAGGAAATTACTGATTTTGAGCCTTGTGATTACTGATTTTTCTGTTCTGGAGGTTGGCAGCTCTGGCCCAATGTATGAGGCACTGTGAAAACGGTATCCATTTGACTATTTACATTTAATGAACATGATACCTCTTAGCAAGGATGGCAGGTGCAATTGTTGTAAAGCTGAGCAGACACATATGTTCCAGGTTCAATATGATCCCATTCCTTCAGTGTACTTTGCATCTCTGAAATGTAAAAAGACAAGTTCAAGTTGTATGGTCAAAGCTCATGGAGCAAACTATTTAGACCTAAGCCTAACTAAGGTCAATGTCTCTATCAACCTGCTGGTAATACACCCCACCCCCCCCCCCCCCCCCCATGGCATGTATGGTATGCAGAGAACACAGCTAGAAAACATCCTGTAGAGAAATCAATTATATGGTGGATATTTAGCCAATTATATTATATGCTGGTCAACGTTTGAATGGGGCACATTCATAGTGTGTTATATGGATACCGGTACTTTTAAAACACATTATTGCTATCACTGTTTTTTGTAATATATGTTCTTCTTGGGTACATTGTCTGGTGAGAGCTGGATGGATGTACAATTCCTCTTATTCATTGATAGACTAAGGGACAGGGTGGTAATCCGTTATAAAACTTTTTAATTAATTAAAAGTTGATTTTTTAATATTTTTTGTTGTTGATTTTTTTTATTTTTTTTTATTTTTATTTTTTATATAAATTTTTATTGATGATTGTCATCACAGATTTTCTTTCTCTTTTAAAGGACTAGTTCATTTAATGTTAACCAAATAAACATAATTTGAATATAATTGGGTGTCTGTCCCTTTTAATAAGAAAATACACATTTAATTTACGTTCAAGGTAGATTTTGGATCTCGATATAACTTCAATAAAATGTCTGTAGTCATGAGATGCAGTATGCTGACTAACATTGTTTCCTCTAGATGTTTATAATCTTTTAACCAACTTATTTATGTTACTAAATTTATGCCAGCAGAAATTTCTTTGGATTATCTAAAGTAAATTTGAGGATATAGAATTACTTAAAAACTGAATGTATGTGAAACAATATGTTTGTAAAATATACTTATGAAGCTCAAAAATGAGGGAAAGAAATAGGTATTGATTTGTTCACATTCAAATGTTAGGAAATCAATGCAAAGTGTGCCAGCAATACATAATTATGTACATTCAGTCTTTTGAGCATTGTTTACTGAAGGTCATGAGAATGCACCAAGACAAGTAGGTCACCCGGCCCTTCAGTGGACATCGATCAGCACCTTACAACTACTGGTTTCAGTCACAGCTTTATATTTGTATGCGAGCTGCCTCAGGGTAACCTGTAGTGTGTGTGTACTAACATCTAGCTGAAGTTGTGAGCCCTTTTTTTATACTTTGGGCCTCTATCTTTCAATCTGTTATCCAGCCAGACAGTGTATGACACACCCGGATTTCAGGCGACTTTTACCATTTTTTATTGCTGATTTTGGATTAGTTTTGAGGATTTCTGTCTTGACTTTGCTAGTCATATGTCTGCAGTGACCATGGGATAAATACTGGACATGAGTGTCGATAACATGCTGATTATATTAAATCTAAAGCAGTATTTACCAGTAGTGAATTCAAAGGTTGCTGCTGTTGTTTCATAAAATCTTCCTGGAGAAATATTCAGCCTCATTATACTTCTGAAGTTCTGACAATGCCAGCCATACCATGGTCATTTTTCAAATGCAAAAATATATTTTGTTGAAAATTTTCTCTTTATTTTTATGGTATTTCATAGAAAACTTGACTCTTTCCTCTATTGTCTTATGGAATTGTAGAGAATATAGACAAAAACATATATTTCAGAGTTGCTCTTGTCTTATGGAATTGTAGAGAATATAGACAAAAACATATATTTCATTTTCAGAGTTGCTCTTGTCTTATGGAATTGAAGAGAATATAGACAAAAACATATATTTCAGAGTTGTTCTTGTCTTATAGAATTGAATAGAATATAGACAAAAACATATATTTCAGAGTTGCTCTTGTCTTATGGAATTGAAGAGAATATAGACAAAAACATATATTTCAGAGTTGCTCTTGTCTTATGGAATTGAAGAGAATATAGACAAAAACATATATTTCAGAGTTGCTCTTGTCTTATGGAATTGAAGAGAATATAGACAAAAACATATATTTCAGAGTTGAAATAGTAAAAAAGAAATTCAATATATTTCTGTGCTTTTTGTCTCGCCTGCGTAGCAAAAAGCGAGACATAGGCGCCTCTTTTCCGGTGACGGCGGCAGCGGCGGCGTCAACATAAAAAAAACTAACCTAAGGTTAAGTTTTTGAATTTTTAATGTAATTTTGAAAGTATAAGTTCTTATTCAATGAAACTTAGACTAAAGGGTAATCAAGTATCCCCAATCACGTGAGGAGAATTTCAGGTCACAAATTCAAGGTCAAAGGTTATTTCAGGTCAATAAACTAGTTGTGGCATCATCAAAATCTTAACCTCGGGTTAAGTTTTTGATTTTTTTTCTTCATAATTTTGAAAGTTTAGATTCCTATTTCATGAAACTTTTACATATTTATCAAGTATCACCAATCATGTGATTAGTCTTTTCAGTGAAAAAGTCAAGGTCAAATGTCATTTCAGGTCTGCAAACTTAGACTTTGTTGTGGCATCAACATCAAGATTTTGAATTTTCAGCATACCGGTAATTTCAGAAGTCTTTGTTTAAATTCCATGAAACTTGTACCCAAGGGTTATCAAGTATCCCAAATCATATGATAGTAAATAATTCTTCTGATTATTCTTAGTCAATATTCACTTGCTGATTCAATTCAGAGGATTTCATTTTTGAGGGCCCCTTAATGGGGCCACCCCGCCTATAAATAATGTCCCAACCTCAATTTTTCATCATATCAAATTGCGTAATGCAGGCTAGACTGCCAAGAGCGTTTCCCTTGTGTGTTTTTTAGTCACTAGTTTAAGCGTTTTGGTTGTTTTTTTAAACACTAGTTTAAGACTTACATTTATTTTGATTAGGGTAAGTTTAGCAGTACTGAAATAGTTTTGTGTGCATGATGCATGCATGTGTAGATATCATGGGATTGATGATTCTTTCACAGAATAAAAGCTAGTGCCTTAGTGGTAAAAAACAGAGTCTGTGTACTAATGTTTTGCTAGTGTTATTAATGATGGCATAAAAAATGTTTGTGATACATGCTGCACAAACAGTCATCAAAAGCTCTATGGGATTTATTGATTATGAAGAAATGCATCTGCTGGATTTCGCCTTTTCTTTTGTGTATGTGTCAGTGATAATTCATTGGGCTGTTGAGTGCATATTTTGTCTAGCCTTCAGACTTAATATTGATAGATGCTAGCATAAAGAAGAAAGATATACAGTAGTTGATATTAGGTTTATAAATAAGATTTTATAAGATTTTTTTGCACAAATTTGTTGTTACTTTTGTCTGAAAAAATTTATTACTTTGGATTTTATAGTTAACCCAACAGCTGTTATGTACCTCTTGTTTCTCTTTGATGGCAAACCATCCTTTCTAAATTCTGTATTTGTGTACCGGTACTCTTTATCGTTCTTAGGAATAATTTGTTTGTTTATCTACTTGAAAGTCATTTTTCAAGTGAGTAAAAATTATTTTGTGCAATATCAGTTTCTATACCTGGGAGTGGGGCATTAGTAACATATGTATGGCTATACTCATGGCTATTCCATTGTTATGAGTATCTGATCTATTATTGACCATCAGTGTTAAAAGATTAGAAACAGATAACAAAGATTAACCACCTTGCTGGTACTATCTAATGGGTTTATTGGGGCTATTCAAATAGGATCAACATACAGAGGGGTAACTTTGCTCTTGTACTTTCAGGGTTCTTTGTTCTGTGTGCCATATATATAGTATATTATAACCCTACTGCATGCAGGTACATCATGTACAAGAGCATGTGTTTAGCCATACACATTTCGATAAAATGATTATAGAAAAGTTGCAACCCTTAAAGGTTAAATACAAAGTTTTGGGAAATTTTGAAAATTTGGTGGATAGTGATTCCTTACAATTTTGATATATTTGGATGCCCATGTGGATGTTTTATAAGCACTAGAAAACTTAGCCCCTAAAACACTTCTGTTTTCGAGAAAAATTGAATATAAAAATTTACCGGTGCTCCCAGTAAATTTTGATAAATTTCAAATAGCACTTACGACCGTACAACGGGAATAGCTAATCGGTCAATTTTAGTGAAGAAACATTGTTTTATAGCCTAATTAATATCTTGACCTTGAGAGGGAGCTTTACAATATAAAGAGTTTATTATTTACAATTTCATTACTTAGACTCGATTTCAACCGCAACAATGATCCTTCGAAATTGTAGCATCGCATAATATGCTTCCAATATGTTAATTTGAACCAAATTCATGACCCCATACCCAAACTTTGTATTACTTTTAATTATTTCACATGAATTTAGTTTTACGAAATAAAGTGCTTGATATATATCAAGTACAATATACATGTAGGTTGGCAGTTTTAAAGAAATAGAACAGGATACAAACCTTTTTAATTCTGAATACAAAAATCATTACACTATATGGTGTCCTATGCTTTAAACTTTCCAGTCCAAAGTATTATGAATCATTGCCCAAATTACATGGTACCATATCAGCCCTAGAACATTTCAAGACAACAAATGTTCTATATTATGATGTAACGTCATTCACGTATGCGGTTAGGCGTTACTGTGCATGTGAGAGACAACTTGTCTGGCTTGCTAAGACCTAGAGACTGATGAGTTTACCAAATGTTGCAGTTCTGTATCACCACCAGTGCTTGCATTGGCTGGCTAGTAACTCATTGGTTTAAGAGTTGAGACAAATTTAGACTGATGCAGTGATATTGATTGGGATAACATTTGTCATGATAGTGACATCAAGGAAAGAACTTATCTGATGTGATAAAGGCAATATTTAGGCATTCATCATTTGATTTCAAGGAGGAGTGTTGAAACTTTGGTTCAGTGAATTTTGATGGTCAAACCACAGACATGATCGATCATCATTTCTGCATTTATGCAGTTGACCACGTACAGTACGTACATCCAACTCCCTGGTACAATCAATGAGTTTTGCCTAGACCTCAAAGCCTCACTCTGTCATCTGCGTGTGAAGAGTTCTAGTGGGCTTGTAAGGTGAACTTGTTGTGTGTAGCACATACCTGTGTATACTCAGTCCGGAATGTTGGATCTTGGATTTTTATTCATACAACTCTGTCTCTGCATTGCATTTACTGAAGCTTATTTGTTTCATTCAAGGGATCAACAAACTGGCCTGTTCATTCAATTAAAATACAATCATCTAGCTAGCTCTGCTCACCGCCTCCATATTTGTTTGGAGTTGATTGTGAAGTGTGAGCACCAGCCATTAGCATGTTGATTTTTACTTTGAGTTTTCTCTAAGAATAGTTCATCATTACATAGCTTTGCCTTTAAAGAACCAACAATAGGAGAACCATGTTTACAAGATCATCTTTGCAACACATTGCACTCAGTGTATGAGTTATGAGAAGCAATGGAGTTTTTATTGCAAGAAAACAGAAACTCTCTAGAATCCAGATTATCATCATCAGAGAGTTTTGTGCTTTGTGAATCTTCATCAAGCAGTATAGATATAGCTGCATTTACACTGCAAGCAAGAGTTGTCTGGCAACCAAGCAACTGTAGTATTATACCGACAAAATATTAGAAAATCTACCTAGCTCTCAGTAGGGTGTCATTGATTTTTGGAGTGCAAATGATCATGGCAGGCTGTGTAAATGGGCCTTTTGTTAGGGGATATTGACATTTATATTTGATAGGTGAATTGAATAGAGTACTGATGCCATAATGGATGCAGGCCTAAAGACCCCAGTGAAAGATTTCAGGGCTTCGTCCCTCTCCTCTCCCCCTATGTCACCTGTAACCCCAAGGTACAAAGTTGACATGGGTTCAGTGGAGACAAAAGACCGGGAATTAATTGTGTTCAGCTTACTCAAACCTAGGTAGGTCCATATGTAGAACACATTGCAACCAAGAGTGTATAAAGGTAGATGGTAAATCAATCCAATGAGAAATGTTGGATAGTATTTACTAAGCTTCTCCAATTAATTTGTGACTGTGTGTGAGTGTATGATTCAACACAATATGTGATTGTGTGATGCTTGTCTATTCGTTAACTCATTCGTTTTTCCATTTTCTTTTCATTCCTATATATTGATTGATTTAAATCAGTAACAAAGTAACAACAATTAATAGAAAAATTCGGACTATATCAACGTTATAAAAAATGAACTAGACATTGTATTGCACTATGATATAGTAAGAAATACAACTGTACATCGTAAATATAGTTTTAATATACATGTACATTGAAATCAATTCCTGCACTCTTTTTTTGATATTATGAAACATGATCACTTTTGCTTTTCCTTCAGTTCACTATATATCTAGCTCCTTTTCCTTCAGTTCACTATATCTAGCTCCTTTTCCTTCAGTTCACTATATCTAGCTCCTTTTCCTTCAGTTCACTATATCTAGCTCCTTTTCCTTCAGTTCACTATATCTAGCTCCTTTTCCTTCAGTTCACTATATCTAGCTCCTTTTCCTTCAGTTCACTATATCTAGCTCCTTTTCCTTCAGTTCACTATATCTAGCTCCTTTTTATTATGCATCAGTTCAAGAATGTACATCTATAAGATGCTAGGTATATTTCTTGAAAAGCCAAGCATGGACTGTATATTGATGCAAAATAGAAATGGATGTCATTATAATGAAAAATCTGTCATTAATGTGCTTCTACTTGAACATGTATTTTTCAGAGTGAAGAAGTTGAAAGACACCCTGACTGCTGTTCAGCAGCTAGAGCAGGACATGAGTAACCTCAGGGAATGGCTAAGTAGAGTGGAAAGGGAACTCAACACTCCTCTCACATATGAGACATGTCATATGCTGGAGATAGAAACCAAACAGAAATTTCATGAGGTGAGTTTGATGATTGAGGCTTGGTTCTTTTTTGTGGAGATGATTTATTAGTGTTCAATTTATTAATAAATCAAGATAGCTATGCCACAAGAAGCTTAGGCATGCTCATCTTTCTTTTTTGGAGGCATTATGATTTTGGGTTGCCCGTCCGTCCGTCCGTCTGTACGTCCCGTTCTCATGATCGCGTTATCTCAAGAACCGATTGATGGATTCCTGCCAAACTTAGGTCGTGTATGTATCTTGCAGAGCTCATGAATTGTTTATATTTTTGGGTCACGAGGTCAAAGGTCACAGGGCTCATTATGTATGCATAAATAGCTTGTGATCACATCATTAGAACCAATAGACAGATTACCATCAAATGCAGGACATTTATGTATCTTGCTGGGCCAATGAACTGATTAGATTTGGGGATCATGAGGTCAAAGGTCATGGGGCTCATTACATATGCAAAAATAGCTTGTGATCGCATTATTATTAGAGCCGATGGACGGATTACTATCAAACTCAAGACATGTATGAATCTTGCAAAGCCAATGAACTGATACGATTTTAGGGTCATGAGGTCAAAGATAAAAGGGTCATACATGTAAATGAAAAATAGCTTGTAATCAGGATATTCTGAGAACCTGTTAATGGATTACAATTAAACTTAAATTTGAAAAATGGCTTCAGTTTTGGTTTGTGAAATCGCTCTATGGCGGAGGCATCATTTTCGACTGCACGCAGTCGAAGTTCCATCTAGTTTAGTTAAAGACCCGTACATGAAAATACAACTTGATATAAATGGAAAACTGAATGAATGTAGAATACAAATATAAAGGAATAAAAAGGTATTTACCCTTTCATTACTGCACAAAAGCAAATTAAAACCTCATTTTCCGCAATCTTCCAAATTACGGGTCAACAGAGGTCAAATTTGATGAAGTTACAGTGACGACATAAATGTGGATCCGATCGTTCACTTGAGGCGATGAGCCGTGCTTAATTAATGCAAAGTCATTGTGAATATGCGTACTCCACAAACCAGCACTGTACATCCAGTGCTTGAATTTTTTTTCAATACACAGCAAACAGTGTGCCTTTGGTGTGATTATTACGTCACAATAGAGTGCGCGCGAAGTGCACAGGTTCATATACGCGTAATAGATGGGCAATGAAAATGAAAATATGAGACTAAATTTACTGTTTTTTTAACACGTAAAGTCCATAGGCTTTTTCATGAGAGGGTAATATGGTCCTCTATTGACTGATTAGCTCTTTTAGGATTACAACAAGTGTAATATGCAGGCCTGATAAAAACCTGATTTAAATCGGTTTCCTGATTTTTTTTGGATTTTTTCCTGATTTTCTTTTTTTCTAGATTTTTTTTTTTTTTTTTTTTCTTCTCCCGATTTTCCCTTTTTTTATCCCTATTATTTCCCAATTTTTGTTACTCAAAAGGGGGGGAATGTTGTTAGATGCCATTTTCCCCCAAAAACCTCTTCTTTTTTTTTAACTCAAGGGAGGCGTGGTTGAGGGTAAAAAATTGATATTATTGTAATCTATATGGCTCATAATTAAGCTTTCCGTTGATATATAATTCATCCATTTCATTTTTCAGTTCACATATGGGCCCGTATTCTGAAGTCGTGTCTAACTTAGCCATGTCTAAAGTTAAACAACTGTTTAGTTAGACACGACTTAGACGCGAGGTCGTGTCTAAGTCTATGGAACTCACTACCGCAGGCCGCCGTCACCTGTACCTCTCTGCTAAGCTTTAAGAGAGAGGTACTCAAGATCCAGCTCCGTTAAGCTACGGATGTCTTTTTAACTGCACAACGCTCTTTGTAGACCTTTTATTGAGACACTACATGTATATATACACCTGCACAGCACCTACATCAGTACGAGAATACATCCGACGGTGGCCTGTACTTATAGCGAAGAAGAAGAAGAAGAAGAAGTCCTGTCTAACTAAATTTTGTATTCTGAAGTCGTGTCTAAGTCTCGTCTAACTAAACAACTGTTTAAGTCCTGTCTAAGTCGTGTTTAACTAAAATCTGTTTAAGTTCTGCGCAAGTCGTGTTTAACTTTTAGTCACGACTTCTGCGCATGCCCAGTAGGCGTTAATCATGACGATAGACCCAATGCGCATGTGTGCGCGCACCGGATAAGTAAATTAACGCGCACAGCTAGCTGTGCGTGTGCTGGTACCATGGTGATGTGATCGTGACGTAATAATGACTAGACTGCATGTACTGTGTACGTACGTACACACTGCATGCATTGCATTGACAAACACACTAATAATATCACAGTATCAGTGCCTCAGTGCTCGGAAGAACCAGAAAAGAAACTTCTCCAACAGAATTATTATAGATTATAGATGTCATCAGTAGATAAGAATAGTTAATATTATCGAGAAAAAACATTAGGCTACACGAGAAAAAAACCTGCAAAATGTATTTGAAATTTTAGAGGATGCACGTACCATCGTTCTCCCCCGCAAGTTCGGGGTCAGATAGTAGAGTGTACCTTCGACGTTAAAAAGCAGCAGAATCGCGCCCTTAAACAGGACTTAAACAACCCCTCGCAGTTGTCTAAAGTTAAACAGGACTTCGTGTTTAACTTTATTTAAACACAACTTCAGAATACCACGACTTCGTGACTAAAGTTAGACGGGACTTAGACAGGACTTAGACAACTGTTTAGTTAAACAGGAGTTAGACACGACTTCAGAATACGGGCCATGGTCTTTAAAGAAATTATTGCAAAACATATCTTGAATATACGATATCTACAGAAACGTTTTTAAAATCATAAATCGATTATGATTTCTCTAGCTTTTTCAAAATAACGGACATGATTTATGTCCACAGGACTTTTGGGGCAATTTTCCCATTTCCTTCCCATACCACTTACCATTAATCCTAAAAAAAAAACAATTGAAAGGAAATCTACCTTTTTTGAAAATCCCTCCATTCATCCAAAGCACAGAGCTCACAGGACAGGTATTCTGAATCCAAAGGGTCTTTCAAATTCCAGCTCTTTTGAAAGCCACCCTCTGAAGTATGTGGGAACAAAGGGTCTAGAACAACACTACTGAGCTAAAAAGTAGGGTATAAGTAGTAGAACTATTGATGCTTGACAGATTGGTATGGGTTTGACCTATTGTGCAGCCTTTACATTTCATACTGCACTGCACGAGGCCATCAGGAGGTCAGAATAACAAGAAATGATACAGTTATTTAAGAAGGGCCTAGTTGTTGGAACACATGAACCTGCCCTTTATATTGCAAGGAATGAAACCTAAGTTATAACTAGACATTTAATTCGTCATGGAGACGAATTAGGTGGTCTGTCTTCAAGTCTTATGATAGATTATAATATTTACTATATTGAGAAAGGGAGAAGTTATATAGACATGTAAACAATGATGATCATCATGATGATGATGATGATGATGATCTTGATAGTAATGGTGATGACGATGATGATGATCATGATGATGTTGATGATTATCATCAACAGACCACGATGACATCAGACTGAAAAAAATGAGAGAACATTTAGATAGTATAAAGTCTCAGCTACAACATACTCAAAAATCAACAAAAATCAAGCCGAAATAACGGCGATATTGCTCGCAAAAGACAAGAATGTAGAATCCAGATTTGAGAAAAGTCATCTCCCATAAGGATTACACGCAAAAAGTAATGGATCTAGTGATAATAGGGTAATAATAAAGTAAATATGGTTGTTTATTACATTATTTGCGATTGTACGTGTTTTAATATTCAAAGGAGATGGTAGAGTGAATGGTCAAAAAGAAAAAAAAGTGAAGAAAAAAAATTGTTGGAGACGCCCTGACTCGAACCAGGGACCTCGAGGTCGGAAGTCAAGTGCGTTACCGATATACCAAAACATTTCCCATAGAGATTACACGTAAACGGAAAATGGAATGCACAAATCCAACTTTGTAATTGAAATATGAGCATGATCCCGGCATCTGATCGAAAAATAAAGGGCACACTTGTGATAGCTTATTGTCTCAGCTACAACATAATCAAAGTTCAGCGTAAACAAAGCTAAAACGACGGAGATATTGCTCGCAAAAGACAGGATGTAGAATCCAGTTTTGAGAAAAAGTCATGTCCCATAGAGAATACACGCAAAATGTGAAAAATTGACATGCCTCCTTTAATCGCAAAAATACGCCACGATGCCATTGTCAAAATGAAATATCGTGGTGACTGCATTTGTAGAGAATTGTCTCAGCTAGATCATATCAAGATTTGGATGAAAATTGATCAATATTTACAGAGATACAATCAATTTTCCAAAAATATGATGATGTCATAATATGCAAATTGAAATTTTGAGTTCGGAAGCCATTATGATGACGTCATGAGTTAATTGAGGGTCAAATGTGACATGAAATCATATCTCCAATTCATATTCTATCAAAATATGAAAAAGAAATTGGATTCACTTTGCATCCTAAAGCGCTACAATGGATTTTGTATAGGCATGTTTTTGCCCATGTATGCTATGTATTACAAGAGCTCGCACGCACGGACAATTTTTTAAACGGACGCTCATTCCGTTATTACTGAGCATAAAAAGGTGAACAAGGTATCAACATGCTTGGAAAAATGTGCCAAATATGATGACAGAGAAAATTTGGCGATTTTATGTTGAAAAATACCAGTACGGGTGAAAACGCACGCGCATGTGTGTGTGCGCGTTTTTTTGCGAAACGCTTAAAATGGCCTGAAACGTATGCAAAATTAATTTTAAACGATTTGGAGCATTTTTATTTTTTGCGCGCGCGCTGACGCGCGGACGTACGCATGCGCGCGCGTTTTTTGACCTGAAATTGACCGGACGGATATTGACCTTAATCATGATAAATATGAATAAGAAATTCTTTTCCGTTATGAAGATATGATCATGAGTTGAAAGTACCAAAAAAAAACACAAAATGGCGCCTGGATGACGTCATGAAGATTTGATGACCTTGAAAATGTTACTGTCACGTCTCATGACAATGACCTATGACTGTGCCAAAATTGAACGAAATTGATTGAACTGAT
This sequence comes from Strongylocentrotus droebachiensis, assembly GCA_035222895.1. Taxonomy (NCBI): domain Eukaryota; kingdom Metazoa; phylum Echinodermata; class Echinoidea; order Camarodonta; family Strongylocentrotidae; genus Strongylocentrotus; species Strongylocentrotus droebachiensis. The sequence goes on from JAVYIG010000447.1 coordinate 316,997, forward strand.
CTTGAGTTATCCTGTTAACAAAAAAGTGCGGAGAAATAAAAATAAATAATAAATAATAAATAATAAATAATAAATAAATAAAGAAAGAAAATTCTGACGAAAACAATAGGTGATCTGTTTTCAACAGACCACCTAATTAGTTTGAATTAGGATTGTATATATAAAAAGGACATATTTCAATTTAGTGGAAATTAGTTGCAATGCAAGGGTTTTGGAAGTGAATTTGTTATGCCTCCGCTACAAAGTTACAGTAGCCGGAGGAATGACGTTTTCTGGCTGTCCGTTCGTATATCCTGTTCTCGTGATCGGGTTATCTCAAGAACCAATTGATCTTGCAGAGCTAATGAATTGATTAGATTTTGGGGTCATGAGGTCAAAGGTCACAGGGCTTATTATGTCTGCAAAAATAGCTTGTGAACGCATTGACAATACTGACAGGTGGATTACTATCAAACTCTGGACATGTATGTATCTTGCAGAGCCAATGAAGTAATTTAAGGTCATGAGGTAAAAGTTCAAAGGGTCATACATGTATATGAAAAATCGCTTTTAATCACGATATTCTGTGAACCTGTTAATGGATTAAACTTGAATTTTAAAAATTGCTTCTGTTCTGGTTTGTAAAATCACTCTATGGCGGAGGCATCATTCTCGACGTGCAGTCGATCAGCATCTATCTAGTTTTTTCATGCTCGTAAACAAGCAGACTTGAATTAGAAATTTATTTCCTTTTTTCCAAGAGATATTTAGCAATCACATAACTTTGGTCATAATGGAAAGTTCTCTTCTGATATGAGTTTTGTTTATCTAAAGTTTTCTTGATTCTTCATTTGAACACTGATCTCACAATTTTATTGCTCCCATGAACTTGCTTCAAGTCCCATTTCTTAAATTCAGAGCTTGTAAAACTTGAAATACCCTGTAGAATGATAAAATGTGTGATTTGTTTAATTGTTCTTTGAATATTACGTGTCATCACCTGGCTGGTATAAATTCAGTCAAGTTGAGGTCCGTGGTTCAAATATCCTACTTGCAAACCTTTAAAATTGTTTATGCATGGTAATCGGAATTCCCCACCTGACTGTACTGTGGCCTGTGGGGCCAGCAAGCCATGCTAGAATAATTCTATGTGATTATCATTTGTGAGACATACTAAAACAAGTTTCTGTGGGCTCAAACATGAACAGCAAGACAGATTCAGTAATAGATTATGGAGGATCTTTAAGTTTGTTTCTTTTTGCTGATAGTACAACGCAATAGCACTCATGGCTTAATTGTTTCCATCCCAGCTGAAGATACAAATTCAATTTTTGTTTGTTTTTTCTTTTGTAGGAAGTAAAACATACCAAGATAGCTATGCCCTTTTGAACCACCCAAGGCCTGAGACCTGCACACATAAACTTGATGTTAAATCGCCTGATAGATTAACTAAATAATATGTACTGGTACACATCTTTTTTGTCCCTATGTAACTCACTTGTTAAAAAAAATAGAAAGTGGACCTTAAAGGCATCGTTTAATAATTGTTAAATCTGAGATGCATGGCCCTACGTATTATCAGTGTCTGTGATATGGTGTAATATTGAAGCCCAGTGTTTCAAACAAGTAAAAAATCTTTGATTGACCAGTTTTACCATACTCGTTTTCCCGTTAGGAGAACAAATTCTGACATTTCTAATTCCAATCGTAGATATCTTGATAATCAGACAGGCGATTGGCTTGTAAAAGTTATGGGATTCATGTACCGGTATGACCTAAAGGTTTATAATTATGATTGCAGCATGAGCTAAATCCAGGATTTTTTCTAGAATCTGAGGCAAAGTTACCCAATCCCTTTAACATCATTAATGTGTACAGTAGGCTTGCAAATGCACCATGCACCATGCAAGCCGATACCTACAACCAGCATCATTAATGTGTTTCTTGTATTGAAGAAGTGAGCAAAAACACTTTTTAGTAATTAGCACTATTTTTCTTATTACATGTATACAGATTCATGTACTCTGTATATAGTGATGTTGAATTGCTTGAAAGTTCTGACCATTTATCAAATCTAGATACAATCTACATATAATTTGTTCTCTGTGACTGTTTTTCTATGTTTGTGTATTCTATTTAAGCACTTCTTTGACAGAGCAGTACATTAGTATAACCGTGCTATTTGCTCATGATATTTAATTTTCCCAATCATTACCTCCTTATTTATTGCATATAACATGAAAAAAAACTTCCTCCTCTTCCATATCAGGAACTTCATAAAGATATAACCCGACACAGCAGTGGGGTAGCATCAGTACTAAACCTCTGTGAAGTGCTTCTTCATGATCAAGATGCCTGCTCAACAGATGCAGACTGTGAAGCAATTAGAACAGCCACTCAGACATTAGATCAAAGATGGCATAACATCTGTACTCTATCTGCTGAAAGAAAGATGAGGTTTGTTATGCTCTTTCTTAACTCTTTGTAGGACACAATAATAATCTCCCTGTGCCACATTTTTTTAATCATGGGATACCGGTAGGTATACCAAATGCTTCAAGATTATTTAACTATTTCCAGTGCAAAATTAATCTATACTAGGGTTATCCTGGATCTAATCAAGACCGTAAATGGGTTATTTTGCAAATCCATTGAGTTACACACAACATTCCTTCCCCATTTGGTGCCTATTGCTTTGTGCAAAACTTCATGTGTTACAAACCAGCAACCTTGCAGAGACTTGAAGAAAGCAACCAAAGTGTTAATATTGCATTCAAGCATATGCAAACCCAAGTGGGTCCGGCTAGCTTGGCGCTATAGCAGACTCAGCATTGTACAGTGATGAAGTATCAACAGTTAAAGTGCAATCTCTACACCCACTAAAATGCCTGAAAATTCATGTTCTATAATTTTATCTCCTGAAGTTTTCAATATTACTTCTTTAGCAGCTATTTTACACATTCATATCAAATGATGATAACAATTTGTGTTGACATAAACTTTTTTGTTGTTGCAAAAATTCACTCAAGTAATTGCAATGATTCAGCTTTGGCCTTGATTTTCTGCCGAGTTCAAAATGTCAAAATGTCTAGTTAAAAGTGTTAGCTTTCAATCTTTGAGTACTAAGCCCAAGGTTTGCAGACAAGTCTATGGAAAAAAAATTCTTCAAATTTCTTTGTACCTTAATTTCATGTTCAACTATTAATGTTGTACTTCTGATTTTGTTTAAATATTGCACATGAATGTAGGTACTTCTGACTAAGAATTAAGAATGCCCTCTATGTATATGTACCATCTCTGTACAGGATCGAGGAGACATGGCGTCTATGGCAGAAGTTCAAAGAGGATTATGAGAGATTTGCTGACTGGTTAGAAAAGAGTGAGCAAGCCATTGCTGCTCCCAACACATCCTGTACACCATACATTATCATCAAAGAAGAAATCAAGAAATATGAAGTAAGTTTGATTGCTTGTTACAACCACAACGAATGCAGTGTTCGGTTCAGGAATTTCTTGCAATGTGACATAGTTCTCTAAATATTTTACATGAATTTTGCAACAACAAAGTTTCTCCCTCATTAGCAAATAAACACTACACTTTTGTACCTGTTTTCTCTTACGTGTTTGCTCTCTTTGTGGTTTTGATGAGGTGCACATGCCCCCATGCCCTTATGAGATCGCCCACTGCAGGGACTTAATAGTTCTTCATTAACTTCTTCTAGCATTACTATTAGAAGATAGAATATGTCATCATTGTAAAAAGAAACTAGATGGATCTTCGACTGCGCGCCATCGAAAATGATGCCTCAGCCATAGAGCGAATTTACAAACCACAACTGAAGTAATTTTTAAAATTCAGGTATGATTGTAATCCATTAACAGGTTCTCAGAATATCGTGATTACAAGCTATTTTTCATATACATGTATGACCCTTTAACCTTTGACCCCATGACCCTAAAATCTAATCAGTTCATTGGCTCTGCAGGATACATACATGTATGTCCTGAGTTTGATAGTAATCCATCCATCGGTTCACATGCTATTTTCGCATACATAGTGAGCCCTGTGACCTTTGACTTTGTGACCCAAGTTTGACCGGGAATCCATCAATTGCTTCTTGAGATAATGTGATTACAAGAACTGGACGGATGGACGGACAACACAAAAAACATAATGCCTCTGGCTATTTGGTTGCGGAGGCATAAAAAGTGCCTTGTTATATTGACGATTCCCTGTATGTGATAAACCGGTTTTAACAACTCATTTGATTGTTCTCTATCAGGCATTCCAGCGTAAGGTTCATGAGAACCTAGCCCAGCTAGAGATGTTGAACAAGCAATATCGCCGTCTGGCAAGAGAGGGCAGAACAGATGGTGCTAATCAACTCAGGGGTCTTGTCCACACTGCCAATGATAGGTAGAAACACGTCCATTAATTTATTATATGAAAGAACTGTTGAGTATTTACATTTGGGTCAAGGTTAAAATATTGAAATATTAAAATATTTACTAGATATCAAGACTGGAGCATAGCTCAATTTTAAGATCAACACTTAGGCAAAAAATTTTAACATTGCCCCTCTAACAGTCAATATTAGTGTGTTATACATAATAATAATTATAGTGGATTCTTTATTTCTCATGTCTGTCTAATATGACACTCCTGGAACTCCATTCATGTAGTACCGGTACTAACTTCTTTGTACGATCTGTTGGCCATTGTCATCATGTTTAATACAATATATATACAAAATATTTGTAAAACATTTACACATTTTTATCAACATCTGGAGAAAAATGTAAATGTTTATGTTTGGAAGACAGCATGTATTATTAATCTCTTTGTTTTATTCCAGAAATGTGATATAAATCAGTGACTTGTAGCACCTATAACTTGCAATTTTATCAATTATTTCATTGTATGTAACTTTTCTATTTTACATGTTCTAGTATTATTGCTATGTATTGACATTATATTTTGATCAAGTTAAAAAATGGTCAATGCTGCCTATTTACTTACTACCAAGCGTGTTTTTGTTGAACCCTTATTTGAACTGAATTAAAAATATTTTTATGTCATTAGATGGGATGCATTAGCACGAAGATGTTGCAGCGTTCTACGTCGTCTACGCTCTCAACAAGGTTTGAGGGACGAGTTTGAAGGGACAAGAGAGAGTATGGTGGTGTGGCTGACAGAGATGGACCTTCAACTAACCAATATAGAACACTTTTCACAGTCAGATATCTCTACCAAGACCAAACAAATGAAGGTTAGCCAGGACTCCACAATTCTTTGAATTACAAAGCTTTAAACTCAGTCAAACCTGCTTTAACATCCTCCTGTATATAAAGACTACCAGTCCACAACATTTTGGGTTTGCTTGAAATTATGCTTCTAACTGAAACATGTGTTAAAAGTAAACCTGTCTATAAAATCAACCTGCCTAAAAAGACTACTTTTTGTGTCTCTCATTGGTGGTCTTCAGTTTATACAGGATTGACTGTATTTACTAAGAACTTGTGTGACTTCATGACAAATTGTATACTGGTATGTTGAAGTAAAATTTAATCAACAATTTAATGACAACACTGATATAAGTCGTTATGATTGGTTTGCATTATGAAAGTTACTTTTTTTTAAAAATGTAAATGCCCAAAGGTTATTGTTTCTCAGGCTATAAAGCATAACATTTCCTCTTTATAATCAATTTTAATTTCAATGTAGAAAACTGATTTAGTCAATATTTCTTCAAAATAATAGTTCACATTAAAAAAACACCCTAAAACGGAGAAAAGGTCATATTCAAAGTTCTTAGTTTTAAGTTTACTATTAAGTCCAAGCTATTTTGCCCCATGTGTTATCAATCACATCTAAGATTGAGTATATCTGATCATAGTATCCTTGCATTCAGTTGATAGCGCCACTAGGGCTTTGATCTGACCAAATATGAATTGGAAATGACACATAATGTCAGTTTATGTTCAGAACTCCACAATACATGTTAACATGCAAAATTACCAAGTACCTTTGACTTACAATGATATTACTTCTCCCTATGTCTTGTTACGTTCTACTAGGCATTCCAACATGAGATAGAGCTGAACCAATCTAGGTTAGATGAGATCGATGGGTATGCTCGTAACCTGATGCAACGTTGTGATGCCAATGATGCTGCTCAGATACAGGAAGAAATGGATGATCTCAGAGGCTATGCTGATGAGGTCTTTGCAAGGGTCAGCAAATTCCAGAGAAAGCTTGAGAGGATTACAGCTACTGAGGTAATGAGCTTCAAATTGAACTAATTTAAAGCATTATCATAACATTATTTATAACATCTTACAATTGTGCTTCCTCTTTACTGTCTTTCATTCTTCATACCACATTATGTAAACTTTCACATTAAACTAAACTTTGACAAAAATCTAATTTTTAAGATCTAGGAAGTAGAATCAGTGCATTTCACTTTGTCAGGAATGATGTCATCATGTCTTTATCTTTAGCTCTTTGCATAGTCTACACATATGATGCAACTTGCATAATAATCTCTAGAGATGACAACTGATTTCTGATTCTTAAAAGTAGACGAAGATCATTTTAATTCCAATCATGTTTGGAGTTATGTGTGCAGTGAAAGAATGCTCTAACACTTTTTCACTTCATGTCTTTCTCGTGGATTCACTCTCTTTGTCAAGCAGAAGATGTAAAGAGAGCCCATTCTTGTAAAAATATCAGGCCTGGACTGTTTTGCATTTAGATGGTTTGTGTGTACATGAATGTAAAAATATGGTAGCATGCCATTGATGCTGAAAAGCTGTTATACCTTCAATTGTACAAAACCTGCATCATATACATGTACAACATTTTCTCTCTTGTACATGGTGTAATCATGTACTAATCATTCATGTTTCTAAACAGAATTGTTATGTTTTCTTGAACCCATCGCTGCCTGATAAATAGGGTGATTCTTCTGCCATACCCTTTGATTATTTCATGGTTGGTAATACCAAGGTATGAATGTCAACTTGTCATATCAGTGTTTCATCCAAATGTGCCTCTAGTCAACAAGTTGTTTTCCTATATGCTCCCTTCTTCTTTCTAGTAGCACAAAACAAATGATTTTATGTTCAATAGTTATGAGTACATTTCGTTTATACATGATGACTTCTCATGTCTTCTGGTTTTCATTTACTAGAGGAAAGATATTTATTAATAGCCATTTATGGTATTTTATATGAAACAGGGCAGACTACATTCATCATTTCATGCTTTTCTAAATGTTTTGTATCCTGTCAGATTGTTTTAAAATTCCCTTCTCTGTTTTCTCAATTTTCTGTGCCTATGATTTTTTTATATTCTATTTGTTATCATTAATTTGTAAGGCACTGTAATGTATTGCTGATAATATGAGTATTGTGCCATTTTAGTATTTGCTGTGAAGTTGTATGTGATAAGTTTTCTTTTTATAGTTGAAAATATCTAGTTATTGTAAGTTCACTTACAGTTTTTGTTACTTAGAGCGTATTGCTTTTTATTATTCATGTAATCATTTAATGTGTGTGGAATACATATGATTTTGTTATTCATTATTTTTTCTTTCATGTATTTTGCAAAGAAATCTGGTCTTGACAAAGTTGCTGATCTAAACATGTCGGTTGCATATATTATGCTTCATGTAAATTTGCCCTGTTCTGCCTTTTCCTACATTTCTATTTTTGCCATGGTCCATTACTTCAGCATTTCTTACTTTGATTATTTCATATTGTACTCACTATAAGCAGAATATGAGAATTCAAAATGAAAGACAATTCCTTAATTATAATATGTATATATGTATATATCTTTATTTATTTATTTATGCATGCATGCAATTTCACAATTTCACAATTCATTGGAGTTAACATCACATGAAAAAGAATATGATTTAACAAATCATTTCCAATCTTATAATCCATTTGAATTGACTTCACATGAAAAACAATTTAACATTGTTTTATCAAATACAAGTTGTAACTATGATACAGTTTAAAGAATGAACACACAAAGGTCATGAAATATAAGTATAGAGCTTTAATCGCTTATTACAACACCTTTCAAATATATAATATATTAAATATATATGAAAAATAAAATTTGTGAAGGGTTGTGAAGTATTTACACTATTTACAAAGAAGAAGAAGAATAAAAGGAAACAAATATTTTTAAAGGCTAAATCCACTCCCAAAATAATTTGCTTTTAATAGCTGCAGAAAAACAAGAAAAACAGAGCAAAATAACTTTGAGTAAAATCAGATAATTTACCACAATAAATCAATGTATCTACCTATTATTTGCTAGTTTATCTAAACTACGCTACCATCGAGAACTCTTTAAAAACGTCACACTCGCGCATGCCCCACCCCCATACATCGCCTTCCCAGGATTCAGGTGCGTATCGCACGCCCGCCATTCATCCTCTTTCTATTCTCGCCTACCGGAGAGACATCGTATACAGCTGAGTCACATTTAAAATCAAGGATTTTGTCCTTTTTTCAATAAGCTTATCTCTTTTTACGCATTGAATTCCGTCCTCATTTTAATTGCTATTAATTTGGTGGTGCGGGTTCCCAAGTCACACATTTAATTTTGCGGAAATTTGAGTATCATTTCTGCGCCGCATATTCCTTTTTCACGACCGTAAATAACAGGCTTCGGTACGCCGCTGTGTTAGAGCGTTTGGTTCTGGCGTTACAGCCTTTGCTTTTGGGATTGCCTACGTGGGGGCGATCGGTTCACCGATCATTAGCCCCCAACGCACGATAGAGACGGGCGTCGTTGTCTTGCCGGCCTCTGATGCTCATGCTCTGGGGAAGAGTGTCGCCATTGCCGCCATGGACGCTCGGACCCGGGGGAAGAGTGTCGCAATTGCAGCCACAGACACTCGGAACCCGATCACTGGCCTTGCTCCCGCTAGTGACACGTGCAACTTGAGCGATTCCGCAGTACTTTGAGACTAGCTTGGATCCTAGTCGTAGGAGACTGTCCGACAATGCTCAGGTGGAGGCTCTTTTGCCGACGGTTTCTGTACGCAAGAAGACCCACCTCATAACTGCGGTTACGAAATCGAAGTCGAAACCCAAGGCTAAGACGGGGAAGAGAAGCGCAGTCTAATATCCTTTGGCAAGATATTTACCTGCACTTGCTACTCTCCACCCAGGTGTTAAATGGGTACCCGGTAGGATGCGAAAGTTCATGTGGTTGGAAGAGCAAGTGTGCGCTTGTAAAATGGCGACTGGCTGGAAGCATTCCAGGGAGTGGAAAATGTGCACACATTGAGTGCGGGTTAGCCTGAATCCTTTGGCAAGATATTTACCTGCACTTGCTACTCTCCACCCAGGTGTTAAATGGGTACCCGGTAGGATGCGAAAGTTCATGTGGTTGGAAGAGCAAGTGTGCGCTTGTAAAATGGCGACTGGCTGGAATGCTCCCCAGGGAGTGGAAAATGTGCACACATTGAGTGCGGGTTAGCCTGAATCCGATGACCGGAGTAATAATATACCTGTAAAGCGCTTAGGGACATCGTTGGATCGATGTATTGAGCGCTATATAAAAACGGAATATTATTATTATTATTATACCCCTTATTCCCTAGTGCTCTAGCTTAGAAAGTGGAAATGAATGGTCAAGTGTGTCAAATGCTTTGCTAAGATTCATAAATACACCAATGACATGCTCATGAGCAGCGAGTGCACTTGAAATACGGTCATAAAATTTCAGTAGCGCAAGTTCTGTAGAATGAGACCGCCAAAATCCAAACTGATCAGGATTTAATGATTCACATTTATCAGAAAAACTGTAGAAAAGCTAGGCAGTATAACACATACAGTTCAGTTTTGAATGCATGCAATAATGAGAAATCACTTAATCATCAATTTCAATGTATGATACTTTTTAAAATATACTCTTGAGCACTCAGATAGTCTGCTTGATAATGAATATCTCTCAGATGAAATTGTTTCTGGGAATACAACAGGCCTGATAAAAACCTGATTTTTTTGATTTTTTCCCGATTTTTTCCTGATTTTTTTTCTTCTACCCGATTTAAAAAAAAAAAAAAAATTATCCAGATTTTCCCGATCTCCTCCGTATTTTCTCTATTTTGCCCTATTTTCCCCCAATTTTCTTACTCGAAAGGGGGGAATGTTGTTAGATGCCATTTTCCCCCGCGAATCCTCTTCTTCTTTTTTTTACTCAAGGGGGGAGTGGTTGAGGGGAAAACAAAAAAAAATATTTTTTTTAGTGCTCACTATCACCCCTGATACAAGTAGCTGATGACATTTTTATGAATTCCAGAATACAGACCAATATTACAATTCAATTTTCTTGACCATGACTGTATTATAGAAAATGAATTGATTAATTTCATATTTGACCTCCATCCAGTTCTCAAGTACTGACTCATCAGATGAAGAAGACAACGAAGGTGAGCCTATGAGTGAGAGCGACAATGATGAAATCCTTCCAACCCATCTATCACCAAGCAGAGTACACCGAAGACCCTACGATGCAAGAGCCAGGTCTAGGGGCAGCTCTGCAACCCGTTCAGCATCACCAGGACCGAGTGAATATGTCTCAGGCAGGATTACTCCAGCTAGTGGTGTATCATCTCTAGACTGGGATGAGTACATGACAACCAATGCTGATGGAGAACCAGATGTCAGGTAAACCTCTTTCACCCTTTTAGAAGGCAAGGAGACAAATGAGGATGGCTTGCCATCCAAAAATAGAATGGATAGAAAAATAATATCTTCATTATCAACAGTTTGTAGATTTTTTCTCAAACATATGGCCTCTTCTTTAAAGATAAAGTTGAATTCTGGTCATGCGATTGCATTGTGAAAGAAACGATGTAGAATCTGTCAGGAAAATTTGATCATGTAGCACATAAATATTGGTGTGTCGGAAAGGTTCTGCAGTCATCAAAATGATAAGAAATTTGGCCCAGTCTTGGTATAGTGACAAGCACTGTGCACAGAAAAATGAATATGGGACTACACAAACATGTGGCATAAAAATCGGGCCTCATTTTTGTCTCGCCTGCGTAGCAAAAAAGCGAGACATAGGCGCCGCTTTTCCGGTGACGGCGGCGACGGCGTCAACATCAACATCAAAACCTTAACCTAAGGTTAAGTTTTTGAATTTTTGATATAATTTTGAAAGTATAAGTTCTTAGTCAATGAAACTTAGACTGTAGGGTTATCAAGTATCCCCAATCATGTGAGTAGAATTCAGGTCACAAAGTCAAGGTCAAAGGTCATTTCAGGTCAACAGACTTGGACTATGTTGTGGCATCATATTGAAAACTTAACCTAAGGTTAAGTTTTTGAATTTTTGATATAATTTTCAAAGTATAGGTTCTTAGTCAATGAAACTTGGACTATAGGGTTATCAAGTATCCCCAATCATGTGAGTAGTATTTCAGGTCACTAAGTTAAGGTCAAAGGTCATTTCAGGTCTACAAACTTAGACTCTTTTGTGGCATCCACATCAAGATTTTGAATTTTTAGCATAATTTCAAAAGTGTTTATTCAAATTCAATGAAAGTATCACAAATCTTACCACACAAATTCCAGGTCACAAGGTCAAGGTCACAAGGTCATTTTAGGTCAGTATGTGAGGATTACAAAAAAAAAAAATTGTTTTCATATTGCATTAAAGTTATTAATCTTGGTACAAATTATAGTAAATAATTGTCTGATGACTCTTGGTCAATATTCACTTCAAAATGCTGATTATATTCAGAGTATTTCATTGAGGGGGGGGGGGGGGGGGGGCGGGCTGCTAATGGGCCATCCTGCCTATGAATAACGTCCCGACCTCAATTTTTCATCATATTTAATTGCGTAATGCAGGCGAGACCGCCGAGAGCATTTCCCTTGCTCGACTAGCACTTGTGCTAACTTCTAGTTCCCATTAACAACTTCACCTAAACACAGTAATATACATATTTACGTATATATCTTTTGTACATTTAATAGTATGCAGATGTATGTCTAAAAAATATCGTTTTAAAACCATTACTGTTCAATCGACATTACTCTTATGTTATGTATACATGTATCAGTATTATTTTTTGCATTGTATGATTGTTCATATGTACTGTCATTATTGTGTTGTTAATAAATTCAAATTCAATCTTTTACTTTTACATTTAGAATATGAAGGTATATGAAGAGCCATGCTTTTCAGGGATCATTTTTTTTCCCTGATGCTCTTTCACACTTTAATAATAGCAATGATAACGCTCACAATTTATTTGTCACCTCTCCCCAGAACTCAACCTTCTCTTTAAATCATTGAAAAGGATTTTAATAGGGTGGAGGCAGAAGATACATGTTTGTCCTGACTTAATAATACAAAAATGTGCTTAGTTACTCAGTGCAACCTCATATTGTTTTTCCTGATGGTCTTACTGTAACATTTCAATGATGCTCGATAAATGACTTCAAATACTTCTGGGGAATTTAAGAAGAAAGTGTTAATGATTTTATTGGAATGAAGGGTTACAGTAATTCAACAAGATTCAAGTAGTCCTTAAAAGTTATATATTTATGGTTCAAATTCCACCTTGGCACTGACATCCTTTGGCAAGACATTAATCCACATTTACCACTCTCCACTCAGGTGTTACATAGGTACCCAGTAGGATGCCAAAGTATTTGTAGTTTGTTCAGGATTGTGAGCATCTGTAAATTGGCACCTGGCTGGAATGCTCCCCAGGGAGTGGAGAATGTTCCAACAATGTGTGCGGAAAAAGCCTGAATCCAATGACCAAGATAATAGTATATTTGTAAAGCGCTTAGAAACATCGTCGATGTATTAAGTGCTATATACCGTAAACCCATAATATTATTATTATTTTGTATGGTATTGATCTCTTTTCTTAGGTGGGGTAAGAACAAGCATCGTGGTGGAGAGCCTATCGATGTGTTGTATGCTCAACAGCTGATTGATAGCTGTACATCTCAGCTGGAGGAAGCAGAGAATATGGTCACCTGTAAAACACCTATTGGACCTGATGTTGACGAAATCAAAACAGCCTTTGTAAGTTTACCCTCCGATTAGAGTCATACCTTGTGGATTTCTAAGTTCTGCATGTGTGTGGTTGTGGATACGTGGGTACCGAGGACATACAAAATAACTGTATCCTCACTTTTTGATAACCACTCGCAAAACAAGGACGTCCATGGTTCAAGAACAATGTGAATTGTTCAAAATTTGTGGCCCTTTCAGGTAGGGGTAAGTTTATTTAGGTGCTCTATAAACAAAAAACAAAGGTCCTTGCTTGGTTATGACGAAAATGTCCATGTCCTCAAACATTTAATAACATACTGATGGGTACATATGATTCCTGGATGTACACCAGAAACACACATGATTGAGTTTTTACTGCTGTATCTTAGATATGTTTGTTTATGTCTCTGAACCAACCTCTCATATCAGTTATATCACCATCCAGTAGATATGACACAGTTTCAAACCAGGGTCTGTCTGAGCAAGTATATAGTCGAAGACATTGAGCTGCGTGTACCACTAACGGTACCACTAGACCAACTCACATCTAGTGCTGTGGCACAACCTGCACATCAGTTTTAGTCAAACATTTATATTGTTCTGGATGGGATACCTGTATTTCTGCAAATGAAATCAAGGAATGTACAAAGCACAAGTTTTGCATATCGATTATTAAAAGGACAGTCTAGTGTAATAATCGTATCCTCCGACAGTATGCCGGAGGATACTTTGGATTCAGCAGCGTTACGTCGCCGCTGCCCCCGCTTCCGCCGTGTCCTATTCTTGTGTGCGCTCTAACTACCACATTCCTTGACGGATTTCTTTCAAATTCTGTATGGCGATTCTTTGGGATAAATAAAATAGGGGGATCAATCATGATAAAATTATTTTCATCTGTACATTTGGGGTTCCATGCATTTGAAAAATATAACTTGTGTAAATATCTATTGCAAGTTTAATAGCAGACTGCACCGTTCATAAGGCAAAAGCAACATTTGAGTATACTAGTAGTCTTCATTCGATCATGCCTGTAGACAAAAGCCAACTTTGAGCTACAAGTAACTTATGCCTCAGTTACATTTACCGCTGCGGCCATGGGTCTAAAATATCTATGGCCAATATTCGCTGCATTCCCATGGCCACATACTGTAGTAGTCACATATGTTAGGTTAGCCGCACTGCGTATTTTGAATTTATAGAGACAGAAAACCTGCGGCTGCTGTACGGCCTTTGAATTGATGACGTACGGTTGCCTTAACGCGTCCCTGCGGCGGCCGTAGGTTTTTGACAAATAACAACGCCCGACGTATGGTCGCTGTGGAACAGCTCTACGGCATGGCTATGGCGTGTGTAATTGCTAGGGCGAACCTAGAAATGAAAAAAGTTATAACTCCGTGCTATAATCATACGGCGACCCCTACATCCTGTAAAATATAGAAATACGCCATAGGGTGACCCTGAGGCTACTGCAGATCACTGCAAGGCATTTAACCATATGAATTACTGGCATAGTTTGGGGTCTATCAACAGTACACCAATGACCTTTTTGTGGGTGTTTTTTTCCTATTACAGGAAACGGTAGCTGAGAATTGTAAGAGCTGTATAGCAGCTGTAAAGAAAATGGCTCCTCAACTCAATGATCATCCTGCGTTAGCACGTCAAGTCTCAGGTCAGTTTGGGTTAATTATAATATTAAAGTAAGGGTTAATAGTCATAGTCATAAGATTTAGAATGTCTGTATTAGAGTGAATGATATACCTCTCTTTAGAAATCTAGCCATCTGATTGGTCAAAATTGCAGTCGTGATTTTAGTCATGCCCTCATAATCACCTACCATTCAATAGTCTTTTGAAAAGTGACCTCATACCCGCCTATACCGGTAAATAGTCTTTTAAAAAATGCCCTCATGCTGCAATCCCCATTGGTTTACGTGTTAGAATTGTCTTTGTGCGAGCGCTGACACCATACAGTGCTTTTTGTCTGCAATTCCCAAATGATTGAAACTTTCAATCATTTTTCCAGTGACGATTAGAAGACAGTGTCTCAGATTTTCTGTGATGCTTAAACAATCTTTACTCAATAAAAGGATAAAGTGAGAATTCTTGGTAGATTTTTGTTTCAATTCGGCATATAAAAGACATATCGACTGCTTTAATATTCGAGATCTGGGCGAAGTTCTCTCCCTGAGGGTGATGCATATACATTATTATTTCAGCTTACCCTGGTGCAAGCATTCAAACAAAATTCTTCCTACTAGGTACCCAAGACTACTTTTGGGTAAAGAATGGCATTTATATATTAGTGTCTTACCAAAATTGTCAGAGCCATGGCTGAGACTTGCATCACAAAGTATGTGATCCCCCGTCTAGTGACACATCCGTTATATCACAACACCTCAACAGTGTGGGCATAGTGAATGTATATACTGAAAGGCTTTAGTGTTTCAGATCATTTAAGCACTTTATCTTATAAATAAAATTTTGTTTGTTATTTCAGGTCTCGTAGGTCGATGGGAGGTTTTACAAGGAGAACTCATGGAAAAAGGAGCAATCTTAAGACATAACTACCAGACATGGCAACAATATGATAACGATCTGAACAATCTGACTATGTGGTTAGACCAGGCAGAAACTACACTCACTTCACAAGATAATAGTGGGGATATAGGAGACCTTGAAGGCATCATTAGAATGTACACGGTACGATTGCTATTTCTCCTCCTCATTCTCTATCTCTCTCTCTCTCCCTCTCTTTCCTCTCTATCTCCTTTTCCCTCTCTTTCTTTCTGTATAGATTTCTGCCTCTCTGTCTTTCTCTTCTCCATACCCTTACCCTTTTTCTTTCTTTTGGTGTCTCTGTAAATGCTGACATTCTTCCTCTCTTGACTTTGTTTTTGTTTTTCCTTATCCTTCTAGATGGTTTACTTATTTTCTCTGTTTCCTTTTATGTTTAGATAAATACATTCTGACATATATTTTATCCATTTTTATATTTTGTCATCCTGTACTTTGACATATTTTGATACTTCATGAAGTATTTTCAGAATATTGATAGATCATTTTCATTTCTCATGGTTTATAATAAGATAGATTTAGGCCTGTCTGGTTTTTAAGGCATTTTTTTCAACATTGATGTGAGGCTGTTTATTTGTTTTCTTGATCAGGACTTCATGTTAGGTCTGAGTGCAAGGCGTACCATTGCATATTCTGTCAATCTGTGTAGCCAGCAGTTTGTGGATCCAGATACACCGCAGGGTCAAGAGCTTAGCTACCGACTTCAGGTCATGAACAGACGGTGGGAAGGTGTCTGTGCTAAGGCTGCAGACTGGCAGAAGAAACTACAGGTATATATACCTTTCTTGCTTCTTGACAATAATGTTTTTGTTTGTTTGGAACAATATACATATGTGAATGGACAGTATTTGGACATTACTTGAATTCATGAGAAGAAAGAGGCCTAACCCCATCAAAACAATTTTTGATTTCTTAAGAAAAATATGAATATGATATGAGATAAGTTTAAGAGACATAATATTTTCAATGTTCTCAGGGAACCTTTCACATTATGATTTGATACATCAATATGAGAACGTTTTGAATCTAACTGGTTTAATTTTATTTTTGAGACCTGAAAAGCTGTTTTGTTGGATCTGATCTAGGCTTTCTTGTTTTGTATTCACTTACTGGTAGTCTTGTTCTTAACAGGACATTGAAATTGTATAATCCCATATGCAGACACATGGGAATCTTCCTAGTACCGGTACTGAAGGGAGAAAACACTAGGTTCTTTAGTATCATTGATAAATACATGTAGTAATGGCTGTGAAAAAGACTATGTAAATCAAATGCACTTGCCATACTACATGTGTAGGATATATATCTCATTTGAATTATAAACTACCATATCATGAAATTAGATCAAAGCCTCAAACCTATCCAAACTTTATCAATGTAATAGAATGTGACATGAACCCTAGATTAAAACCATGGTTAGTTATGACATTGTACTGTACAAGCTACCAGCTGGTTTTCAAACTGGCTGTGTATATGAATTACATGACATGTGTAGCAGGCAGCAGACCAAGCAGGCATCGCATATAACTCAGGTGAGCAACAAACTCCCAACCCAAGACCCTTTGGCACTGTGGTCTTGCCTTCACTGTCCAAGAAAACCTAGGTCTTGGATTGGCCTCTATAGCCACATCCCAACCCACATACCTAAAATTGACCAATAATATTCATCTAGCTTCTCTAGAAGGACAAACAACTTGTGTAGTTGAGCACTTAATAATAATGATAATACTCGGTTTATATATATAGCGCTTCCAAACTATTATTACCCCGGCTTTAGCTGTGCTGCCATTACGGCGCTCTTGCATTTCAAAGAATTAATTCCTGCCAGGTACCCATTTACATCACCTGGGTTGAGTGTGGCAAATTTAGATCAATGTCTTGCCAAAGGAAATTAGTCCCACGGACCTTGTGATCGACAGTCCGGCGTCTTAACCACTCACCCACGGCACCTCCAAGGCTGAGGCTTTCTTTAAAAAATGTTTTCTAGATCTCAAATATTGGAGTGACTGTTATTGACAAAAGGAGTACCAAAGATTATTTTTTGTATGTTTCTTTCAGATGGCTATTGTGCAATGTGAAGAGTTTCATCAGACAACAAAGGACCTTGAATCTAGACTCAATGAGATTGAGACAATTATGACAGAGAATGAACCCATCGATCTCAATGCTGATCCTGAGATACTGAATAATCAATACAGAATATTTGCTGTAAGTCAGGTTTTTTTATCATGAAATGACTTATAGCTCTTATGAAAGAAATTAAGAATACACTCCTCTTTAGACCATTTTGGAGTAGCACATATATGTCCTCTATACGGCCTCAAATATTTTTTAAACATAGGGGAGTGTAGGTGTATTAACTGATTCATATCAAATTTGCCTCTTCCCAAGTTTTAAATAGAGTGACTTTCAACCCGAGGTTCATTCAAATGATCTCCGTTGGGTTGAATGCATTAATGCACAACCCCCTCAACACCATTATTGACCAACCGGGGCAATGTGATTTTGAGATTTTCTTTTTAAAATGGGTAGTGCTCAGACATCCATAAATTCCTTTAGGTGAGCACCCACTCAAAACACTATGATATATCATAATATGTCAGCAATTTCACTTGGTTTTTAAGATAGTGTAGCTTCAGTATGGGTGTCGTTTTTCACTTGCATTATGTACTTGAAAGTGTTAGATACAAAAGGAAGGCATGAGCACCTAAGACAGTATGAAAATATCAAGTACCTTTATGTTTTGTTGTAGTCATTTAGACAAGAGCTTGAGGAGATGATACCTCGTATGAGTTCCTTGAAGGATACGGCAGACCAGCTCTTGATTGATGTGGACTCACCAGACTGTCGGGCTACCAGGGAAACCCTTCACCTTATTGCTAAGAAGAGTTCTTCTCTGCTTCAGAAATGTAATGATAACCTGGAGCTCCTGGAGACTAAAGTGGATCCCAGTCAGTTCCAACTGGACAGGGTAGGTCTATCTTCCTCTCAAATAAGCCTCATTCAGATATGACATGTCAAAACTTGATGTTTTTATGCCATTACTGTCAAACTCAGGACATGTATGTATCTTGCAGAACCGATGAACTGATTAGATTTTAGGGTCATGAGGTCAAAGATCAAAGGGTCATACATGTACATGTGTATGAAAAATAGCTTGTAATCATGATATTCTGAGAACCTGTTAGTGGGTTACAATCAAACCTTGAATTTTAAAAATTGCTTCTGTTTTCGTTTGTAAAATCGCTCTATGGCGGAGGCATCCTTTACAACTGTGCGCAGTCGACGATCCATCTAGGGAGGCGACAGTATTGCATTACAAATAAGGCAGGCAATTACTAGCAGCTAGCGATCGAGAGGACGCATGCACATAACTTTATGCTTTTCGCGCTCCGGAATGATGCGGTGCCAATATTTTTGCTTGTTGATAAATTCGCGATAATATGCAATATGAAAATTTGCGAAAATAACAGCTTATACAATATTACCCATTCTCGGGCTTATGGAGGCTTAACCCTATTTAGCCCGGGCTATTTTGAAACTGCATTGCCCGGGGGGGTTCTAAGGCCCCCCCCTCCCCCCTATGATCTCGGCCGTGAAACGACCGATCGCCGCGAAAATTTGCATACATGTCAAGTGAAGTGTATAGATTGATATGGTAATTTCAATTTTTTGAAAAATTCACTCATTTGCATATTTATGGTAATTTATGCAAATAAGGTCATCAAATTCACATTTTTGCCCATAAATCAGACATTATTCATATTTAAGCATTCTTTCTCACTACATATATTTGTTAGACCATTTGGAATAATAATACAACACAAAAAATTGAAAAACCAGGGTTATTCCTTATGTTATCTATTGTTTTGATAATTTCTTATGTATTTCTTTGTTTTTTTAACTTATGTATTTTGTTGTTTTTGTTGTTTTATTTCATTTCCAACTTTAATTCAACTATTTTGACCCCAAAATAAACACCTAACCTATAAACAAGACCAAATAACCAATGTTTTATCTCTTTATTTGAAAAATGAGATTTCCATCATGGCATGTACAATCATCCCCCAATAATTCACCATCAATATACACATGTTGCTATCTCATTTTCATAATATATACATATATAAATAGAAAACGAAGTAATGAGACAACCGTATATGAGACAAGAATAAATTGAATTCTTGCTCATACGGCTTCATCTGGAATTGATGAATTTATTCAATCAACAGCATCATAGAAATGCAATGCGCCAATGCAAAGCCGCAGCGTTAAAAAGAAGTCGAGAGTGGGAGAGAGAGATAATGAGAGACAGAGAGGATAATAACCTAGGTAGCAAGCCCATGTGGGACCCACATGGGTCCCATATTCTCTGAACCATGGGCTCCCTATGGAAAACCATCTGGGGCCCTAAGGCATCTGCACCAAAGAAGCATATGGGACCCATATGGGTAAAACAATATAAGACAGATGGGACCCAGATGGGACCCAGATGGGACCCATACCAAACTGGGCCCAAATGGGTATGCCCAGCTCAATCCTATCTGGTACCCATATTGGTTAACCCAGATATATCCCATGAGAAATCCTGCACGCTATTAAAATATAACTTTCATATTTCCATTTCATTGGTTTAAGGTTTGAAAGTTGAAACTCAATATTGTGTGAAAGTTATAACAGAAATGGATAATCTTTATTTTATAATTATTCCACGGGGGCGATTTTTAATTTTGCAATCGCCCCCGTGAGCACTCTGACGGAGGCGATTGTGTAGCTCACAGGGGCGAATCGCCCATCGCCCCCGTGTATTTTGAGCGCTGGTCATTATAGACTAAAATAAGAGGATATAAGCAAAAATAAGTGTATATATTATGTATATTACATATTGCCCATTCACTGGACAGGAAGCCACACATATATTATTCTTTTGTAGCCTGTAACCCATGGTTGTTAAAGATAACACTCTTTGTTAATCCTGTTTGAGTTTAACAGATTGTGGGGCATTACATTTATTTCCTCTTACAAAAAATTGCTGACAACCAGCCTTTACTTCTTCAAGCATTGTATTGTTTATTGTCAATAGAGTTCGTGAAAGTTGTCAAATTCAAAATTTAAACAAATCTGTATTGAATTGAAGGAAATCAAAAATCAATGAACTTGCTTGATTTTTCAGGGTGTTTATGAGAGTCCTATTCAACCAAGATCTGTAATGCTGTTAGGAGCCATGGGAGAAGTATCTAGTGACTTTACAAGCCCCATACCAGGACGTAGCAGCACACCTATCTATTCCATCAGACATTATGCTGATGCTACTACCAACACACTGGCTGGACGTCAAGCAGCAGCTGCAGCAGCTGTAGCAGCTGCAGCAGTAAGATCACCAGATACTGCTGGGTATGTAGGACACCATCTTTGATAATAAATCTAGTGCACTTATTTGAACATGTCTATAAAAAACAAAATCACAAACTTTCAAGAAATCAACCTGAGGGCAACATGAATAGACTTGTGCATTAACTGTATTTTTTTAAAGGGGTAAATTGATCACATGTTGTTCTTGAAATTGGCAAAAATATTGTTTGTTTTTTTGCTACATTGTACCAATCAACTTACCGGTATGTTATGTCTCAAAAACAATTTCTGTGTGCAGGAACGAACCTTGTCAAAAGTTCCAAAATGGCTAATTTTGATAGAACATAATGACTTTGAACCTCTCGATGTGTTGCTAATTTAAGGGTTATTAAACTTAATTTTCTTTTTAAATTCTTGGCATCACAGCCGATATGGTCATGCAAGAAAAATAAATACAGTGTGTTTTTCTTCTTCCTACCCATGCATCTTGAATATTTTTAGGACTCTGAATAAAAAATCATTGAGCCAAACCCACAAAATGTGGAATGATTGTCCCAAAGAGATATCATACTCATAGTAACATAGTAACTTAGTAACATAGTAACTTTAACATGATTTCTATAGATAGACAATAGAGTAGAACATTGAAATTACCTTTGTATTGATTTCTTTAAATAGACTTTGTGATCATAATCAAAATTGTTCTGGGAAATGTGCTAATTATACACATCTTCAATTTTTTTTTTTTTTTTTAAATTGAAACTGGGGCACTGGGCCCGTATTTAAATCAATACTTAGCATAAGTAAGAAATTTACTAAGTAAATGGCTAAGTTAAGTAATTTACTTATCTCGTATTCAAATCGCATTTTAGACTTATACTTACGTAAGACAAAATCTAAGTAAAATACTTACCGGTACTGATAAGCATTGTGACGTCACACGGTCAATCAAAAGTAATGCGCAATTGATGCATTGCAATAAATGCACGCTGATATAATTGTGCGCAGGTTATAATACTGCGTAAGAAAACAATATGCCTGCCAATCAAGGCCTCCAAATAATTGGCTTAAGTCTGGTATGGAGTTGGCTTAGATTTAGAGTAAAATACTTAGCCAAAAGTGTGAATTGAATACCATAATTGGCTAAGTATTTTATCTAAACCAAATACTAAGTAAAAAGCTTTAATTTTGTCCTTAAGTATTGAATTGAATACGGGCCCTGGTCCTTATCAGTATGGCAATGGTCTGATGTTAGGATGTAGAACTTGCCAGTTAGAGCACACAATGGATAGATAATGATAATAATCATTGTTTAAACGTTCACAAAATTTTTAAATTTACTTCTATTTATAGCAGATTTAAAAAGTATAACATGTACCGTAAATCTCTGTGTATAAAACACACTTTCCGCAAAAAAAAATTAAAAGTCGGGGGTGCTCAAAATGCTACTTTTTAGTTGTTTTCGAAAATCTCTGTGTCTCAACATGAACTAGAAATATTGCAATCGGCAGTGGCAGCAATTTTGTGTCATCCTTATGTTTGAGGGAGGGACAAAAGGATGATGTAGAGATTGCCACTTGTGGCTCGGACTATTGTCAAGACTAGGAGCAGCATCACCAAAACAATATGTGTGTATAATGCATCTCTGTCAAAAATTTGAAAGAAATCCGTCAAGAAAATGTGGCAGTAACAGGGAACTAAATGGCCAAATGACCTTTGACCTAATAAAGGATAGAACAATGAGGGCAGCATCCCCCAAAAAGGAGAGATGTGTACCAACATAGATCTCTATACATCATTTGAAAGAAATCTTCATGAAATATATCTTGCAGAGCACACACTAGACATCCACCAAAATATGACCTTTCGACATTATAAAACATGGGACACTGGTGGCAGCATCACCAAAAACTATATGTGCATAGATTTTACCAACATACACTTCCATACAAAATTTGAAAGAAATCCGTCAAGGAATGATGCAGTTAGACCGCACACTAGAGTGCACACAAGACATCTATCAAAATATGACCTTTGACTCTATAAAAGACGGAACACTGGAGGGAGCATCACCAAAATCTATAGGCTTGTAGATTATACCAAGATACACCTTCGTTCAAATTCTGAAGAAAATCCCTGAGAAATATGGCCTATAGAGCGCCCACAAACCATCCAAGTTATACGTGTGTAGATTATACCACCATACAAAATTTGAAAGAAATCCATCAAGGAATGTGGCAGTTATTAGAGCGCACACAAGAATAGGACGCGACGTAACGCTGCTGAATCCAAAGTACCCCACCGGCATACTGCCGGGGGATACAATCACATAATGTGAATAAAGAATAGGATCTACTATTTGAAGTTAAACTACGTTCCTAATTTGAAGGAAAGAGAGTTTTTTTTTTTTTTTCTTATGCTTTTTCACATGGGCACTTTGCCGGCCGAAGCTCATCCAGGTCTTCAGCTCACTCAACCGTATCATCCAGCTCACTCACACGGGGGATATCGACTCACCACTCACAATCTAGGCTGTCCAAATTTCTGTTTGGACTCGGAGGAAAATTTATCTGTAATATTTAGTTTTAAAAACAACATTGTTACTATTATTTGTGACAAGTTCACAAGCACTTCAACTGCGCCTCGTAATAAATTAAAGTCCTTCCCAATTCCCTGACTTGGGTTTCCGTACCTTACCGAATGCTGCAATAAGATGCGATCTGATCTGGCTTGTTGCCTTCGGTGTCGGGGTCTTGGTCCTTAAAATAGGGGGCGTCTTATACATGGAGATTTAACTTAATCAAAGTCTTTTATAATAATGTTGTGAATGCCCAATATTCAATTAAAATTGATTTTTTGTTCTCATTTACAGAGCTCCAGTTTTAACAGGCCGAGGGGGTAGAGCATTTTTATCAAGAGCAGTACGAGCTGCTCTTCCGCTCCACCTCTTAATGCTTCTACTACTGGGTGTAGCATGTTTTATTCCAATGACTGAGGAAGATTACAGTTGTACCCTGACAAATAACTTTGCTCGCTCATTACATCCCATGCTACGCTATACCAACGGTCCACCACCTATTTAATGGCCTGCTAAAGTGAACATCCAGTGGCCTCTGTCTGTCCAGGGATGCTGTCTTTGGGTTATGCCTCCTGCCCACCATACCCATCTGAAGCCCACTGGTCAACTTCCATCTAATGCCTTTCTTGACGGCTCCTTTGGATATCAACACTGCCCATTTAAAGTACCTTGCATTTTTATGCCCATTTAGTGATGTTTCCCCATGTTGAAAAACAAAATCAGATGAGAACATTGTAGAGACAGTTGACACATACATGTACGCTGTATGTTAAACCCTGGTAATATCACTGCCTCCATACAGTATGTTGTAATCAGAATTTTAAGTAGCCACTGGCTTTTACTTTTTGGGAGAGTGTGTAAATTATCAATGAATACTTTGGAATACAATGTATTATACTTACAGAGCTCTGTGTTTTATTTATCACTCACATTGTCTGCTTAGAACCAGATGATAGAGCGGCAATGCCATTCTGGCTCTTAGCTCTTATTATCAGTGAAACTTTTACCATAGAAAACAAATGTTGTTGTTATTGTTTGAGATGCAGTGCTTTGAATAGCTTGCTTATCTAGTGCCTCCCTGTCATGAGTGACTCAAACCTGATAACAAGTACTCAGCATGCCATGTATAATAGCCTATTACTTTACGGAGAGAAGAAAGAATGCCTGTACATAGCTAAGTTGGGGAAGTTTACAACATGTTACATGCGTGTGATGTGTATATCATGCTTCTATGTGAACAAGTGGCCTATTGTAGAAATGTGAACGCAGCTGATTAATGTGTAAGGGTCTCTCCCTGTGGCTCTGATCGTTCCAAAATTAATGGATTCTGCTGGAAGTTTAGAAAGATTTATGTATTGCATTGATGGAATAGAACAGCTGAAACACTATTTTAATGCTACATGTATTATGTTTTCTATTCGTTTTAACCCTAACTGTACTGGGCTATTTTGAGCACCCTCTGACTGGGGGGGGGGGGGGGGGGGCCTGGGAGGCCCCCCTCTATGAACTCGGCCGTCGAATGTCCGATGAACACGAAAAATTTGCATATTTGTAGATATTTACGTAAGGAACAAGATGGTATAATTAGTTTTTTTTTTCTAATATGCAAATTTTTGTCATTATAGCCTAATTAATTATGCAAAATGCTAATTTTATGCATTTTACAGAAAACTTTACATATTTGTCCGTAGACTTGTGAAGAATCTTGAAAATGTATTGAATAAATGTTTCCTTCATCTCAACTTCATGAGGTTTCATTATTGTTATGATATTTGAAAATGCATAGGTCAATTTGCATAAATTATGAATACGCAAATTATTCATTCATGAAAGTCAAATCTGGAACTATATTTAGGGAACTAGAATCATTACAAAAATTGTCAGACTCCACTTTTTGAATGTTGAAACTCATTATTCATATGAAACTTCTTTTCTAACACAAAATAGTTATTTGATGTAATTAATAATGATAATTTATGCAAATTTGATGCGATTTTCAACTATCTATTTTCTTATGTATTTTATTGTTTTGTATTTCTTATTATATCTATTGTTTTATTTCTAATGTATTCTTTTGTTTTGGAATACATCAAGTTACTCTGGGAAACATATAAAAGCAATTTGATATCAATTCATATCTTCACATTTCTGCTTGTACATGAATATATGCAATTATAGCACTTTTTTGATGACATGCGCATACTAATTGTTATGTAACATCTTACAGGTATATCCGATTTTGACGAAAATGGTATCAAAATGTGCGCAAGACTTGAGGGAAAAAAGTCATGAAACGACAATTCAAAATTCCAAGCGGTTGGGGCGCGGTCTCTGAAAATGTCAAGGGGGGGCCTCCCATGCCCCCCCCCCCCCCCCAGTACAGTAAGGGTTAAGGGTATAGTGATATAGGTTTATTTATGTGACATGGTTTGATTCCAAATCATTTTGTGCTTTCTTCCATTCTACCATCTAGGATTTATTCATGAAATGTTATCATGCACTTCTAGTTATTTGTATTCATTAAAATCTAGATAAAGCATGCCTACACAAATAGAAGATTATTGATCAGAAAGATGCCAATCAAATGACTTTAATGTTTAGCAATAATTGTTTTGGAAAGATAATTAAAGTGGTTTGAAAGTATTCAAAACCATGAATAAATCATGTTATTGCAATGATTGAATATGATGTACACAGTGTTAAATAAAAAAACTCAAATGTTTAACATAAACATCCAGATTTTTGATGTAAAAATGAGGATTACATGTTTATGGATCGGTTTTTATTCTCACATCCCCCAAAACAAACAGAATCTGTTGAAAATGCTTACAAAGAAGTATCCCCCAAAGAACTGACTGCTTGTAGATATATTTTATAAATAGTGTCGAAAGTTTGCTGTGTACAGAATTTTAGAAATAGGTAATATGTATCTTGTGTAATATTTCTGCAATATAGAATAATTTATTTTCATTATTCTGTAGATACAGTTGTAAGTATGAATTTGTAAATGTGCATTACCAGTATGTAGACTTATCTGAAGAATGCAGTGTTTGGAAATCCTGACGTGAAATGTAAAATGTTTCATTCTTTCATCTCTTGCATCATCGATGTTAATTATTTTAATTATTTACCAGAGTTTTGATGACTGAAATAATGTGTTAATTGGGGCCAGTCACCACGAAATGAGTCCAGTGTCGCATTAGGCTCAATCGTAGTAATAGCGATGTATAGTGTGTATGTACTGAAAATTGACCCACCTACCACATTTAAGATTTTTCCAAAAATCGACTTATTAATGTCTTGTAGTTTATGTCCCCAGAGCTTAGGTCACGAAAATATCTCCTTCTAACATTTTTTGGCAAATAATATAGGCTATGTTACGCATCATTAACTTTACACCTAATTATCTCAAAACTGGGTAATCCCATTGTTTATAAAGTCCAATTAGGTTTTTGTTCATATTTCTGGATATAATTTATCAATTTTAATGTGTGACCCCTTAATTTAAAGCTTACTTAATGTAGATTCATATAATACTTAAAAACAGGAATAAAAATTTTGACCAACTGGACTCATTTCGTGGTGACAGGCCCCAATTATTAACGTCTTTGGTAAATTAAATATTTATTATCTCTCATGATATATTTTAGCTTATTAATAGCAATACGGCTTTACTTTTGGTATGTACTGAGAATGCAAGTTCAATAGTATTCAGCAGTTTTTAGATACATTTGTATTCAATGTAGTCATGAATTTTTATATTGAGTTTTTGCCAAAATTGTTAAATTATTTAAAATCATTAGGTAAATTTTACAGAAACATTCAGAATAGAGAAAATCATGAAGTTCAATAAGAATAAAGAAATTATACTAATTGTATAGTGCTCATGTCTGTCATTCTCGACACTTCTGAGGTCAAGTATGTTCTAATTTATTTGTCACATCCATGTTTTTGTATTCATTCCATTCATATGTTATCAAATTGTGCTGTGACACTTGTACTTTCTATTTTGTGAATGAGATGTTTAAAGTCTTTATCAGGGAGTTGCAGTCAAGTAGTTAATCAGAGTTAAAGGAATATAATGCTGCATGAATCATGATTTGTATACATTATTTGAAGTCATGACATTTACATCATTCTTTTAACATTGATTTCTGAGCTTCAAACAAGGAGTTTGGCGACGCCGTCCGAATCATACTGCTCCCAGTCAGCTATCAAGGATTGTTACGCATAGTTCTCTATTAAAATGATCGTACTTGGTTTGAAAGCAGCTCATAAGTGCATTGATTATGTTTTGTAGGGGTTTTGTAGTTGTATGATAATGTTTGTGTTGTTACAGATACATAATAACAATGTGGGGATACTGGATAGTATACGGTGGATCGACCGCTGCTACTCTAGGCGGTCTTGGTTGCCTGCTCATGAATCATAGTGCATTATTAGGCTTGATACTTTTTAGAATGATGTATTAATAAACAAATTGTTTTTCAGAACAATTTATTCCGGTTATAATCTGAAGGTCTTCTCAACTTCATTTATTTTTTACGTAGGGGGCTTTTCTCGAAAGGGTGCGTTGACTAGTCTTCCACATCAGCCATTTTAATAGAATTTAAGGGCTAGAAATTTTAGTCGTTTAAATCGAAATAATCAAAATAAACGCCTGATCTGCAAGACTACGTAAAAGCTAGTTTGATTTAATTTTTGATCTGTTTCTATTTTTATTATTTGAATTTAAACGACTTAAATTTCTATTCCTTAAATTCAATTATAAACGACTGATATGGAAGACTAGTCAACGCACCCTTTCGTCAAAACCGGGGGGGGGGGGGGGGGGTGATTTGGACGAATGGTCGCATTCCAGTCAACTCGACGCGACACTCCCAACGCACCCTTTCGGCACAACCGGGGGGGGGGGGCTTTGGACGAATGATCGCGTTCAAGTCAACGCGACGCTACCCACCCTTTCGGCATAAGCCCTTTCTCACAAAGGTTTCACGGCAAACCGCTGCACATGCGGGTACGTGCGTGGGATCCTCAATAAATTCATGCAAGTAATTCACATTATGAATTGATGATGATCATTACGGTCGCTAACGTTTTTAGGAAAAATACTCCAAAACAGAGAAGGTACGAAATATAGCCCAATAGCGTTGAACATAGTAAGGTGATGTTGTATGCCGATGATATGGCGATTATGTTCAGTGCCTTAAACCCAAAGGAGATAGAGAGTACAATGAATAGTGATCTAGACAGGGTTAAATCATGGCTTTGCCATAATAAACTATCCCTTAATACGGACAAGACCAACTTCTTACTTGTAGGGACACCCCAAAAACTACGACATATCGAGGCACCAATCGACATAAAGATAGATGGTCTGCAAATTAGACAGGTAGAACATGTGAAATATCTTGGGGTGTGGTTGGACCAGCACCTTAACTGGAATGAACACATGAAGCTTACTTCTAGCAAAATTGCTTCAAGGTTGGCACTGTTGAGACGTATCAGAAAATATCTAACGATAGACAGTGCCAAGTTATTAGCGAATGCACTGGTATTACCATATTTTGATTATTGCTGCACCTCATGGTCAAATTGTAATCAAGGTCTTCGGGATACACTGATTAAGTTGCATAAACAAATGGCTAGGATTGTTCTACAAATGAATGTACTTACACCAAGTTCAGAAATGTTCTCAAAACTCAAGTGGATGAACATGGAAAAACGTTGGCAATTCCAGAAATGTAAACTTATGTTTGATATTGTAAACGGTATTTCCCCCTCATATCTTCAAGATATGTTTACTCAGTCTGCAGCAACACATCGTTATAGCACTAGAATCGCTGATACTCGTGGATTAGTCGTCCCCAAAGTTAAAACTGAAAATGGTAGAAGGGCCTTTTCCTTTGAGGGTGCAATGACATGGAACAACCTCCCTAGTGAGGTAAGAAATGCACAAACTAAGCAGTCATTTTGCACCAGTTATTTTAGAAAAATGTAAATATAACCCAAGTACTCGCAAATAAGTAGCCTCTATCACAAACTTCAATATTTAGTAAATTACCAATTGCAGATCACTGTATTTCTCATAAATATCCTACAAATTACAAATAATTATGTTTAGACACACTGTCACCTCAATATAATATTTTTTCTTTTTCAAAATTTGTTTATGAATGATTTACTTGATGACTTGATTTTCATTTGACTTGATTTCTTTTTATGGATTTTTGTTTGTTTACTTGCTGAGTTTAAATTTACATTTGAGATTAAATCTGTAATTCTTTCTGGTATGTTTACTACTCACCATGTGATGATGTTTTCATGTATATGTATGTCTATGTCTATAAATGTATTTTATGTTATGCAGGGCCCCCAAGAATAACAGTATTTTAACTACTGATGGGGCTACCCTGTTGAAATAAAACGAAATAAATAAATAAATAAATAAATAAAATAACGACTTTTAAATCATGACCATTATTTGAACAATTGCTGAGGATTTAGTTGATTTTTGGTCTTAATCCATCACTCATAGGAGTATTCTATAGGCCTCCCAACTCGGACAGGGAAAACCTCCGACACCTCTCTGACTCCCTGCAGGACATCTCCAGGAGCATGAGAAACTTGTTGCTGGTGACTTCAACTTACCTCACATCGATTGGTCCAACCGCACAGTTTAGCCCCCATCACACCAAACTAGTTCTCACTACGTTCTAGAACCGTCCTAGAAAATCGTAAAACAGGTTGTGGTCGGGGCAGAAGGTGTAAAAAATGTCTATAATACGATCCAAGTTCGTTCTTAACATCTCATGGAATGATCTGCGATTACATAGTTTGGATAGACAGAGATCATACACTATTATAGAGATGAAAAGAGATCATTTCTTGACATGTTAAGGACGACACGGATTGCAAGTTTCCCCCTTGCCATTTGTCCCGTTCCTAACATCTCATGGAATGATCTGCGATTACATAGTTTGGATAGACAGAGATCATACACTATTATAGAGATAAAAAGAGATCATTTCATGACATGTTAAGGACGACACGGATTGCAAGGGTTTCCCCCTTGCCATTTGTCCCGTTCTTAACATCTCATGGAATGATCTGGGATTACATAGTTTGGATAGACAGAGATCATACACTATTATAGAGAAGAAGAAAAGAGATAATTTCATGACATGTTAAGGACGACACGGATTGCAAGGGTCCCTCCTTGCCATTTGTCCCGTTCTTAACATCTCATGGAATGATCTGCGATTACATAGTTTGGATAGACAGAGATCATACACTATTATAGAGAAGAAAAGAGATCATTTCATGACATGTTAAGGACGACACGTGTGTAAGGGTCCCCCCTTGCCATTTGTCCCGTTCTTAACATCTCATTGAATGATCTGCGATTACATAGTTTGGATAGACAGAGATCATACACTATTATAGAGCTGAAAAGAGATCTTAGCATGGCATTGAATGATCTGCGATTACATAGTTTGGATAGACAGAGATCATACACTATTATAGAGATGAAAAGAGATCATTTCATGACATGTTAAGGACGACACGGATTGCAAGGGTTTCCCCCTTGCCATTTGTCCCGTTCTTAACATCTCATGGAATGATCTGCGATTACATAGTTTGGATAGACAGAGATCATACACTATTATAGAGAAGAAAAGAGATAATTTCATGACATGTTAAGGACGACACGGATTACAAGGGTCCCTCCTTGCCATTTGTCCCGTTCTTAACATCTCATGGAATGATCTGGGATTACATAGTTTGGATAGACAGAGATCATACACTATTATAGAGATGAAAAGAGATCTTAGCATCGCATTGAATGATCTGCGATTACATAGTTTGGATAGACAGAGATCATACACTTTTCTACATAGGTTTTATTGTGTGTGTTATATGTTATGTAAATGTTTAATGTATTCTTCTTTTTTTTTCAATGGGGACAGTTTGTGGCAGCCTTTGATCTGGTTAGTTTTATATGGCTTGAATGTGGGCAACAACCTTTCCATCTCTCATCCATCTATATTATCTACTCAACACGCACATGATGAGTAACACTAAAATTTCCGTCTGCAATTTGATATCCTTAAATGTAAAAGGTATTCGGGAGAAAAATAAAAGAAGAAGCATTTTCAAATGGTGCAAAGAAAAAGGTGGGAATATTATTTTTTTACAGGAAACCTTTAGCACACAAGATATAGTTAATACTTGGAATTCGATGTGGGAAGGCGAATGTATATACAGCCACGGTACTAATCATGGTAAAGGGGTTATGATACTATTTGATAGTGGAGTAAATATTAAGATACGACACACAGTTATCGATGAAAATGGCAGATACATTTTTGCAGTTGGTTTTCTGCAGAATAAGGAGGTAATACTCGGAAATGTTTACTTCCCTGTTGGGAGCAAAGAGTTGGAACAATTGGAGTTTCTGGGCAAAGTTAGAAATATTTTGGAAAAAGATGAATTCAAAAATAAACCTCTCATTATTGGAGGGGATTTTAATATGGTTAGAGATGTACATTTAGATTACAGTGGACATAATGTTAATAAAAAACAGTCTAAGCTTAGCTATGAATTTGAAAAGTTTTTAATTGACTATAATGCCACAGACATATGGCGTGTCAAAAATAATTTTAAAAAACAATTTACATATCACCAACAGAATCCTAAAATGCATAGTAGATTGGACTACTGGGTTATTCCGGAGAGCATAGAAGATATGGTATTTAGCTGCAAAATATTACCTTCAATTTCACCGGACCACTCAGCAGTAGAACTGATTATTAAACTACATTCTTCTACTAATCCTGTAATAAAAGCAGGATATTGGAAATTTAATAACAGTTTATGTAACGATGCAGATTATGTGAAAAGTATGAAAGAAGAAATAACACGGTTGAAACTCAATTTATCCAAAGAGATAATAGATGATAGAATATTATGGAATTATGTTAAAATGGAGATACGAAGCTTTACAAGAACATACTGTAAGAAAAAAGCCAAAGAAAGAAAGGATAAGATTGTTGGTTTGGAAAAAGAAATTTCAAAGTTAGAGGAAGAATTACAAATACCAGCGAAGGTGAATGACAATTCTTTGATTAACGATTTGGAAAAGAAAAGAAGGGAATTTGTTGTGACACTGGCACTGGCAGTTCAGGGGTTTTGGGCAATAAATTATTGTCAGATGAGCATGATTTTATACCTTAGTTGTGACACTGGCAGGTCACGAATTGGAATGGGGTCCAGGGGGCGGAGCCCCCGGAAGTTCAGGGGTTTGGGGCAATAAATAACTGTCAGATGGGCACGCTTTTATACCTCATTTGGTGACACTGGTAGGTCGCGAATTGGCGTGGGGTCCAGGGGGAGGAGCCCCCGGAAGTTCAGGGGTTTTGGACAATAAATAACTGTCAGATGAGCATGCTTTTATATCCTAGTTGCGACACTGGCAGGTCACGAATTGGCGTGGGGTCCATGGGCGGAGCCCCCGGAAGTTCAGGGGATTTGGGCAATAAATTATTGTCAGATGAGCATGATTTCATACCTTAGTTGTGACACTGGCAGGTCACGAATTGGCATGGGGTCTAGGGGGCGGAGCCCTCGGACGCTTAGGGGTTTTGGGCAATAAATAACTGTCAGATGAGCATGCTTTTATACCTTATTTGGTGACACTGGTAGGTCGCGAATTGGCGCGGGGTCCAGGGGGAGGAGCCCCCGGAAGTTCAGGGATTTTGGGCAATAAATAACTGTCAGTTGAGCATGCTTTTATACCCTAGTTGTGACACTGGCAGGTCACGAATTGGCGTGGGGTCCAGGGTGCGGAGCCCCGGAAGTTCAGGGGTTTTCGGCAATAAATTATTGTCAGATGAGCATGCTTTTTATACCTTATTTGGTGACAATGGTAAGTCGCGAATTGGCGTGGGGTCCAGGGGGAGGAGCCCCCGGAAGTTCAGGGGTTTTGGGCAATAAATAACTGTCAGATGAGCATGCTTTCATACCTTATTTGGAGACACTGGTAGGTCGCGAATTGGCGTGGGGTCCAGGGGCGGAGCCCCCGGAAGTTCAGGGGTTTGGGACAATAAATTATTGTCAGATGAGCATGATTTTATACCTTAGTTGTGACACTGGCAGGTCACGAATTGGCATGGGGTCCAGGGGGCGGAGCCCTCGGACGCTTAGGGGTTTTGGGCAATAAATAACTGTCAGATGAGCATGCTTTTATACCCTAGTTGTGACACTGGCAGGTCACGAATTGGCGTGGGGACCGTGGGCGAAGCCCCCAAAAGCTCAGGGGTTTTATACGTCAAATTATCGTCAGATGAGCATATTTTAAACCTTATTTGTGACACAGGCAGGTCGCGAATTAGCGTAGGGTCCAGGGTGCGGAGCCCCCGGAAGTTCAGGGGTTTTGGGCAATAAATTATTGTCAGATGAGCATGATTTTATACCTTAGTTGTGACACTGGCAGGTCACGAATTGGAATGGGGTCCAGGGGGCGGAGCCCCCGGAAGTTCAGGGGTTTGGGGCAATAAATAACTGTCAGATGGGCACGCTTTTATACCTCATTTGGTGATACTGGTAGGTCGCGAATTAGCGTAGGGTCCAGGGGGAGGAGCCCCCGGAAGTTCAGGGATTTTTGGCAGTAAATAACTGTCAGATGAGCATGCTTTTATATCCTAGTTGTGACACTGGCAGGTCACGAATTGGCGTGGGGTCCAGGGGCGGAGCCCCCGGAAGTTCAGGGGTTTTGGGCAATAAATTATTGTCAGATGAGCATGATTTTATACCTTAGTTGTGACACTGGCAGGTCACGAATTGGCATGGGGTCTAGGGGGCAGGCCCTCGGACGCTTAGGGGTTTTGGGCAATAAATAACTGTCAGATGAGCATGCTTTTATACCTTATTGGGTGACACTGGTAGGTCGCGAATTGGCGTGGGGTCCAGGGGCGGAGCCCCCGGAAGTTTAGGGGTTTTGGACAATAAATTATTGTCAGATGAGCATGATTTTATACCTTATTTGGTGACACTGGTAGGTCGCGAATTGGCGTGGGGTCCAGGGGGAGGGGCCCCGGAAGTTCAGGGGTTTTGGACAATAAATAACTGTCAGATGAGCATGCTTTTATATCCTAGTTGTGACACTGGCAGGTCACGAATTGGCGTGGGGTCCATGGGCGGAGCCCCGGAAGTTCAGGGGTTTTGGGCAATAAATTATTGTCAGATGAGCATGCTTTTTATACCTTATTTGGTGACAATGGTAAGTCGCGAATTGGCGTGGGGTCCAGGGTGCGGAGCCCTCGGACGCTTAGGGGTTTTGGGCAATAAATAACTGTCAGATGAGCATGCTTTTATACCTTATTTGGTGACACTGGTAGGTCGCGAATTGGCGTGGGGTCCAGGGGCGGAGCCCCCGGAAGTTCAGGGGCTTTGGACAATAAATTATTGTCAGATGAGCATGATTTTATACCTTAGTTGTGACACTTGCAGGTCACGAATTGGCATGGGGTCCAGGGGGCGGAGCCTTCGGACGCTTAGGGGTTTTGGGCAATAAATAACTGTCAGATGAGCATGCTTTTATATCCTAGTTGTGACACTGGCAGGTCACGAATTGGCGTGGGGTCCAGGGGGCGGAGCCCCCGGAAGCTCAGGGGTTTTTGGCAATAATTTTCTGTCAGACAAGCATGCAGGGGCCCGCCTTAGGCCCCCTGGTGGGGTCGAGGGGGTAGAGCCCCGGAAACTTAGGGTTTTTAGGCATTTAATTACAGTCAGATGAACATATTTTGATACCTTTTTTGTGACACTGGCAGGAACCCAATTGGCGCGAGATCCAGGGGGCCGAGACCCCAGAAGCTCAGGGGTTTTAATCATTAAATTACCGTCAGATTAGCATCCAGCTTTCCGCTTTAGGGCCCTAGGTGGGGTCTAGGGGGCAGAGCCACTGGAAGTCAAGGGGTTTTAGGCATTTATTTACGGTCAGATGAGCATATGATACGTTTGATATCTACCCCTTTCATTTCCTTCTTTTGTTTTCCTTCTTTTTTTTCCCTTCTGTTTTCCCCTTTTTTAAACCTTTTTTTTTCTCCTTTATTTTTTTCCCAGGGGGGCAGGGCCCCCCCCCCCCCCCCCCTGGATCCGCCATTGGATCAAGATAATAGAATATTGGCTGAATCTTGCTTGAAAACACATGCACTGCACACAGATATGAACGAATAGGACTATATATACAATAAACATGTGGCATATGAAAGATTGGTCCAAACTTTGCGGTTATTTATTGTCATATTTCACATTCCAGGGCATTTTAACAGTTTCATCCTTTTCAGTGGATTTATTCTTCTGACCTGATATATAATTATTCAAAGAGCCCACACATTGTTTGTCATATGATTTATAAAGAAAAGAAATGTACTGTATATGAAAGGAACATTAAAGTGAACTCTTAGTTCATATCTAAGCTCCAACTAAGATAGCATAATCCACCGATTTATAAATTGTCAACTTCTTTATCTCACTTGTAGCAAGTATCTTAATTATGTAACTCCATGAATATGATGAAAGTTAATGAAATAAATGTAGTGTTCATTTTAAACATTTAATTTTTCATTTGTTATTTTTCATTTTGTGTGCGGATTGAAATAAATTGGGATGAATTGGTCAAATAGAGGTCGTACTCAGTAAATATGAATCACTTGCCAGCAGGGGCGTACGCAGGATTTTTTCAAGGGGGGGGGGGGGGGTTTAAAATCGGGCCCAAAATATTTTGCTCCCGAAAATTTGAAAATCGCGCCGGCCGAAAAGTCGCTCAGGGGGGGGGGGGGGGGGGGGGGGGTAAGCGGACACATTATTTTTTTTTTTGGAGTCCAAAAAAAAAAAAATCGCAACGACATAGCCAGCTGAAAAGTCGCTCAGTAGGGGGGGGGGGGGGGGGGTAAGCGAACATTTTTTTTTTTTTTTTTGTCTCGAAATTTGAAAATTTGAAATTTTTCTTCGTTGGGGGGGGGGGGGGTATGGTCACCTTAATTAGGTTAGCCGTGGGCATAATTATTATTATTTTTTTTTTTTTATAATTTATAATTTTGTTTATAATTAAAGTTTTTTTTTAGGGGGGTTTACACACATAAAAATACCAAAGGGGGGGGGGTTAACCCTTAAACCCCCCCCCCCCCTGCGTACACCCCTGCTTGCCAGGCTCACAATGTGTTTATCATCCTTAACACTTTCATCATACACCAATATATTTCATATTTTCTTGACTATTTTATAGCGATTTGCATCAATAGTGAGGGATGGCAAGTATGGAGAATTTTTTTTTTAGTGTGTGTGTGTCCTAATCATACAGTAATATCTGGAGAGCACTTCTAACAGACAGTATTTCGTTTTAAAGGTATAGACCAGTTTTGGAAACGCCCCCCTCTCAAAAAATGAAATGGAAGTTCTTACTACCAATCATGTGAAAGAATATGGTTTGACTAATATGTGATGATACAAATTTTGCTGGGAAACCGCCTACTAATTGATATATTTGGTAAATTATTATATCTAACCGGACTGGATAGATATCGCGTAGTCCCATATACATCTTTCTGTGTACAGTGCTTGTAAATTTACCAAGACTGGGCCAAATTTCTTATCATTTTGATGATTCCAGAACCTTGCAGTACACACCAATACTTATATGCTAGATGATCAATCTTTTCTGATCGATTCCACAACGTTTCTTTCACAATGCAATTGCATGACCAGAACTGGTCTATACCTTTTAGCGCTACGTACCTCCAGATTTATTAAATATTATGTGACAACACACCCTTTGCCTGCATAATTTTAGGGCAGGATTTCAAAAAAATATCCTGACAGCTAAACAACTACAAGAGACTAGTTAATGAAATAAAGACAAAATACTTGTCCTATTTGAAAGACTTGGAAGGTAGGAGGTACTAGATTAGGAGGGAAGACAAGAAGCAATTGGGAAAAAAAACATGACGTTATACAAAGAAGAAAAAACAACATTATGACGTACGTCGATAGAATTAGAATTGCAAAGGAGTGTGGATAAATGTTACAATTAATCTCCAAGAAGGGAGAAGATACCATGGTAGAGAGATAGATAGGTCGATGGATGGATGGATGGATAAAGAAATAGATAGACAGACAATGAATGGATAGATAAATATGATATTTGCCATTGAGCCATTCTCTTCCATAGCTGAATTCAGATCCATTCATGTTCATAAAAAATGTATTGTTTACACATGTATTCATTGTTCAGGTTAAGCAGGAAAAGTTACCAAAATGATGGCACTAGCATTTATCATTTCAATATCCATCTGCACCGATCAAAAACATTAACTACCTAATAGACTGAAATGCAATACAGCTAGGTGCTGTACATTACATGTAGCAGTATTACATACTCC
Organism: Strongylocentrotus droebachiensis; assembly: GCA_035222895.1. NCBI lineage: Eukaryota > Metazoa > Echinodermata > Echinoidea > Camarodonta > Strongylocentrotidae > Strongylocentrotus > Strongylocentrotus droebachiensis. The sequence continues at coordinate 354,971 of JAVYIG010000447.1, forward strand.
ACGTAATCCACCCACTTTCATTGTCCAATTCAGAACAGACGAGGATCAGAATTTGGAACGTATTGCAAACGATTTAAAGACATGATGGTTGACGCTTTCTATTCTTGAACTTCACCAAAAATTGGAGACATTTAAAAAAGTTAATCATGCATTCGCCTTTAGTGCTGAATTCTGAAATCTGTGTTGCTTTAACATGGCAATGTCTGTTTCATTCATTGTCATCTACAAAAGAGATTACAAAAAAACATGATGGTGATTAACACTATTCATTCTTCAATTTCATCAGAATAGTAGCATTTAGTAGCATTCCCTTCCAGTGTCAATTCTTTCATTGTCAGAAATGGATGAAGACAAACAAGATGTGTTTGGTGTTATCTCATCTTCAATCTCATCAGAACAGTAGCATTTGGTGTTAATCCATTCCCTTCTAGTGTCAATTTTGTCATTGTCAGTTACAAAATGGATGAAGACAAGCAAGATGTGTTTGGTGTTATCTGATCTTCAATCTCATCAGAACAGTAGCATTTGGTGTTAATCTATTCCCTTCCAGTGTCAATTTTGTCATTGTCAGTTACAAAATGGATGAAGACAAGCAAGATGTGTTTGGTGTTATCTGATCTTTAATTTCATCAGAACAGTAGCATTTGGTGTTAATCCACTCGCTTCCAGAGATGACTCCAGATCGGTGTATGTCCTATTAGGGAATGTCGTCACCAGAATGTAGTCAGGGGAATGTGGTTTCCTGTAACAACAAAATTATGGAGGGAATTTACAGTGCTGGTATAAACTCTTTTATCTAATCTTACTCCGTAATTCAGTAACAAATTGGGTCAAAGCACATACAAATGAACTACACATGCAATATGGCGCTAAAGTCAGTCAGCCAGTAGAGCGTCCGCCTCACAACCGGGAGGTCGTGGGTTCGAACCCCGGCCGCATCTTACCAAAAGACGTTAAAAGATGGAAGTTGTTGCTACCTTGTTTGGCGTTCAACAATAAGGGATAGAGCAACGTCGATCTGGCGCTGCTCAGTGGCTGCCGGGCTCACGATCAATTGGGCAAAAAGAATTTCCGTTTCGGTTTAATAAAATTTGGAGTGGACTATTAGGCTATTATTATTATTATTATTCAGATATGAAGCAGCCCCAAAAAAAGAATTTGTGTTATCTCCTAGCTGATGACATAAAGTTGATACACTTCACAATTCTGTATGTTATAGCACAGAGCTCAATGAATATGTGTAGGACCTTTGTTGTATGCAGTCGCAATTAATTTACACATAAAACAATAATAGCAGGGTTTTTTGGAGTAGAAAGGGGGGGGGGGGGAGCTGTTTCTTGCGTCATATCTGAATGAGCCTTTATTCCCCCCCCCCCCCCACCCTATCAAATGACAAAAAAATATGCAAATAATGAAAAAATATATTCCTAATCGGGTGGTTACCTCCCTTAAACCCACAATCTGTTACATCAAGTTAAAAATGAAATACACATGCATTGTGAAGCTTACTCTCAAAACAATAGATAACACTCTTCAACTTTTAAATTACAAAAATCTCCTTCAAAGCCTGTCGACTGTACTAGTTTGGCCAGGGAGATTAGACCTCCCTGCAAGGTCACTGACAGGTGGTTATCTCATCAAATCAGCTCTCGATTAACATAAGAAAAAGGGGATCATGGGGGACCAACAGGCACCGATTAGGTATTTTTTGCCCTATAGAGGGCACAAGTAGCTATCAGTAGTGCAGTGGGGCTTTAATACCTTCCTACCTCAAACCCAGTCTTTATTAGCTAAATCATATTCTACATCATACAAGGTCACAATCAAAACATGCTCAATCAAAATGTAATTAATTTGCATATTATGTAAATCTACCTCTGTTTATCAAGATGCATCCTCAGATCTCCTATGGTGTCTGTAAATCTCAACTTCAAGATGTAAGTATGGTCTCCGCTCTCCGATTTGACACGCAGGGTTGTGACATCACTCCGCGGCAATGACCTTGCAGAGACAGGGCGATTGGATTGACCGGTCTTACCAGAGAGGGCTCTCTCTTTGATATCCCGAACTATGGGGGTGTTGACTACCGTGACGGCGTTGGGTATCGTCTCCTCCTGATCATAAAAGGCCATACAACAAAATTGTAATCTGGGGGGTTTTTCACAAAGAGCTAAGTTGAACTTATCTCTATTAGTTGGACTTAAAATCATGGAAAGCCATTAGCATCTTTAAAAATATTCTTCTAAAGTTATTTTAAATGGCTTAAAGGTACTATGTCCCATTTGCAGGCCAACAAAATGAAAAGGTTAAATTCCAACGGCATTTGAAAGATAATACTAATTTAGAACTTCCCTAAAAAGGTGAGGCTTGAAAGTGTCTTCAAGTGGGAAAATAACGACTATTAGTTGTCAAATCGACTTAGGAGCTATAGAGCCAATAAGTAATAGTCTTGATTTTCAGACCATTGTTCCGAATGGTCATACGTTTTATGCTGCGCAAAGATTTAATCAGTTTAATTTTGGCCATCACAAGAAGTGGGTTATTGATGTTGACAAATGCTCATGTACCCTTTACAGCTCATTTTATGTAAGTTATTAACAAAAAAGAAAAAAGGCCAGTCAGTCACTCAATAGTGTCTGACAGTGAAGTCTAGCGAGTAAACAGGTTTCCTTGCATAATTTGAATATTAGGACACTGCTAACGTTTAAATTTCACAGATAGGACATACATGACATATTCATAATTCCTGCTAAGTTCTACAGAATTTGAGGTTGGCTGCAAAAGGGACATAGTACCTTTAAAATGTTGATTCAAATCATTCATATTTTCTATCAAGGAGATGTCATGTTTTTAATGTGGAATTTATAAAAAGTCTAAAATACTTGAATTTTTGCTTTTGAATACATTTCATTTTAATGCTACAAATGGCTCTCCATAATATTTAAGTCCGGCTTAGAGTTAAGTTCAACTTAGGACCTAAGTACACACACATGTATGTGTAACACCCCCCAGAAGTCTAGAAAGAACTCTGATAACAGAGAGATTGATGCTATCCTACAGATAGCTTATATGGACAGCCTATGGACAACTTAAATAGCCTCATGCATCAACTAATGACACTAAAATGCAGGTACAGATGTGTATTACATATTCTGGAAAATGATTTCTATAGGCAATCATCATCATTTGAATTTGAATTTATTAACAACATATCACAATATTACAAATGCATTCAAGTGGGTAACAAAGTAACAACAATTAAACAGTTGATGTTGTTTACATATATCCATACATGAGTTACAAAGAAAAGGAAAATATCCATAGTTGAACCATATATAGACAATCATCATCATTTGAATTTGAATTTATTAAAACATAACACAATGTTACAAATGCATTCAGGTGGGTAACAAAGTAACAACAATTAAACAGTTGATGTTGTTTACATATATCCATACATGAGTTACAAAGAAAAGGAAAATATCCATAGTTGAACCATATATAGACAATCATCATCATTTGAATTTGAATTTATTAAAACATAACACAATGTTACAAATGTTTTCAAGTGGGTAACAAAGTAATAATAATAATAATAATAATATTCAGTTCTTGTATAGCGCATATCACATTATATAACGTCTCTATGCGCTTCCAAAGAGCTTTGGAAATTATTACCCTAGCTTTAGCTCCGGCAGCCGTAATCAGCGCACAGTGCATTTCAAGGAATAATCCTACCAGGTACCCATTTACCTCACCTGGGTAACAACAATTAAACAGTTGATGTTGTATATCATGTCATATCAAACCTGTAAATTAGCCATAACTTAATAATACGTAGAGATCTGGTTGGATTCCTAAAAGATACATAAAAGTGTGGCTGGAATTGAAATTAACAGAGGAAGTGATTCAAATAAAGGATATTTTAAACTTAAAATGTTGTTAAAGGGAGAACCAAAAGATAGCACGAGAGCTAATTGTCATCCTCATTTTACTCCCCATGGTGATACTCCCTCCCTCCACTTCTTCTTGTCTCGAGCATCCTACTCCCCATGGTGATACTCCCTCCCTCCACTTCTTCTTGTCTCGAGCATCCTACTCCCCATGGTGATACTCCCTCCCTCCACTTCTTCTTGTCTCGAGCATCCTACTCCCCATGGTGATACTCCCTCCCTCCACTTCTTCTTGTCTCTAGCATCCTACTCCCCATGGTGATACTCCCTCCCTCCACTTCTTCTTGTCTCAAGCATCCTCCTCCCCATGGTGATACTCCCTCCCTCCACTTCTTCTTGTCTCGAGCATCCTCCTCCCCATGGTGATACTCCCTCCCTCCACTTCTTCTTGTCTCGAGCATCCTACTCCCCATGGTGATACTCCCTCCCTCCACTTCTTCTTGTCTCGAGCATCCTACTCCCCATGGTGATATTCCCTCCCTCCACTTCTTCTTGTCTCTAGCATCCTACTCCCCATGGTGATACTCCCTCCCTCCACTTCTTCTTGTCTCAAGCATCCTCCTCCCCATGGTGATACTCCCTCCCTCCACTTCTTCTTGTCTCGAGCATCCTCCTCCCCATGGTGATACTCCCTCCCTCCACTTCTTCTTGTCTCGAGCATCCTACTCCCCATGGTGATACTCCCTCCCTCCACTTCTTCTTGTCTCGAGCATCCTACTCCCCATGGTGATACTCCCTCCCTCCACTTCTTCTTGTCTCGAGCATCCTACTCCCCATGGTGATACTCCCTCCCTCCACTTCTTCTTGTCTCAAGCATCCTACTCCCCATGGTGATACTCCCTCCCTCCACTTCTTCTTGTCTCGAGCATCCTACTCCCCATGGTGATACTCCCTCCCTCCACTTCTTCTTGTATCGAGCATCCTACTCCCCATGGTGATACTCCCTCCCTCCACTTCTTCTTGTCTCGAGCATCCTCCTCCCCATGGTGATACTCCCTCCCTCCACTTCTTCTCGTCTCGAGCATCCTACTCCTCATGGTGATACTCCCTCCCTCCACTTCTTCTTGTCTCGAGCATCCTACTCCCCATGGTGATACTCCCTCCCTCCACTTCTTCTTGTCTCGAGCATCCTACTCCCCATGGTGATACTCCCTCCCTCCACTTCTTCTTGTCTCTAGCATCCTACTCCCCATGGTGATACTCCCTCCCTCCACTTCTTCTTGTCTCGAGCATCCTACTCCCCATGGTGATACTCCCTCCCTCCACTTCTTCTTGTCTCGAGCATCCTACTCCCCATGGTGATACTCCCTCCCTCCACTTCTTCTTGTCTCGAGCATCCTACTCCCCATGGTGATACTCCCTCCCCCTCCACTTCTTCTTGTCTCGAGCTTCCTACTCCCCATGGTGATACTCCCTCCCTCCACTTCTTCTTGTCTCTAGCATCCTACTCCCCATGGTGATACTCCCTCCCTCCACTTCTTCTTGTCTCGAGCATCCTACTCCCCATGGTGATACTCCCTCCCTCCACTTCTTCTTGTCTCTAGCATCCTACTCCCCATGGTGATACTCCCTCCCTCCACTTCTTCTTGTCTCGAGCATCCTACTCCCCATGGTGATACTCCCTCCCTCCACTTCTTCTTGTCTCGAGCATCCTACTCCCCATGGTGTGATACTCCCTCCCTCCACTTCTTCTCGTCTCGAGCATCCTACTCCCCATGGTGATACTCCCTCCCTCCACTTCTTCTTGTCTCGAGCATCCTACTCCCCATGGTGATACTCCCTCCCTCCACTTCTTCTCGTCTCGAGCATCCTACTCCCCATGGTGGTACTCCCTCCCTCCACTTCTTCTTGTCTCGAGCATCCTACTCCCCATGGTGATACTCCCTCCCTCCACTTCTTGTCTCGAGCATCCTACTCCCCATGGTGATACTCCCTCCCTCTACTTCTTCTTGTCTCGAGCATCCTCCTCCTTTAGACCTACCCTACTGCTTTCTTTCTCCACCATATCTTTCCATGAAATGTTTGGTCTTCCCTTCCCATAAATAAGCTTTTATTGAACAACTTTAAAATAAGCTTACCTTTAGCAAATCAGCCACTGATGACCTGACGTCAATGACCTTTCCACCCGATGACATGGTAGGGTGTAGCTTGCCGAGGAACTGATCTACTGACATGGGGTCCACTACAGAGATGACAGGGAAATTCAATTCAATTCAATATGGTTTATAAAAACATGCAAGTAGTAGTCCTAGTACTTTCTGTTTACAGTGTAAAAAGTGGTCATATAATATGTTCACTAATTTAAAAAAATAATAATAATAATAATTTTGTTAAGTACAAAGTCATTGCAAACAGGTGGTCTGTATAGAGAGGTGGCCACTGAGTCAGGTTTGATTGTATTTGCACTATGAACTTCAGGCAAGTAAAGATATTTATAAATAAATATACAGTGAATGTGAGGCCACCCAAGGGAAAAAGAGAAAGTGGCGACTGTAGACAGGTGGCCTTTCTAGACAGATTCTACACCAGGAATTTCTTTCTCAAGAGAAACGAAACACATGTACACTTCAGACAGGTGGCCTTTCTAGACAGATTCTACACCAGGAATTTCTTTCTCAAGAGAAACGAAACACATGTACACTTCAGACAGGTGGCCTTTATAGAAAGGTTGCTACTAAGACAGGTTTGATGGTATTTGCACCATTAATGGAAATATTTTTAAAAAATGATTCTTTAGATCATTATGAATGTAATAGTTTGGCTGCTAAGATATGAAAGAGCATTATCTATATGGAATTCATTCAGCACTTTGCTGGCCCTCACCAGAAAATATATTGATCATGTTACACAACTTTGAAGAAATTACAAATAAAAATGTATCAGTTAAATACTCTGATCATACAGAACTCAAATTCCTATGAAATAATATTGATTATTACTAACCTGGGGGCTTGGTTGTTTCTCTTTATAACTTGAGTGGTCCATGCTCCTGACTGACAGGTGGTCCACTGCTTGCCATACTGGTAGCCCTATCCAGGTTAGAGGGTACCAGTCTTGATGGCCCATCATTGCACCCACCAACGGCTAGCCCAGTACCAGGGAAGAACTCCCAGTTACGTTGGTCTTTAAAAGCCACATCTCTCTAATCATCCACCTTGAAAATGAGGAAATAAGAGATTTAAGAATACAAAATATAACCATGCATTTAGTGTACCTTGAGGGCAATGCCCCTAAATGGAGTCCTATGGTTGTATGATGCATGCTCCGATTTCAACATCCCACATTCACCAAATTTTGTTTATCTTCAATCCTGAACCCAACACGACACCTGACCTAGTCCACTGCCTGAACTGCTTCCGTGTCCTTGGTCTGATCCGCTGAGAAAATAACTCATCCTCAATGCTCAAAATGGAGACAGTCCTTTCATTCACTCATTCACCAGGTGTATTTTGGGTGATCGTGCAATTAATAGTAAAGACATCTCGCTCTGTGTGGGATGCGTGAAAGGAAGGAGAACAAAGATGTTTGATGATGATGATGATGGTGATGATGACGATGATGATGATGGTGGTGGTGGTGATGGTAACGATGATGAGGATGGTGATGATGATGTTGGCGATGATGTTGATGGTGGTGGTGGTGATTATAACGATGATGATGAGGTTGGTGAAGATGATAATGGTGATGATGATAGTGATGGTGTTGATGATGATGATGATGATGATGGTGCTGGTGGCGGCAATGATGATTTTGATGATGATGAGGAAGGTGATGATGATGATGATGATGGTGATGAGGAAGGGGATGATATTGGTGATGATGATAGTGATGATGATGATGATGATGGTGATGATGTTGATATGATGATGATGATGAGGAAGGTGATGATGATGATGAGGAAGGTGATGATGATATTGGTGATGATGATAGTGATGATGTTCATGAGGATGGCGATGATGATAATGATGATGACAATGGTAATGATGATAATGATCATGCATGATTATGAAGTTAAACATCCTTTTGCATATTGGTATGCTCCCCAAGGTTATACAGATATTGAGAAATTACGTGATGCATGTTCTCTTTACCCAGGGTAGCCATATAATTATTATTGCTTTTTTTACAGGCCCTGCACTCATATTGACCCAGCTTTGCTATACGTACCCTTTTACAGGCCCTGCACTCATATTGACCCAGCTTTGCTATACGTACCCTTTTAAAACTCCTGGGTCAAGAGAGACAAATGTGGGCAAAACACCTTGTCCAATGATGTAAGCACCATGCATGCAAGGATCAAACCTGGGACCTCTCATACGAGAGTCAAGAGCCTTTTACCAATATACGTACCACAGTGCTCCAAGTCACTGCAGACACAGATATACAAAGCTTCACTTTGGAACGATACAAAAGAGAAAGGGCTCACCTTGATTGGGACACCATCAGGATATCTAGACTGCAGCTCGGTTGGGAAATAACCTTCTGTAAGATCTTGCATGCATTGCTATGACCAGAAAAAAGAGATAGGCATAATAATCATCAGGTGATCAAAATTGAAAAAAATACCTCTTTCAAGTCAAGGGTCATTCCATGTCAAATCACCCAATGGTTTTAACCCCACCATTTTTTATTTTGATGAAACTTTGTGTACTTGTTGAATGTGATCTCACAGCACCAAATTCCAAATTTTAGGTCAATCGGGTGAGGGGTTTGGGAGATACGGCCAACCAAATTTTGAGATTTTTTCAAAAATGGGGTTGGCGGGCCTACCTTTGAGCCCTTGTATTTCGGAACCTAATGGGTCAATCTTCACAAAATTTGTATTGTTGGAAAGGGTATACAATAAGGATTCCAAATCTGCCGCCATTTTGAAAATTCGTACATGTTGGGGTACTTTGACCTCTTGACCTAAGATTTGACCTTGAAATTGACCTTGTGGATCACGTGACCTTGACAACATTTTTCATGAAATGTAATCTCTGACATGTTCACTAAAACATATAAAAGTTTCAGAGATATAATATTTTTTGTTTAGGAGCAATAAGGATTGAAAGTATCCATATTCACAATAAACCCTATTATAATGTATACAATACATGCAATATGCACAGTACAACATACATCTTCCACATGGTTTTTTGTTCTAGTCATATCCATTCTAAATTTCAGCAGTACTTGAATAAAAATAAAATGATAAGTTCATATAGGCCTAAAGGGTTAACAGGATGTATGGCTTCCGGCCTCTGAGTCGGTTGTAGGATAATTACCCCCCTGGAAAATTAACCCCAGGAAATGTCTCACCCCCCCCCCCCCCCCTCTGAGGACAATTACCCCCCGAGGACTATCACACCCAGAGGACAATCTGTCCCCCCCCCCCCCCCCCCGAGGACAATTACCCCCGGACAATTACACCCTAGGACAATTACCCACTAGGACAATTAGCCCCCCCCCCCTATTCATTAAAGGAAAAGACCATCCTGGTAATAAGTTGGGTTTTAATCAAAGCAGATTTTTTTTTTGGGGAGGTAATTATCCTTGAGGGGTAATTTTCCAGGGGGGGGGGTAATTGTCCAGGGGGTAATTGTCCAGGGGGTAATTGTCCTCTGGGGGAGGGGGGGACAGATTGTCCTAGGAGGTAATTGTCATCTGGGTGTGATAGTCCTCGGGGGGTAATTGTCCTCGGAGGGGGGGGGGGGGGGACATTTCCTGGGGTTAATTTTCCAGGGGGGTAATTATCCTACAACCGACTAAAGCCATACATCCTGTTAACCCTTTAGGCCTATATGAACTTATCATTTTATTTTTATTCAAGTACTGCTGAAATTTAGAATGGATATGACTAGAACAAAAAACCATGTGGAAGATGTATGTTGTACTGTGCATATTGCATGTATTATATACATTATAATAGGGTTTATTGTGAATATCTGTAAGTATGGATACTTTCAATCCTTATTGCTCCTAAACAAAAAATATTATATCTCTGAAACTTTTATATGTTTAAGTGAACATGTCAGAGATTACATTTCATGAAAAATGTTGTCAAGGTCACGTGATCCACAAGGTCAATTTCAAGGTCAAATCTTAGGTCAAGAGGTCAAAGTACCCCAACATGTACGAATTTTCAGAATGGCGGCAGATTTGGAATCCTTATTGAATACCCTTTCCAACAATACAAATTTTGTGAAGTTTGACCCATTAGGTCCCGAGATACAAGGGTTCAAAGGTAGGCCCGCCACCCCCATTTTTGAAAAAATCTCAAAATTTAGTTGGCCGTATCTCCCAAACCCCTCACCCAATTGACCTAAAATTTGGGATTTGGTGCTGTGAGATCACACTCAACAAGTACACTAAGTTTCATCAAAATCAAAAATGGTCGGGTTAAGATTTTCAGATTTTTTGGGTGATTTGATATGGAATGACCCTCAAGGCCCTTGTCGATAGCTTTATTACACAAGTTGGCCAGAAAAAGATTACAACTTATATTACTGTCACTTGCCTCTGGACTTTTGTTGATTTTTATAAAAAAATAAAAAAAAATGTTGATATTTGGATAGTTCAAATGCACCACAATTAAAAAAAAAAAAAACCAAAATATACAAGTAAAGTTTTATATATTCGAGATCGCCCTTCTTGTAATAATTCATCATCGCTCATCATTTAGTATCTGGAAGCTTTGGAATAGAATGGTATTATGACAGATTATTGTGGTTGATAACAATTAAGGCTTAATGGACGTAATAATGGCATGGTTTCAAACCCAGAGCTTCCCCTGCACTGCTCTATACCACTGAGTCATCATGCTTCCTTTAAAATAGATATTGTTACCTGTGTTTCTGGTTCGTCGTACGAACGGAATGGTCCGTTGAACATGATGATCCCGTTTGCGTACAGGGTGAGGGGAATGCTATCGACCGTCTTGAAACGTGCTCCACTCACAGTGTGCTGAATCTTCTTCTCTCCTTCTCTAGCAACGATGTTCAGTTCCTGGATGTTCTTCAGGACCAGGTCAAAGTTCGGAAGGCAGTTCTCCGATGAGACGAGCGATGACCCTGAGGAGAGAGAGAGGCGTAAGAAGGGAGGGACACTACTGTACAAACAAGCATTATTTCAAATGCTATAGGTATACTATCGTAAGACAGAGACTTCAGAGGACACAACTTTTCGATTTTTATATTCAACCTTTTCATCACCATCTTCTACATCAATATAATTACATGCATCATAATTATCAATGGTATTCATAAATATTGTTTTGATCTTGCATACACATATTTACTATCATTATCACTATGAACATAAACATCACTATCGTCCCAATGACAATGATCAACATCACATTATTGCCATCATCAACATCACCATCATATAATCATCATCACCATCATCGTCATAATTGATATGAAAAAAACACCATCATCACTATTAGCATTATCCTCCTCATCATTGCCATCATCAACATCACCATCATAATCATCATCACCATCATCGTCATAATTGATATGAAAAAAACACCATCATCACTATTAGCATTATCCTCCTCATCATTGCCATCATCAACATCACCATCATAATCACCCTCATCGTCATAATTGATATGAAAGAAAAAAACATCACCATTAGCATTATCCTCCTCATCATTGTCATCATCATCAACAACACCACCACATCATCATTGGTTTGTTGACAATTAAACCAGGAGTTGGCTGAATTATTTTCCTTTTTAGTTCAGAAGACACCGTAGCTTATTTTACGTCTACCATAGCGCGTATGGAATTTATGCTAATGCTAATTCAGAGCGACGTGTCAGCAGATGCCATGTTTCTTTCGTTAGGAAAGGACGTTCAGGAGACGAAAGTCTACTATGTTGTTTTAGTTAGCCAGGAAATGTCGCCATAGAAATAAGTTTATCTTTAAAACATCATGCTCTTCATTTGTGGTGATTTAATAATGTGTTTTGGTCAGGATGTTGAGGAAAAATGATATTACATAATCAATGTGTACCGAGTACGGACTACGGTGTATAAATTGCTATGCACAAAACTGTATAGTGATAGGGTCTACGTTGTATCAGTTACATTGGAAGTCTTATTACTTTTAGAAATGACAATGCATAACATACAGACGCGATGTTAAATATCGCCTCATCTATGTAGATATGTTTGATACCATGTATTCAGGTGGTTTAATACATGATTTAAGCTGGGGCTTATTGTTGGCCATTTAGAGTGATAGTTTAAGTGAGAAAGTTGAGTTAGTAAAAACATGAATGAACAAAACAGAGTAAGCTTATAAACTGGAAATGTTTGCTCTATAAATGGAAGTTTGTGAGTTATGATGTAAACAAAACAACAAAACAAAACAACATCTCGTTAATCAAATGTAAGATTAAACCCCTAAGGGTTTAATCTTACATTTGATTAACGAGATGTTGTTTTGGTGATGTTAGATTAGTATTCGTATTTAGCAGGGAAAATTCCTTAGTCTTAGTGAGTTTGTTATAATGGGGTTACACTACACATTTCAAGGAGTTAAAGTAGTATTTTGATTTGATTTCAGAACAGAGCATAGAAACCGCACTGTCAGAAACTTCTAGATTTGTTTATCTGTTGATGCAATGATAGTATATGTCGAGCTTGAAGTGGATACAGTTAATTTGATGTAGGCATTTAGCTTTATTAACTTAATTGATAATGCTAAATATAATTTAATATAATATAAACTTAATTGATGTTTGGATATATCAGTCTTCATTTATATGTGCAAAGATTGTACAAGTATTTATGATCCTTTTGTGTCTCATTTATATTCACAGATTGAATAAAATTGCAGCTTGATTTTTCAAGCTCTACCTATGCAATTCAAAGCGGCATTCCTGGTTTTAATTCCTTTTCTTCAGTGATCCAATCATTATCACCATCATCACCTCACCTTCACTATTGCCAACATGAATTGCAAAGTTATCATTCATAGATCACTTTCAAAATAAAATAAATTACAATATCACTATCAGTCGCATGTATATTCATCTGCAGCGCGAGTGTGCATGTATCATGTTTCTAACAGATACCATCAGTACAAGATGGCAGATTGACCCATTAAAGGAGTCTCTTCCATACCTGGCCTCCATACGCCTTGGCTCTTGATAAAAGCATCAGAATCTAACTCCTCATATAGCCCATCCACCTTGGAAGTTCTAGCTTCACCCTCCTCGTGTGTACCACCTACCCACACCATGCCATAATCTGATAAAAAGTCCTGTCAAAAGAGAATCAAACATGTTTAAGTGGCCAGCTCTCTGATAACTTATAATGTGTCTTGAGGAAAACATATTTGTTGGAAAAGCCACCTGTCTATCCAGTGTGAGTCAATAAAAAGTTTACACCTAGAAAATTGCTAATTATTTTAAGAATCATCTATGAACAGTAAATTATAAGCTCTTATGAAAAAGTGTTTTATCCCAAATCTTTTGGTATCATTTTTGTGTGGTATGCATGTTCACGCCTGGATGAACAGGAGGCATTGTTTGCGAGAGTGCAAAAGTCGACTTGCGCCAAAGTTACGTATGTGATGTTTGAATAAAACAATTGGGATTTCGGTATTAGCTCGGTCTTTGTTAATCATGCCACACATATCAAATATAGAATATCAAATATCAACGAACATTTGTGCGCGTGCGTGTGTGTGTGTGTGTGACTTTGCTTCTGCAAAAAGCATATGCAATGCATTTCATTTGATACATTCAATTCATTCTCTCACTCCACTAATCCCAACATAATACATGCTGTAGGCATCACTTTGGTGCAAGTCGAGTTTTGCACTCTCGTAAGCAATGCCTCCTGGTCATCCGAGCATGAACACATGCCACTTAAAAATGGTACCAAATGATTTGGGATAAAACATCCTTTCATAATATTTATAATAATTTACTATTCATAGATATTTTTTTAATAATTAGCAATTTTCTAGGTGTAAACTTTTTTGACTCACACGGTAGGGGTCACTTTTCTGTTTGAGTTGTGAGGCCTCTGTAGACAGGTTCACTATATCTAAAAGAAATACAGTGAATCCTGTATATAAAGACCACTCACAGGACACATGAAAAGTGGTATTTACAGGCAGGTGGTCTTTATACATAGAGATTCCTTGAGTACAATACTGAAGCAGGTTCGACTGCATGCTGCTCTTATCTTTATTGACAGTGTAACCTGTCTAGAAAGACCATTCCAGGGAGGCAGACATTGTATACAGAAGGGTTTCTTCCCAGACAAGTTCTAAATGTACTTACCGGTATGTTTTCCTAGAAGGAGACAACATACATGTAGGAGACCCATTACAGAAAGAGAGGTTTCGACTTTATACATGCCTGTATTTCACTGTTTGAGGTCTTGATCTACAGTTTTTTTAAAGGCGTATCCAGATGCTATATACCGGCCTCCAGATTTTCATTCTGGTTACTTTGTAATTAGTATTTACAAAGAAGAAAACAGAATAATGTACGTTCTTATACCGTTAACTTAATAATTACACATAACTATGGTATTCATCATACATAAATTAACCATGCCAAATTCATAATTTGCTACAACAGAAAATTAATATTCTAAATATTACTCAAAAAAAACTTTTGCATTAATATAATTCTTGCTAATTATAAAACAAAATAAGAAAAAGAAAAAGATAAAATATGGATATAGTTCTTGTCTGTCTGCATGCATACAGACCACTGGTTTTTGGTCAAGTTATGTTTGCTATACATGAGAAAGCTTACCTCCATATCTTGAATCTGTTCCTGTAAAGATTGACATTTTCTCTCTAATTCTTTGACTCTCCGAGACTCAATATCAGGCTCATCTGTATGATGAATTGTACAAAAATATCAGAACATTAAGACAAAGTTTATCTCTCCTGGCCCAGTAAAATCAATCAACTCCAGCTCATGTGTAACATAAAATTGATAAGAAGTTATACCTGATCATAAAAAAACACAATGGAGTAGAGAGATACAAATGAATGCAACTCTTCATGTTAAAGACCCCCGTTTCATAAAACTTGTTATCAATAACATATGCTAAATTTTCATATCAAATTTGTTTTTCAGCCAATTAAATGCCCCAATTTCAGTAGCTTGTAATAATTATTGTAACTTGTTTTGATAACAAGATTTATGAAACGGGGCCCGGAGAGTCAAATGATCTACATGTAGCAGTACAGACATTGTTCAAATCAGCTCAAATTACAGGCAGGTAGAATATAGAAATTTGTAGATGACAACAGATGGTATTTTGGATTCATATGGAACAGATTTAAAAAACCTTAAAGCCCCTCTTAATATGGGAACCCCAAAAATTTGATGGCAAAATTTCACTTAAATTGATCATAATGTGATATACAATGTCATTTAAGACATATATCTGCAAGGATTTTCAAAACAAATGTGTTTGAAGTCAAATATTGATGAAAGAATACAAAATTTAGGTTTCTGTGTACAACAGAAACCCCAATTATGTATTCTTTTATTAATATTTTTCTCCAAGCATAATTTGTTTTGGGGAAATCTTTGCAGAAGCGTGTCTTAAATGACATCCTCTTTCACATTATGATACAATTTAAGTGACATTTTGCCATCAAATTGTTTGGGGCTCCCAACACTTTAAAGGGGCTTTAAGCACGTATTAGGCAAGTAATACAGGATCGAATTTGAATATTGAAGTAATGAAATAATGAAATATACACAGCTCTAGAAGAACAAAATCCTGCATGAAATTTGTTGTATACAGGAAAATGTTTTGCTCACCTTGGTATTTCTTCATCAAGCCAATCTTCTCCTCCAAAATATTAACCTTCTTATCCTAGAAAAAAAGAAAGAACAAAAAAGGAATATACTTCATGATATAGATTATGATCACACTTTAATAGACGAAATATTACAAGGTGGTTGGATGTTTTTGATGCAGAAGTAATGAACTATTAATGCCAACAATTTTCAGTGTGACGAACTGGAATGTGTTGCCTAGATAGATGCAGTCAAAGAAATAGACATCTATCATATGTACCTGATCCTATTTGCATATTGCTCATAGTTTTACTACAGTATAGCGATATGGAACCCCTTACATCAAGAGCAAAACAAGTTTCAGTTATAGGTACTTTTTAAAACCACTGCAAAACAAGTTTCGGTTATAGGTACTTAAAACCACTGCAAAACAAGTTTCGGTTATAGGTACTTTTTAAAACCACTGGACGTAGACACCTCTACAGCCAGGCTGAATGTGGTTTGATTCTTCTCTCACCTTCTCAATGATTTCCTTGGCATAGTATTTAACCTGAAGCTCTAGTTTGGATATTCGTCCCATCATGCTGGACATCAAATCAATATCTGTAGGAGCTACAAATAGGAAAACAGAAAACAAATGTTAATACAAATTGCTGAAGAAATACAAATAAATAGCGCAGAACGCGTCCTTCATACCACTATGCTCTAGGAATGGGGAAAATTCTTTATTTTCACCTCTCTTACTAGAGATATGCATTACATGAATGGTAGAACAGGAGATTAATTGAGATTTCAACAAAATGATGCCATTTGTGCCCAAACATGTCATTCAAATTATAAATTACCAAGGAGTAAACAAGAGCAAATATTCTACTCCTGTTCAGTGCATCTTGCATTCCTCCCAATGTACATGTATACATGTATGTGTCCTTTCAAAATGAAAGACATATACATGTATGTACAGGTATGCTTTACATGATGCTTCGCTGCATAATTATAGTGCATGCAGCCAGCCTTTGAACTTCATATCTTCTATTGGTGCACTTTAATTCTTTCATTCTCACTTACCGGTATTGCATAAAGCACACATTGGCAAATTTGATAAGAACTATTAACAACAACAAATGTATCTTCATGCTCACCATTTTTTTTTATCCCTGGGGGATATCTTTGGTAGGTGGTTGACCTTTTGACCTGGCATTGACCCTAGGTCACCCCTGTTGCCTGTTGTGGAGAGTCTAGACGAGGTGCGACTCGGGACATCATCAAAATCATCCAATTCTGAAGGAGCTAAACCAAAATGAGTAAAATTCACAAGCTAGAATCAATTTTTGTTAAAAATATGTCCAGATGTAACAGGGTTTCTGCTCCAACTGAAAGGGGCTACATGAAAAATGAAACAGGTAATATTCACAAGATAAACTCTATATTGTGGTAAATAAGAATATCCCTACATTTAACATGATTTTTAATATTAAAGGACATCAACAATTTGATCCAACTCAGATAAAGCGATATAGGCCTACAACAAAATGAGTATAATTCATGAATTAGAATCAATATTCCAGTAATTGAGATTATTTTTACTTGGGAATCACATGATTTGCAATAGATTGTAAAAAAATAATGTTTAACAAAAAAACTTTCCAAATATGTATTTGGCCTACAGTAATTAGTTCATATCAATAGCCTGGCTTTAGGACATGTTCTCAAATCTCATCAAATGTACTCTACAGCTAGTGCATTAATTAAGGATCTTAAATCAGGCAATTGCTTGAAAATGTTATTAAAAAATTAATCTCATCCTCTTACATAAATTGTTGTCCCTAAATTATAAATAATTCATGAACAGCCGTGAAAATTTGTACTACAGTATTTTCAAAAGCTTAATTATCCTTGTTTGTCTCAAAAGCTTAATTATCCTTGTTTGTCTCAAAATTGCTTCATGCATATAGGGACTAGACTATTGTTAAAGCAATACTATACTAGAAGCACTACTGCAAAAATTACTCTAGCACCATCCCAGGTCAGCTGTAGCAGTATGGTCCTGTATGAAACTCGCTGCTTATATCTAGCTGCGCTGTTAGTTATCGTTAGTTATTGAGTCCCCTGTCTGGGAAGTGGAAATTAGGTATTGGGTTCCGAGTGTTCGTAAGTTGACCATGAGATGGCGCTGTGCAATAAACACTACGCTAGAAGGAAATTTCATTGGTTCAGTATACCGCTTTAAATAGAATAATTTACAGGTACAATGATTGTCTAACTTACACAGAAAGTCAGTTGGTTGACTCCTAAATGGTACAGCCCTTTGCCTGCAGGAAAATAGGATGCAAATGAGTATTAGTTCTTCTCTATCGAGAACAAAGGTGACAAGCCGTAAAATATGTACATTAGACGGGAGGCAAAATTAGATATCAAATTACCAACATTTTGGAGTCTTCTCAATTTCTCTTTTTGTTGGGGGGGGGGGGGGGGGGTCTCACTCATTTGCTTTAAATACCTCAAGTTTAATCAGGTTTTACTGTTTTGCATTCCTCAAATTAATACAGATATTTTGAACACCTGATATGTCGTAGCTATTTTAAGTGAAATTCTTCAAGTAGAAATATACACAATAATCTTACAACTAATGTTCAAGGGGAACCATTTCATCATGTCTGTGTGAGTACACACTCTGATTTACAAATGTACGAGTGTGCAGTATACGCTATCAACGCCTCAAAAGAGGAAACGGAATGAAGCCATTTTTCAACTTCAACCCTGGACAAACTACCTAACCCTATCCCTAAACCTTACATTGTAGCTGAAAATCTCATTTCAACCCAAACCCTAAACATATATATCATTGATGAAATTAAGCCTGGAGAAACTGTTGGATTACCATGATCTGGCCTATAACTGATAAGGCTCATGTTCTAGATTCTCAATGCTGAGCTAACCCGGTAGTTCAAAATCAGTTTTAAAAAAGGAAGTTCAATAGTCTGAGGTCTTATTCTCCATTTATAATTATACATGACTTTAGACCGATTGTGGAGTTGAACTGAATTCGTAGAGAGCAGACCTAGCTAGGAGAACTCACCCTGGAGTTTGTTTCACACCAGGCAAGGGTGTCTTCTTGTTTTTTCTGAGACTTGATGACGGATCACTCATTGTTTCCTGGCTACCTCTTGACTTTAGCTAGAAAATTACCTTTTAATAACAGAGATCTATAAAGGGAAAGAGAGAGATGGAGAGAAAGAGTACAGGAAATATGAGAGATCAGAGTCAGAGAGAAAACATACAAAGACAGAAATAGATAAAAAGAGAGAAAAAACAAAGACAGAGAAACAAAAAGAGTGAAATAGAGAGAGATATATAGAATGAGAGACAAAATAAACCAAATAGTTAAAAAGGTAACGGGATATGGAGAGAAATGGAAGACAGTATAACAATGATAAACCAAGATAAATAATTCATTGAAAAGGACGGAATGAAACAAGCATCCCTTACAATTTTGTCAATTGTACATAGGCGACTGTGATACGGAGCATGGGGACTGAGTTTTTTGTTTTGATTGATAATTAGCTAAAATTAGATGATTCGCTAAACGATAGCGAAAAACAAGACATGACAGAGAAAAATCAGCGGCAGTTTCTTCAGTTTTTGACATGATTTTGAGCTGTGAATCAGCTGGAAATTACAGAACTGATATTACGCTCATTTTGGAGCATTGTGTTCAAAAGTAAGTAGGGTCCATGTTGGGTGTCCGGACACTTAAAAAACATAAATATTTTTCCTTTGGATTTAACAGAAAAAAAAATCATCAAATAGCACTAACCATCATGAATTTGAGTCCTTTAAGATAGTGTCCAACATTGCGTCTCAGAAGATTTATAAAATATTGCTTGTAAATTTCTTCAAATTGCCATTTTAATAAACTGTCCAGATAGTGAGACAGCTAGGCTACAGTATTACTATTTTTTTCAGTACACAAGAGCGTGGACACACAACAATAATTTGTATTTTCCTCCAATTTGTTTTGTACATGTGTTTGAAAAGTCCGTACTCAGCACTAATGCTCGGTAATAAGATAAGATATTAAGATAAGATATTTATTTGTCTTTCTTTCAAATGACACATAGATCTAGAGCAGGCATTCTGAACTGGCGGCGCGCGCGGCACTTGTGGCGCGCGCGGTCAGTCGGAGTGGCGCACGACTGTTGCAACAACAAAAAAAGAAGAAACAAAAAAATAAAAAAATTGTATTTTAGAATTAAAAACTCAGCAAAATCAAAAAGACCCAGTGGAAGCTGAACCCAAAATGTCTAATTAATGCGGTGGTCACAACCCGCCGTACTTGCAAGTGCATGCTCTCTACGTGCAAAAACGTGAGCAAAATTTAGGTATCCGTACGTGGTGAGTACCGCCTCCGTATGGATTTGGGAGCACGCAGACACACCGTAGCACTTTTAGTGCACAAGGAACTTTCGCTACGTTCGGGCTGCGGTCGGGCTACTGATTCACCCCCACATACGGAAAAGTGGTGTCTTTTGGCAAGTCTCGAACGTATGCTCGCGCGCATGTATTATAACCAATGGGCACAGGCTTCAAAAACCGTTCTTTTTTCAAAGATATTGGTGTAACTTTGTAATGCTGCAAAATACAAGGCTGGCGCGAACAGTATTCTATTGTCTATATTTTTTTCTTGTATTTTCCAGAAAATGAGAAAATAATTTTAAGTATTCGCGACAGAAAAGGCCTCGAAAGAAAGATTTTCAAGTGAATTTTGACACCAACCCTCCCATAGCAATGCACGTACTTGCACAATTTGAAGCAGGAAACGTAATCGATAACCCCGTGTTTGAGACTCTGTATCCCAGCAACAGATTACCCTACGCCAAAGCGCGTTCACTTCCCAGTGCGGAATTTATCCCTCTCTGTCACATATCAAAATCAACCTGATTGGTCTAGAAAATTCGTCGGAAACCTTGAACAAGGAAGAAGATTAATCTTTTCCATGCAATCACATTTGGCAACACTCCAAGCTCATTAGCATGGAGAGTTATGACGTCATATCACGCCATGACTCGCCTTTGCGTGGCTGAGTTGTCAGTTGACGCGTAGGGTCATGAATTATTCATGAGACGTACCTGTGCGCGCTGAGCAAAGAAAGACACGCGCAGATCCACTGAAATTTGTCCATATGGTGCGTGTGACGTTTGTGCCCGTACTGCCAACGCACCGACTCCGTGCGTCTTTTAAATTTGTTTCCCACGGTCACTTGCTCTACGGAAGGCGCACTTAGCCCGTGCGTGCTGCGCATGTGATAAGTGCGTGGTCCGTGCTAAATCGCCACTTCCCGAGTTCAACTGTCCAATGAGCACGCAGAACTCACGTGGACCGTACCGAGTAAGCACGTTGCGCGCACTGATTTATGCAGTATATAGTCTCTGCAGTGGAATGGGCGGCATCTTGAGGCAGCAGGAGCTGGGACTTCTGGAGAACATCGGAATTTCGTCCTATATATTCCCCGACATCAGGCGGAAAAACTCACCGATTTCATCGCACGTGCAAGCACTTAAAATGTGCGAGTAAGGACACTGTACGTGAGCAGCACGTGTAAGTACGGCCTCCGTATGATAACGTGGCAACCGCACGGAGACCGTAGGTTGTAAGCACGTACAACGAACTTACCACGTGCGCAACGTACGATGCACGCAACCGCTCACGGCCAGGCGTGGCGTGCGGGCCATGTACTTACAGTACACCGTGCGTTGCCGGTACCCCCTCCCTGCCTATGTTTTCAGAAAAACGTGGCGGGCTTGGCCTCCCAAAAAAACGTACAGACTAAAAACACGCAAGGTGGGTTGTGACCAACGCTTTACTAACAGGAGAAAAGGGTAATTTAACATTTCTGTACTATTTTATACGACTCTTAACTAACCTGAGCTGTAAACAATAATATGCTTAGGATGTGCCACAAATTTTAACGCTGCCAATCTCTGGAAACATCTTGTTTCTGTTTGTTTGATTTTCACTTAATTTGGACAATTTCCGTGTTTATTGCACCAAAATAACTACATATAAATTTACCTTCAGTGTGAATGTACCCAGCGCTGAAAATATTTTGTTTCTGTTTGTTTGATTTTCACTTAATTTGGACAATTCCCATGTTTATTGCACGAAAATCACTACATATAAATTTACCTTCAGTGTGAATGTACCCAGCCCAGGAATTGTATGAAATTATGATTGATATATTTTGGAAAAAAAAGGTGTTTCTGAGCCAGAAAGCCCTTAAATACATCCGCTTCAGGGGGCTCTGCCCCTTGCACCCCGCCCGTTGTCGGCTCGGTCGCTACGCTCCCTCGCAGCAAAAGCAAACATACAGGTTGGCACTTCAACTAAAAATCCTTATCGTTTTGGCACTTCTAATAAACTAGTTGAGAAGGCCTGATCTAGAGCATAACATTAGATCATTACACATTTACAATGCAAAATAACAAATTTTGGCAATGATAAAAAGTTAAAAACAAAGTTAACTAAAAGAAAGACGAATTAAGAGACTCTGGTAAAAGCAGAGCTTGTAAGTTTTAGGTTCCCTCTTGAGCCAGATAAACATGATGAGTAGATATTTGTGACTAGTCTACCTATGAATACAATTGGGAAAAGGTGGTAGATCTAGGGGGTCTATAAAAAAAAAAAGTGTGATCCATGTTGAAAATCTTGAAAAAAGATTTTCAACATGGATTTCGATTTTGACCCATAATTTCCTAAAAAGGGACCATTAAACGGATTATTTCAGTCAAGTTGGTAAGTGGAACCGATTTATTATAGCCTAGATCTAGGCCTAATTTACAATAGGGTCTATAAGTATAACAACATGCACGAGGTAAAATGACATTTGGGGGGATTTTCGGGGCATAAAAATATGGCCATCAATGGCCATGGCGTTAGCAAGGTAATTCGTATAGTCGGCTTCCGTCTCTAAAGAGAGAGCCGACCCTACCCCCAATAAGAGGCTAACGAACGAAAGAGACAGAAAATTCGGTCTAGGATTCAGTAAGACAATGTCTTCACCATTCCCATTGGATTTCTCTCATCAGGAGCTTTAATTTGATGTAGATCTATGGTTTGCCCAGATTTGAAGAAGAAAAAATTTGGTGTAATATAGCTAGCGCTAGAGACTAGACGGTTAGACTTCATGCACTGCAGGTCTGAATGAGGTCGACTCTGAGTTTGTTTATGTTTACAGACCACAACATTGATTTACGGCGTATGGGACTGTAACTTACAAAATACAAGTGTCTAGGCCTACGACGTTGTCGTTGTAAATCTAATAGGCCTACATCACGAAGCAAAATTGATCCTCTTTATTCTTAACACCCATTAGATTTCCACCTTCAACTAATTCAAATATAAACTTATCTTAACTTACATATAGGTCTAGGTCTAGTCTACAGCCAAATGTATGCTAACTGGGTATTTTGGCGTCCGCTTCCAAGCAACACAGGCTAGTCTTGAAACAAGTCGCAGGTAATATTGTTTTTCTAAGTATTATGACGTGTGTGTACATACGTGCAGTTTGGCCAACAAGGTTTTGATCCTTCGTTTGATGTTGACCTTGTAGTTGGCATAGTCTCTTAGTTCAGACGCAATGCAACGTATGATGACGGACTTGTAAGTGCACGCAAACATGCAGATACGAGTCAAATGCATGACGGTGCATCTAGGATTCGCTAGGTGCACGCGCCCTGGCAAAAAAGGGGGGCCTGACCGTAAACGCAACATTTGCTGTGTTTTGGAAAAGAAATAAAAACTGAAAGTAGCAAGGGAAAGATAAAGACATTGTTTAATTTCGGCCCTAAAATGTGATGTAGACCTAGGCTTAAATAATTAGGTGTATACGTAGGCCTACTATGTATAAGTAATGATAATTAATCATTAATGAGTTATAACTAAATAACGTCTGGGTTATTTTTCCTCTCTTGTAATAACTGTTTAATCAAGTAAATTAGTCAACTTTTGTATACGGAATTCAAACCTTGAAAGCAAACTATACTCTATAGAAAATAAGAAAAACAGCTGAGGAAATTAGACCACAAATTATATTGACAACGAGACATGAAAACTAAAGAAAACGGTGTCACACAAAGCAAGGTGCATATTGAGTGCCATGCGTGATTTTGTATGGAAAGTGGGGTTGCTGGTTCTGGGAAGTTTGTTTGCGCAGTGGCGGATCCAGGCCCCCCCCCCCCCCCCCCCCCTGGGGAAAAAACTTGTAAAAACACGTTAATTTTACCCTTTTTGGGAGTTGGGCCCCCCCCCCCCCCTGGCGCTCAAGGGGGGGGGGGGGGGGTGCAAATTTTCGTAGACCCAAAAAAATATGTGCTCACTCTCTCCCCCCCCCCCCCCCCCCCCCAACTGAGCGAATTTTCGGCCGGCGCGTTTTTAAATTTTCGGGAGCAAAAAAAAAATTAGTGCTCACTACATATTTAGATAGGCCTACCTTATTTGTGACACTGGCAGGTCACTAATTGGCGGGGGGGGGGGGGGGGTCCAGCCCCCGGAAGTTTAGAGGTTTTAGGTATCTAAATACGGTCAGATGGGCATCCAGGGGCCCGCCATAGGGCCCTTGGTAGGGTCCAGGGTGTAGAGCCCCCAGAAGCTCAGGGTTTTTTAGGTATTTAATTACGGTCAGATGAGCATCCAGGGGCCCGCCTTCCGGCCTTGGTGGGGTCCAGGGGGCGGAGCCTCCTTAAGCTCAGGGGTTTTAGGCATTTAATTACGGTCAGATGAGCATATTTTGATACCTTATTTGTGACATTGGCAGGTCATTCTTTTTTTTTTCTCTCTCTCTCTTTCTGTCTTTTTCTCTTTAACATACTTTTTCAAAAAATTAAGGGGGCTCGAGCCCCCAAGTTCCGCCGTTCTACAGGCCCTGAAATGAAGGCTTCTAAATAAGCATATTTTTTCGCCCGACTGTAACCTTGGGAATTTTTAATTTTCCAGCAAACACATAAAAAGGTATGATTTACCCCAAAATTTAGAAAAAATACCGGAAAATCATGTCATTTCAGAAACATTTGTAAATCACTGGTATCGAATTAGAAATAACACCCCCCCCCCCCCACAGGCGCGTAGTCAGGGGGAGCGGTGGGGGCGGTCGCCCCCCCCCCCCGTAAACACCGGCCAAAAAAAAGAGAGAAAAAGGAAGAAAAAGGATTAAGAGTCGAGAACGGTACAACGAATTGTCTTCTTTCTCTAATAATTTAATGAAACGTCAATTTGACGTTGAAAGCTTCCGCGCGGTGGGGAACTTGTTTCAAACAAGGATTAAGAGTCGAGGACGGTACAACGAATCGTCTTTTTTCTCTAATGGAACGTCAAAAGAAACTGATTTAGATAAGGATTAAGGGTCGAGAACGGTCCAACGAATCGTCTTCTTTCTCTAATAATGCAATGAAACGTCTAAGCTTTCGCGCTTCGTGCAGGGGAGGGGGGGGGGGGACTGAATTCAGACAAGGATTAAGAGTCGAGAACGGTAAAACGAATAGTCTACTTTTCCTAATAATTTAATGAATCGGAAACTCCCCCTCCCTGCACCCACCCCCCTAGGGAGCGCGCTACGCGCTTTGTAATTGATTCGCACGCTTCGCGTGCTCACTACCGCCCCCCTAAAATGAAATCCTTGCCCCCCCCCCCCCATCAGTACGCCAGTATTCAGGGACTCATGTCTTCTTAACCCTATAATAAGAAAAACACACACGCTTTCCCATCCTCTCTAAATATTTCCACGATATCCGCGTATCGCTATTATAAAAACCTCCATTGATATGGGGGCATGCGGAACTGTATACGTGTAATGATATAAGGGGTGTGCGGTCAAGGGTGGATTACTGACCTGTGACACGGATGTTACTGATCTATGACACAGCCGGTCTCATGACTTGTGTTTAGGGAGGGGAGAAGGAGGGGATAGAAGGCTTCATTCAAATGCATCTCTTATAATACACGTACACATAGCACATCAACTGAATAAAAACAC
This sequence comes from Strongylocentrotus droebachiensis, assembly GCA_035222895.1. NCBI lineage: Eukaryota > Metazoa > Echinodermata > Echinoidea > Camarodonta > Strongylocentrotidae > Strongylocentrotus > Strongylocentrotus droebachiensis. The sequence goes on from JAVYIG010000447.1 coordinate 380,727, forward strand.
ACACAGCACCGACAGCCCAACACACAAGCAAAGTAAAACACTTTGAAATTGCATAATCATTTCTAAGTTTATTTCGAAGTATTTCTCGTAATAATTTTTGCTACGTTCATGATGCTTGACTATGATTGAGTGATATTAAGTTTGTAAGCCATGTATATTTGTTCATACAATGTTGTTTCTGTATGTGTTTGCACTTCAGAACCTGAAGAAGGCCTCACAAGCCGAAAGATCGTAATAGATTTGTAAAGTACAGCTACGTCTCACGTTCCTAGACCATTTTCTTCACGCCTATATATTATATATTTGTATGTATTAGGTTTTTACGGAGTATCAATCAGATATGATTATACGTCTGGGGACCGACCTTTAAACGTCACCATCCGAAAGACGTGGCTCAGTTTCGAATCTGCGTCCTCGGCTGAATCAGTTTGTAACCGGGGGCGTCTCCAAAGGGGGGGTGCGGCACCCCCCCCCCCCCACCTGTCAGGATATTGTCGGTAAAATTGCGTTGCCGTCGGGAAAAAAGAGAAAAGGGTGAGGGAAAAAAGAGAGGGAAAGAAAAGAAAAAGAGAAAAGGAAAAGAAAGAAAAGAAAGGAAAGAAAAGAGAAGAAAGAAAGAGAAAAAGAGGGAGAGGAAAGAAAGAAAAAGAAAGAAAAGGAAAAAAAGAGAGAAAAGGAAAACAAGATAAATGGGGGTAAAAGAGAGGAGAGAGAGGGGGAGGTAAGAGCCTGAGAGAGAGGAGGAGTGGGAGTAAAAGAGAGGGGGTTGTTGGGTGAAGTCGTCTCGTCGAGGGAGCAAAAAGGACACGATTGCTGTGTTGGGTCAGTAATTGTGTCGGTATTCTTGCGCGATCCTCGTGTTCTATATCAATGCAGAAGTTTGAAGTCGGTGAGATGTATAATGTCGGTCGGCCGACAAGTTTTTTTTTCCCTACGAACTGTGACCTTTTATCCGCTGTGACGACTTCGAGAGTGACTACAACTAGAATACTTGTATTTTATCGACTTTTCACTTTCCTATAATATCAGCTAAAGAAATCAGAGGTTTTAAATTTTCGGGGAAACTAAATTCAAACAAGGATGAAGAGTCAACAACGGTACAACAAATCATCTTCCTTTCTCTGATATTTTAATGAAACGCGACAGCTTCCGCGCTTCGCGCGGGTGAGGGAAACGTCATTTAGACAAGGATTAAAAGTCGAGAACAGTGCAACGAATCGTCTGCTTTCTCTCATAATTTAAGGAAACGTCAGGCGGGGGAAACTGAATTCAAACAATTAGGGTTAAGTGTCGAAAACTGTACAACGAATCGTCTTCTTTCTCTAATAATTTAAGGAAACGTCTAAGCTTTCGCGCTTCGCGCGGGAAGGGGGAAACTGAATTCAGACATGGATTAAGAGGCGAGTACGGTGCAACGAATCGTCTTCTTTCTCTAATAATTTAAGGAAACGTCTTAGCTTCCGCGCTTCGCACGGGTGGGGGAAAACTAAATTCAGACAATTAGGGTTAAATGTCGCGAATGGTACAACGAATCGTCTTCTTTCTCTAATAATTTAAGGAAACGTCTAAGCTTTCGCACCCCGTGCGGGGGAGGGGGGAACTGAATTCAGACAAGAATTAAGAGTCGAGAACGGTAAAACGAATCGTTTACTTTTCCTAATAATTTAATGAATCGTCTAAGCTTCCGCGCTTCGCGCGAGAGGCCTTTTACCTTCCCCTCCCTAGCGAGCGAGGCTCCATAGGTGATTCGTTTGCTCACTACCGCCCCTCCCTAAAATAAGATCCTAGCTACGCGTCTGCATTTAAATATATAGCTGTGATGTGGACTCAGTTGACGAAATAATTCGTATATTTATGTCGTCGTCAACGCCCCCACAAAAACAAAAAACAAAGAAAATGCAATAAATTTTCAAAAAATCATTGCATTTCCCCCCAATCCCCAACAGGAAAAATTCCTCTGTAGGGCCATGCAATATGGTTCAAGGCATGCCCACATAGAAGATTGCATTTTGCCCCTACCCCCAACATAAACAATCTTCTATGTGGGCATGCCTTGAACCATATTGCATGGCCCTACAGAGGAATTTTTCCTGTTGGGGATTGGGGGGAAATGCAATGATTTTTTGAAAAATTATTGCATTTTCTTTGTTTTTCTTGTTTTTGTGGGGGCGTCGACGTACCCTAGCGCCCGCTACGTACAGTCATGATTCATTGGCTAAGCAATGGCCTTGTTACTGTGAGCCCCCAGGATCAAAAACGTGTCGATGTGCTATATTAGTGCCCTTTTATGAGGCATTAATCCCCATTACTGTCAGTTAGGACTTAAAGACGTAGGTCCCCTAGTTGATTAGCATAGTAGCACACACATGCTTTAGCAGTGACGCAAAACAAACACTCCCCAATTGTCATTCAATAAAATCTGAGAATGTATAATATTATCTAGATCTATTAGGAATAAATCATTGTCAAAATCATTCAATAAATTGGGGTAAAAATAATTATTCCACCATTATGACCAACAGTGTAGTTCATAGGAAAAACAATTTAGCCTTCGAGGTCGTTTCTATAGTTACCAATAACTGGCCACTCATCTGCCTGGAAGTCTGCTGACACGGCGAGTTCGTCGATGGGTTCCATGACCAGGCGCGGATCCAGGGGGGGGGGGCGAGCGGGCCTTGCCCCCCCCCCGTCCCCGCTTTAAAAAAACAGAGAGAAGGAAGGAAAAGGAAAAGAGGAGAGCTAAAGGGGAACAAAAAAGAGGAAGAAGAAAAGAAAAGGGAGAAAAAAAAGGGGAGATCAGTTGCGGTTAATCCCGCCAACAATGAGTGGAGCGGTGTGGGGGCCAAAATGTCCCCCCCCCCCCCCCCAGCAAACCTAAAAGAGAGAGAAGGAAGGGAAAGGGAAAGAGGAGAGAAAGGGAAGGGAACAAAAAGAGAATGGAGAAAGGTAAGGGAATTCAGTTGCAATTTTCCCGCCAACAAGGTGTATATCGGGGGGGGGGGGGGAGGAGGAGGGGGCACTGGCGTACTGATAGGGGAGGGGGGAGGGGGGGGGGGGGGCTTTGGGGAAATAAAATTTAAACGTGGTTAATTTCTAATTCCATAACGGTGATTTACAAATAATGCTGAAATGACATAATTTTCCGAGATTTTTCCTCACTTTTAAGTTAATTATACTTTTGTATGCGTTTGTTGGAAAATGACAAATTCCTAAATTTACAGCCAGGCAAGAAAATGCTTCTTGAGATGCCTACATGTCAGGGCCTGCGGAACGGCAGGGATCGGGATCCTCGAGCCCCCCCCCCCCCCCCACCCCCACACTTTTTTTGAAAAAGTATATTAAAGAGAAATAGAAAGAAAGAGCAAGAAAGAAAAAATAGTTAACTGCCAGTGTCACATTATAATGAGGTATCAAAATATGCTAACCTGACCATGATTAAATGCCTAAAACCCCCGAGGGCTCTGCCCCCTGGAACCAACCAAGAGCCCTAAGGCGGGCCCCTTGATACTCATCTGACCGTACATGAGTGCCTAACACCCTTGAGCTTCCGGGGGCTCCGCCCCCGGTACCCCACGCCAATTAGTGACCTGCCAGTGTCACAATTAGGTATCAAAATAATGCTCATCTGACCTTAATTAAATGCCTAAAACCCCTGAACTTTCAGGGCTCTGCCCCTGGACCCCGCTTAGGGCCCTAAGGCGGACCCCTGAATGCTAATTTGACCGTAAATTATTGCCTTAAACCCCTGAGCTTCCGGGGGCGGACAAGGTATCGACATATGTTCATCTGACCGCAGGCGCGTAGCCAGGGGGGGGGGGGGGGGGTGGGCGGTGGGGTGGTCCCCCCAAAAACGCCGGCCAAAAAAATAGAGGAGTGAAAAGAAAGAGGACGTAGGAAGATAGGAAGTAGACAAAGGATATTTTTGAAATTTAGACAGGGATTAAGAGTCGGGAATGGTACAACGAATCGTCTTCTTTCTCTAATAATTTAATAAAACGTCAAAGCTTCCGCGCTTCGCGCAGGAGGGGAGGGAGGAGGAACTGAATTCAGACGAGGATTAAAAGTCATAACGGTACAACGAATCGTCTTCTTTCTATAATAATTTAATAAAACGACGAAGCTTGGGAGGGGGGGGGGGGACTGAATTTAGACAAAGATTAAGAGTCGAGAACGGCACAACGAATCGTCTTCTTTTTCTAATGATTTAAAGGGATAGTCCACCCCAGGATTTTCTTTAGCTGACGATATAGACCTAATAATACCATGAAGAATGATACAAGTCTCATTAAAATCCATGATCACATAACGAAGATATATCGACTTTTTTATCGAAAATCAGCCGCCCCCCAAATGCAAATGCGTTACATGGGCATGAAACGATCGCCAAAAAATAACCGATAGTATCGAAATTGTGACGTATGTTGCGAGCTGCCTTCTTATTTCGCAGACATTCACTTTCGCTCGCGGTACACTGTTATCGCACTGACACGACGAATCATGAATGAAAGTGAAAGCGAAAGTGACTTGGAAAGGGCGGTGCTATGGATGGCTTAATCAATTGAGATCTGGCGAACAAAAGTCTTAGACTGTGGGGGCATCCTCGCGAGCATAGAAACGAAATTTCAGGGCCAGATGACCATTCACTGGCCAGGAAACTGACGCCGCGTAGGGGCATTCCCCATCATTATATTCGATCGAAATGTAATAATCAGAATAATCAAATTAAACAAAAAACAAAACTCGCTAGGGATGCCTTGGAAAGGGCGGCGCTACGAATGGTTTAATTATTTGAGATCTGGCTAACAAAAGTCTTAAACTGTGGGGGCATCCTCCCGAGCATAGAGAAAATATTTCAGGGCCAGATGACCACTCACTGGCCAGGAAACTGACGCCGCGTAGGGGCATTCCCTCTCATATATTCGCTCGAAATGTGATAATCAGAAAAATCAAATTAATTTTAAAAAAAGAAACCTGTTCGGTATGACTTGGAAAGGGCGGTGCTAACGATGGCTTAATCAATTGAGATCTGGCGAACAAAAGTCTTAGACTGTGGGGGCATCCTCCCGAGCATAGAAACGAAATGTCAGGGCCAGGTGACCATTCACTGGCCAGGAAACTGACGACGCGTAGGGCATACACCCTCACATATTCGCTCGAATTGTAATAATCAGAATAATCAAATTAAAGAAAAAATGAAACTCGCTAGGGATGCCTTGGAAAGGGCGGCGCTGCGAACGGTTTAAACAAATGAGATCTGGCTAACAAAAGTCTTAGACTGTGGGGGCATCTTCCCAAGCATAGAGAACAAATTTCAGGGCCAGATGATCACTCACTGGCCAGGAAACTGACGCCGCGTTGGGGCATTCCCATTTATAATTATATTCGCTCGAATTGTAATAATCAGAATAATCAAGTTAAACAAAAACGAAACTCGGTAGCGATGCCTTGGAAAGGGAGGCGCTACGAATAGCTTAAACAAATGAGATCGGGCAAAAAGATGTGTTAGGCTGTGAGGGCCATCCTCTACAGCATGAAAAAGAAATTTCAGGGCAAGATGACTACTCACTGGCCAGGAAACTGACACCGCGTAGGGCATACCCCCTCACATATTCGCTCGAAATGTGATAATCAGAATAATCAAATTTAACCAACAAAAAAAACCTGCTCGGTATTACGTGGAAAGGGCGGTGCTATGGATGGCTGAAACAAATGAGATCTGGCTAACAAAATTCTTAAACTGTTGGGGCATCCTCCCAAGCTAGAGAAAAAAATTCAGGGCCAGATGATCACTCATTGACCAGGAAACTGACACCGCGTAGGGCATACCCCCTCACATATTCACTCGAAATGTGATAATCAGAATAATCAAATTTGAAAAAAAAAGAAACCTGCTCGGGTTGACTTGGAAAGGGCGGTGCTACGGATGGTTTAAACAAATTAGATCTGGCTAACAAAATTCTTAGACTGTGGGGGCATCTTCCCAAGCATAGAGAACAAATTTCAGGGCCAGATGATCACTCACTGGCCAGGAAACTGACGCCGCGTTGGGGCATTCCCATTTATAATTATATTCGCTCGAATTGTAATAATCAGAATAATCAAATTAAACAAAAACGAAACTCGGTAGCGATGCCTTGGAAAGGGAGGCGCTACGAATAGCTTAAACAAATGAGATCGGGCAAAAAGATGTGTTAGGCTGTGAGGGCCATCCTCTACAGCATGAAAAAGAAATTTCAGGGCAAGATGACTACTCACTGGCCAGGAAACTGACACCGCGTAGGGCATACCCCCTCACATATTCGCTCGAAATGTGATAATCAGAATAATCAAATTTAACCAACAAAAAAAACCTGCTCGGTATTACGTGGAAAGGGCGGTGCTATGGATGGCTTAAACAAATGAGATCTGGCTAACAAAATTCTTAGACTGTTTGGGCATCCTCCCAAGCTAGAGAAAAAATTTCAGGGCCAGATGATCACTCATTGGCCAGGAAACTGACACCGCGTAGGGCATACCCCCTCACATATTCACTCGAAATGTGATAATCAGAATAATCAAATTTGAAAAAAAAGAAACCTGCTCGGGTTGACTTGGAAAGGGCGGTGCTACGGATGGTTTAAATAAATTAGATCTGGCTAACAAAATTCTTAGACTGTGGGGGCATCTTCCCAAGCATAGAGAACAAATTTCAGGGCCAGATGATCACTCACTGGCCAGGAAACTGACGCCGCGTTGGGGCATTCCCATTTATATATTCGCTCGAATTGTATTAATCAGAATAATCAAATTAAACAAAAACGGAACTCGGTAGCGATGCCTTGGAAAGGGAGGCGCTACGAATAGCTTAAACAAATGAGATCGGGCAAAAAGATGTGTTAGGCTGTGAGGGAAAGGGCGGCGCTGCGAACGGTTTAAACAAATGAGATCTGGCTAACAAAAGTCTTAGACTGTGGGGGCATCTTCCCTAGCATAGAGAACAAGTTTCAGGGCCAGATGATCACTCACTGGCCAGGAAACTGACGCCGCGTAGAGCATATCCCCTCACATATTCGCTAGAATTGTAATAATCAGAATTATCAAATTAAAGAAAAAACGAAACTCGCTAAGGATGCCTTGAAAAGGGCGGCGCTACGAATGGCTTAAACAAATGAGATCTGGCTAACAAAATTCTTAGACTGTGTGTGGGGGCATCCTCCCAAGCTAGAGAAAAAATTTCAGGGCCAGATGATCACTCATTGGCCAGGAAACTGACACCGCGTAGGGCATACCCCCTCAACATTCACTCGAAATGTGATAATCAGAATAATCAAATTTGAAAAAAACGAAACCTGCTCGGGTTGACTTGGAAAGGGCGGTGCTACGGATGGCTTAAACAATTCAGATCTGGCTAACAAAAGTCTTAGACTGTGGGGGCTATCTTCCCGAGCATAAAGAAGAAATTTCAGGGCCAGATGACCACTCACTAGCCAGGAAACTGACGCCGCGTAGGGCATACCCCCTCACATATTCGCTCGAATTGTAATAATCAGAATAATCAAATTAAAGAAAAAACGAAACTCGTTATGAAACGAACCTCGCTCGGGATGCCTTGGAAAGGGCGGCACTTCGGATGGCTTTAATGAACAAATGAGATCGGGCAAACAGTTGTCTTAGACTGTGGGGGCTATCTTCCCGAGCACAAAGAAGAAATTTCAGGGCCAGATGACCACTCACTGGCCAGGAAACTGACGTCATATATATTCGCTTGAAATGTGAAAATTAGAATAATCTACAAACAAAAAACGAAACTCGCTCGGGATTCCTTGGATAGGACGGAGCTATGGATGGCTTGAACAATCCAGATCGGGCCAAAATCGAGGCCAAGATCGAGCAATTTTTTTTTTTTTTAATATTTTATTTTTCCTGATTATTACAATTCGAGCGAATATTTGAGGGGAGAATGCCCCTACGCGGCGTCAGTTTCCTGGCCTGTGAGTCGTCATCTGGCCCTGGAATTTATTCTCTATGCTCGGGAGGATGGCCCCCATAGCCTAAGACAACTTTTGGCCCAATCACTATTGTTTAAGCCATCTGTAGTGCCGCCCTTCGTAAGGCACCCCGAGCGAGTTTTTTTAAAATTTTATTAAATTCAATTATTCCGATTATTGCTGAAATTTGTTCTCTTTGCTCGGGACTCGGAGGATGGCCCCCTTAGCCGAAGACAACTTTTGGCCCGATCTCTATTGTATAAGCCAATCGTAGCGCCGCCCTTCCTAAGGCACCCCGAGCGAGTTTCTTTTTTTTTTAAATTTAATTATTCTTATTATTTCAATTCGAGTAAATATGTGAGGAGAGAATGCCCCTACGCGGCGTCAGTTTCCTGGCCAGTGAGTGGTCATCTGGCCCTGGAATTTCTTCTCTTTGCTCGGGAGGATGGCCCCCATAGCCTAAGACAACTTTTGGCCCAATCTCTATTGTTTAATCCATCCGAGCGAGATTCGTTTTTTTATCATTTATTTATTCTGATTATTACAATTCGAGGAAATACTGTACATTCGTCGACGAAGGAATGTACAGAATCGTTCAAAATTAGAAACGCTGCAAAAAAAAAAAAAAAAAATCGTTTTCATGTATAAAACTCACCTATAATTATGAGGATTTTCAGATTTATATGGAGACAAAAAAAATACACAATTAGTAATCCGAAAAGCCAAAAGGGAATGTGGGACGCGTGCTCCACCGTTTTAAATTGTAGCCAAACGAAATGAAGAGTATTGTATTGTACAGAAGATAAAACAAAAGCATCATAAGTACAATAATCACATAATAAAATCATGCAAGTCATCATTATTGATTGTGATCAGATTTCTGTAAACAAATGCAGTTTTAATAAGTTCAGTTCATATACATTGAAATGCAATTAACAAACCAAGAAATAAATACATAGTATTGTATGTATAGATATCAAATAGTCTTGACTACGATAAATTGCATACACAACATAAATAATCCTTCGTAACTCACCCTATACTAAGTGTCACACGGGTAAGAAATAATACGTCATCAGTCTGTGTAGCGTACATGTGAAGCTTTGTAGCGTGGTGTATATAAGGACACATCAGCGGCTAAAGTAGACAAAAATATGAAACATCAATTATATACTATTGACTTTTACATTTAAATCAGTATTTTGTTGTAAAATCCGCATTATATATAAACCGAGTCTGATACTTACAGACTACTCATCAATCCCGTAAAAAACTCAACAGAAGAATATATTTAACATGCCTCGCTACGTTTCCACCGTACAGTGAATAAAACATCTCATTACATAATATACAATTATTGAACCGACTCGTATATTACGACATCATAAACACTGGTAACAAAGTAAAACTCAATAGCATCAAATATGTTCAATTATCTCTACATACCTGTATAAATGGTGCAACACAAACAGGCTAGTACAATGACGGCTTTAAACTTAAGCGTCTCGGATGATGTAGAGTGAAACGTACTACCGGCTTCGCTTAAAGCAAGTGGACGAATGTCCGTTATAAAAAAAAAATGCCCATCAGGGCCTTGCCTGACATAGCTCACGTCCGGACGGACTACTTTTCGAGCATGAATGCACATCCTTCTGGACTCAGTATAATAATCAATTTTAGAAAAAGAACAATAAAACATACATGAGAAAGTATCATAATTTCATTATGGTACATTTAACTTTACCTACAAACAATTTATAGATAAATAATCAAGGGACTACTTTGTCCTTAACGTAAGTACACCAGACCCACGTGACCATTAAAGTCATTAGGCTTCGGGTCTGACACGTATGTTTAAATTAGACACACCCAATATGCTGTACGGTGTTTAAAAATGAAAAACCAAGTTTTGAAAAAGGTAAAAACGAGTTTGGTCACTACAGGAATATTGGAGAGATTATTGTCGGAAGTTCAATCGGACCGCTGACATTGGTGCCGTGTGGAAAAAGATCAAAGACATACAAAACAATATGAACCAATCAATACCGAATTTGATTATGGAAGCTGGAAAGGTAATTGATAAAACAGCAACTGAAAAAGCAAATATGTTTTGGAACGTTTTTAACCCTCTAGATTTAGCTATAGGGAAAGAAGAAATAGTCAAGAGAAAAAAAAGTGAAACAAAACTTTTAGAATTGATAAATAACATGCAAAACCACGAGGAAAGGTATTAAATGAAGATTTCCGCCTTAGTGAGCTTAATAGTGCTCTACTAGAATTAAAACTAAAAAAAACACTGCTCCAGGGAAGGATGGCAATCATTCCAAGATGATAAGCAACCTTCCGGAAGAAATTATCAAAATGATCTTAGAACTATATAATGGAATGTGGAATAGAGGTATATTGCCTAGCTAATGGACTGAGGCTATTCAAATTCCGATATTAAAAAAAGGAAAAGATGCTTTAAACCCGTCGTCTTATACCGCCCAATCTCTCCAAACCCCAACACTGTGTAAACTAATGGAGAGACTTGTGAAAAACAGACTCTCATGGTATATCGAGAGAGAGGATATTATTACTCCCATACAATCGGGATTTTATGAAGAATAGAAGTACAACTGACCATTTAATAAAATTAGAAACAGATTTTCAAAAAGGAATGGCAAATAAAGAACATACAGTTGTGATATTTCTTGACCTAGAGAAGGCATACGACAGAGTATGGAGACAAGGCATAATTTACGAATTATATAATCAAGGTTTCACATGTCAGATTTTAAAATGGATTTATGCATTCATGTCTAACAGAGTGAATCATGTTAGAGTGGGAAACTACATTTCAGAACAACAAACATGTAATATAGGAATTCCCCAAGGGAGCGTGATAAGCCCCTTAATTTTTAATTTCATGATCAATGATCTTAGACAAATTCAGGATACTGTATGAATATCATTGTATGCTGATGACATAAATTATGTATTTGGTTTTCGCACAGAAATATGACACATGTACAACAAAAAATTACAAGCGGCTCTAGGCTGAATTGAAAAAGTAGAACAGGTGCCACATGCATATTCACCTGTTCTACACATTTTTACATAATAGCAGTGAAGGGATGTTCTTTTGTCCGTCATATTCATAGTGTTACTTCCTGCATGCATGTTTATCGTCGAGTGCAATCTCAGATTTCTAATTGTAGTCAACATGGGCAGTTGAGTGCGTTGACACGCATTATCAGTCGGCGTTCGTCGTGTTCTCGTCCACTCAATCTAAAAGTCCCTAAGCTAATCGGCTGTTTTAAGCGACAATGACCGCCTTAAATTCATTTTCACATTAGGGCCGGCTACAGCTGTTATTATACAAATAATGAATGGTAATCTTTCAACGAATGAAAATATTCGCACCATTGAACGAATGAAAAACATTCATTAGGTCTAGACTCTAGATCTATTTGCTACTTTTAGTCTACCGCCAGTACCGGTATACAACATCGAAGAAGATCTAAGGCCTAGAACGTTAATCAACAAATTATTCTTTAGAGTTCTTATATCATGTATAGTTGTTTATAATATCAGACTACAAGCACGAAGCAGACTGCATTAGCAGACTACGAGTGTAGCCGAGTGTAGCAGAGCATAGCTGACTACAATAGCCGCCCTCACCACTAGAGGGCGGTATTCCTATTGGAAGCTTCCATGGAGGAAGAGAGCCGGTGTCATAGGCGATTTGTTCCGTGCAGCTCATGCAACCGAACAGGTACTGGAAGTTAAGGATGTCTAGCCCATAGAGATATATAACTACTAACACTAGAGGGCGTACTCGCTCAAATTGCTGTGTTGACCTGGAGCAGTGGCCGCCATTACTAAGGAGGGCAGAAAAACGAACGACCCAACAAGATACTGTGCACAACAAACGTGGAAAAATTTGGAGAAGCCAGGTTCGTGCGTTGCATTTGGATGTTCGAACCGAAGAAAGAAAGTGAACTGCATAATAGTTCACAAGTAAGTTCTTCTTAATGTTATGTTGATTAATAAGGAGATTTTAGAGCTAAAAATGTAGTTTATGCAGTGACTGTAGTCTGTACCCGGCCCGGGTTGTCTCATGACAAGCCACCGCAGCTCCTGCAGCAGCGGAGCTGAGCGCGCCAGTCCACGCCCGCCGGGCTGGGGCAGGCATGGGTTAAGGTTCTGGGGACGGTGATGGGGAAAATTCTGCTGCGCTGGAGTCGCTCGCAACTCCAAGAGCCAGAGAGTCCAACTCGGAAATATAACTCCATGAGCTTGATTCTATTAATAAAAAGTCTAGAATAAAATGATATAATTAATGTTATCTTATCTAATTTCAAGATAAAAATCAAATGTCAACTTATTTATGTTTCAACTAGACTAACGTTAGATCTAGACTCTAGAGATCTAGACTCTAGACTCTAGATCTAAACTCTAGTCTCTAATTTCTAAAGCCCGAAATAACCGTCTGATATGGGTCATTTCTTTAATAAAACTGACATTTGTTGACATTCCCCATAATATAGTCAGAGGTCTAGTGGAGCCAGACGCAGTCTCAGTAGAACAACCGACGATATAGAGAGACTGAAGCTTTTGGTCTAAGCCAGGCTAGCCTGCCATATTTCACATCACAGGAGTTATCCAAGTAGGCTAGGCTAGCCTAAAAATCCCATTTGCTTATGACTTGCTGACATCATTATTATTTTATTTATTTGGCTGGAAGCTGCTTTCAGTTTCAGTCTTAAAAATCACATGAAATAGCATGAATAGTAGAACAATTGTCATGTTATGAGAAAAAACTCATTATTGTTTCCATTTGCTTTTATTTTAATGCAGGAATACACCCAAGAGAGGAAAGGATGTTACACACCACATCTCCTTCCTAGAGCTGTGCCTACTCTCTTTCCTGGACATCCTCCCTATAAACAGACCCATGGCTCAAGACTCCCAGCAAAACCATGTACAACATCCGAAAGTGTTCAAGTGCCTCCAAAGAAACCCTATGACATTACAAAAGAACATGACTATTCTTTTTTCTGTCTGAGTTGATTAAAAACTGAATAAAACCAGACAGCAAGTGCAGGATGCCAAGAAACAGCTTAAAGTGGTGAAACAAGGTAAACCAGGACTCTCTTGCAGGAAGTCCACGAAAGCAAGCTCATTAGCCAGGATCAGCTTGACCTACTTCAACACAACTTTGGAGAGAACGCATTTTCAGGAAAAAAAACAAAACATAGAACTTCATTCGTACAAACTACAAAGACAGATCGGTCTTTTATATTTTGCCTCCTGTCTGCATAGCTTATCCACTGGATGATTGTGAAGCCGTTTAAAACTGGAGAGAGCTTTCAATAATCTTTTAAACAAACAGAACAATCTGAGACTTTTGTTCTGTGTAATGAAATAAAATTCTTGGGACACATTGTGACAGTTGCACAACCTAACCATAATTTTCTGTTTGTTAACTTTACATGAGGGCAAACTAAAGTGGAACTTAGAAGAGTGGATTACATTAGGGGTTAAACAAAATGTACTTGAATTTTGAGTTGTTGTGAGGTACACTGTATTTGAATATTTACTCTATAAGCTTCATAATTGTACCTGCTGTATCTGATTCAGTTGCTATAATTTTTGCAAATTATTTGCACTCTACATGTGCTTTGATTCTGCAGGTACAGTATGGATAACCTAAGATAAACATGTAGACCTTTTTTATAACATTGTCTGGATTGCTCTCAACCAAGAGATTTACATCATTAAAGATGAAAAGCAAGAAATTCACATCAAGTGAGCCCATTTTCAATAAACGAGAAGAATTCACAGATGTGTGGCAATTAAAAAGCTTGTGTAATGCACAGTTGCACACCATATACACACCCATAGATCGTTTTGTACATAGGTTTGAATTTTGTTCCAAAATGGAAAACTGCTTTTGAAGAGATTTGATAACAGAACAATTATATGGAATAATGTCACTAGATGTAAACCCATAAGATTGTGCACTCTTTGGCTTGTTGTATCTACTGTGCACATTTGAGGGTAATCAGTTTCAAATTTATTATTATACCTGATGAATAATGATGTCAAAAGACCATGTTACTATGAGGTTTCACTGAATAGTGTAGTGCAGTATCCTGAGATGTAAGTCTCTTCAATTATAGTTCTTCATAGCAATACAGGTGACTTGGAATATATATGCTCAATTACTATTTCTGGTTTGCATTTATTACTCTATGAAATGTCTTTGTATTATTTATGTGACGCGCCTGCGTGCGCTTGGAGCCAAGACTAGTTAATAAAGTGTTCGTTATCGCTGACATCTTGACACATAGACATTGGCCTCCTGACATTTATGTTTTGGGAGTTATTGTGGCGGTTTTGGGATGTGTAATGCTTGTCTTTGGTGGCGAATCAATTTGTCGTGGTTGTGTTGCCTATGATCCGTGACAGTAAATTTGGGGCTAAAATCTGAGGTGTTGTTTTTGCAATGTCTGTCCTTTCAATTGTGATGTATTATTGCAGTATATATGTCCGATAAAATGTCAAAACTTCAATGCCTATGCTGTAGAATATCAACACACGTGTGCCGTGTGGTAATAAAAGGTTAATTTATTCATTTTTTTCTTCAAATTTAATTATAAGTTTATTCTCTAAAACTGGTTGATGAAGAAAATAAGAAATACACTGTATCAAGGAGAATATTATTTATGGAGAAAAAAAGTGATGTGAATAAATAATTATTACATCAATGATCAGCTGTTTTTAAAGAATATTCATATATATTTATAGTGAACTGTAAAAAATTGAATTATTCTTTCAGACATATAGAGATTTTATAGAGAATAGGTGAAAGACATAAGGTGAGAATTTGATATAAAATGAGTGAGAGAAGAAGAAAAAGAATGTTTGGATGGATGGATGAATGATTGGATGAGTAAATAACATAATTTTTTCCTATCTTCAGTATCGTCCTATATCTGCATTTCCATTATCTACCTATCCTTCCATATTATATCTATCTATCCATCTATTTAGTTGTCTAGCTATCTAGTATCTACATACCCATCTCTATCCCAAATCTATAAGTATCAATCTGTTTATAATAGCCATAAACATAAAATGAATATATTACCTTTAAAGCGTTTTAAATCAATAAACACTGGCTCTCATAATAACTGAATTACTTTGGTTAATATCATGACATAAATATCAAATACAAGTCCCAAATGCTTGATTCTGATTGGTTGAAAGCCAAGTAATATTTGATGTCATAATATCACAGTTTTATATTGGCAAAGAGGAAGAAAAATTGAAGATATACTGAAATATAAAATTATAAATAGCTTTTTGTGTCCCTTTTACCTCACCATAACACCCGTAATTAATCTTGACCTTCACCAGATACCATGACTGAGGCATGAGTAGGGTTCATACATTATGCAAAATACCACAATTATAACGTTTCATACTCGAAAACCGATAAATCAACCCGAAAAATGAAGCTTCACATTGCATATCAGTAGCACAGTTTCGAAGGGAACATCCGGGTATTTCTCGAAGTTGTGCCCTCCTTAGTAATGGCGGACCGCGCTCCATGCGCGCACAGAGCTTTGAACGGGCGCGTATGACGAGTCCGCACTCTAGCCTTATTAAGTATATATCTCTATGGTCTAGCCTGATACATTTCCAGTGAGTATTACATGTCTGGTTATGGTGTCTAAGTAGATGCCCAAGTCTACTTCATTGGCGTCATGGACTTTTAGGACCTCGAAATGCACCGTTTTGGGGTAACTTGTTGTGTTATTTTGTCAATTTTAATTTTTCAAAGCGGGCATGGACCTAAATTTGCCGGGATTGCGCTGGGGGCTGTGCGGGGTGCGATATAGCTCGCTAGTTTCCTAGTGCCTAGTGGAAACAAATTTTCCGGTTGGGGGTGGTGGGCGTTGCCTGCCCGTAGTTCCGGCCGACCATTTGTTTTAAAATGGTGAATTTTAAACTTTCTGTGCCTTTACGGGAGCGAGTGCTGTGAAGGGCTGGCAGTTTCGATGGGGGCTGGGTAGGCCTATGGCGGCTATGGCCGGATGGCTGCAGTGAAGTACGGTGTTGTATCTCCCGTGAGTGGATGTGTTATGTTATTTGTGGCTAGTTTTAATACTAGTGTGGTGAATGTCCTGTTTTATGTCTTTTTAATGTTGGGTGTGATGGAATGATGGTATATCAACCTGTTGGCTTAATCAGGATGAGATGGTCAGCCATGTTGAATGAATGGAAGCATTCTTATTGAATGGCGTGAATGTACGTGATCTGTGGAACAATGGATGATGGAATGTGGGAAACATTCCAGGAATAACCGAGGGGGGATGGTTGTATCCCCAGGCTAGGTTATGTTTTTCCATTCATATCCCCCCGAGCGTGAGTCTTGAGGAGAATGGAATTCAAGATTCGCACACGTTCGCTGGAGGGGATAGACCAATCAGGGCGGCGGAATTTCTCCCACCTAGATTGTCCGGAGTACGTCCCCATTTGCTCACGTGTTGTGCATGTGGCGTGGAAGTAAACACGTGTGAGAAGTTACGATCTATGTTTTGCCTCGACTGTCACAAACGGTCAACAACGACAAAAAAACCTTTGCTCCTACAAAATCGTAAACTTCTTCTTCAACTTGAAGTATTTACACTGCTTTAGGAGTTTGGAGAGGTGGGATTCTCGTGGATCGTAAGGTAGGAAATCCTTTGCTTTTGACTTCTAATCATTGTTTTTCTCCTTTGGACCGATTTTGTCGGGTTTTTCCTTCACTTATTTTTTGATACGTGGACTGGCTGTATACGTGTGTGAGTGCTCGTGTTACCAGCAGTTCTATGTAGGCCCACCTACCCGCTTGGCGGTAGGAGGCTGTGTAGCCAATTATTAAATAAAATTAAAAATAAAGAGGGAATAGGAGACAAATAAAAATAGTGATTATTTGTTGAACATAAGCTGTTTGGATTCGTTTTAATTTGTTTTCAGAGGCGTAAAGCTTATTGAGAATAATTTAGATTGAGTGGATATCGCACGAAGCTATCGTGGGAGTTCTGCTCTGTTGTTGTTGTTTTAGTTTATAGGCGTTTGTCATTCAGAAGTGAATATTTACGCCTCTTCTCTTAGGATTTTTATTCCTTTAAAATTAGATTTACTTTTTGTCTCGCCTGCGTAGCAAAAAGCGAGACATAGGCGCCGCTTTTCCGGTGACGGCGGCGACGGCGGCGGCGGCGACGGCGTCAACATCAAAAACTTAACCTATTGGTTAAGTTTTTGAATTTTTGATATAATTTTTAAAGTATAGGTTCTTAGTCAATGAAACTTGGACTATAGGGTAATCAAGTATCCCCAATCATGTGAGTAGAATTTCAGATCACAAAGTCAAGGTCAAAGGTCATTTCAGGTCAACAGACTTGGACTATGTTGTAGCATCATCATCGAAAACTTAACCTAAGGTTAAGTTTTTGAATTTTTGATATAATTTTTAAAGTATAAGTTGTGAGTCAATGAAACTTGGACTATAGGGTAATCAAGTATCCCCAATCATGTGAGTAGAATTTCAGATCACAAAGTCAAGGTCAAAGGTCATTTCAGGTCAACAGACTTGGACTATGTTGTGGCATCATCAAGATTTTCAAAATGCTTCTTCTTCGTTATTTTTCAACCGATTTTGATTCTGATTGTTTCATATGATAGGGCTAGGAGGGGGATTTAAAAGTTCTACACAGAATCGTAAAATTCATTATCTATGCTAATTTATGCAAATTTATTTGAAATCACAAAAAATGCTTCTTCATTTCTCGACTGATTTTGATTTGGTTTGCTTTATCTGGTAGAGCTAACTTTGGTACACTAAACTTCTACACCGAAATTTTGAAATTGTTCTCCATTAATTAATAATGGTAATTTATGCAAATTTATTCCAAAAATAACAAAAATTGCTTCTTCTCCCTCATTTCTTGACCGATTTTGATTTGGTTTGCCTTATCTGGTAGAGCTAAATTTGGAACACTAAAGTTCTACACAGAATTTTGAGATTTTACTCCATTGATTAATTATGGTAATTTATGCAAATTTATTCCAAAAATAATTTAAAAATCACAAAAACTGCTTCTTCTCCTTCATATATCTTGACCGATTTTGAATTGGTTTGCTTTAATATCGTAGAGCTAACTTTGGTACACTAAATTTCTACACAGAATTTTGAAATTGTTCTCCATTAATTAATTATGGTAATTTATGCAAATTTATTCCAAAAATAACAAAAATTGCTTCTTCTCCCTCATTTCTTGACCGATTTTGATTTGGTTTGCCTTCTCTGGTAGAGCTAAATTTGGAACACTAAAGTTCTACACAGAATTTTGAGATTTTGCTCCATTGATTATTTATGGTACTTTATGCAAATGAAATGAAATTATGTCCCTTCCAGGGCATCAAATTTTTATTTTTTGACCAGTCCAAAAGTGTACCACGATATTTGTTGTTGCGAGATGCGGATGAGCACTACGTCATTGACGTTCTGGTTTATCATATTGAATTGCGTTATGCAGGCGAGACCGCCGAGAGCGTTTCCCTTGTTTGATATATAGATTTGGATAAATTTGATTTTTAAAAGCTAAACTTTTGTTTAATGTTGAAGAATTCAGTGGCTGGCGAGCAAAAGGCTTATTGGCTATATAGGACGCCCAAGGACCAGCTCGGACCACTGATCTCTACGGTCAGTGGCTCGGACACGGTCATGGTGTGACAAGCTTCTCAACTCTGCCTAATGCTGAGCCTAGGCCCTCCGACGTCCACCAATATGTCTAGTCGTCTCCACCGCGTTTCTTCAAAATTTTGTCCGAAAACCAATAAAAAACAGATTATATACATGAAGATTCTAAACGTTAATAGTCTATACCGGTAGGCAGTTCTCTCTTCTAATTTCTTTTTTTTCTTTTTTTTCTTTCTTTCTCACTCTTCTTCTTCATGTATTACTCACTATAAAAAGCGAAACATATTGGGCTCAAATAATTACCGTATTTGCCGGCGTAAAGGCCGCACCGCCGTATAGGCCGCACCCCCGATTTTGACATTTAAAAAAAAAAAAAAAAAAAAAAAAAAAAAAAAAAAAAATCGTTTTTTTTTTTTTTTTTTGGTTGTTGTTGTTGTTTTGTTGCCGAAAACCCACGCGGGGAAGGACCTTCATTTAACATCGAGGTGCAGTTAAAGGCGCTGATTTGTGCTTGTAAACTTGTCACAAAATAATAGTAACAATGTCGTTTTTAGAAGAATGTGTAAGATCATTAATGTGAATTAAAAACAAAAGAGTACTAGGTCCTAGGATAGTACCTTGTGGAACACCATTTGTTATATAAAAAAAATTGAGGAATTATTATTATAAACTACATATTGAGATCTATTAGAAAGATTACTTTCAAACCAAGATGACAGACAAATTTTAGTGTTGTTGTAGTTTCCGAGTGGTGAGTCAACACTGATTACTGAGCTGGGAGACATTGCCAGGCATAGCGCCATAAATCAAAACTAAAAAAAAAAAAAAAAAAAAAAAAAAAAAAAAAATCTTTTTTTTACTCTTTCGCCGCATAGGCCGCACCCCGACTTTTTGATATTTTTTCTTCCAAAAATACTGCGGCCTATACGCCGGCAAATACGGTATGTGCGGTGCAAGGTGGTTAGTAGGGGTACAGGTGCTCTAATTTTAGTTCTAATTTACGAAGTTGACCAGAGCCTGTTGGTGATTAATGTCTGTTGATTTCAGGAGTATTGGGATGACTTTTTCGTTTTCTATGCCAGATTCTGTTGTAAGCATGGCTCTTTCTATAAGAAAGAGTGGGCATTTGCATAAAAAATGTTTTAACGGTTTCTTTTTCGTGCTCACAGTTTGAGCAATGACCGGTCTCATGTTGATTTAACTCAAATAGATCACCATTTTAACCTTAGTTCCCCATTCTTAGGCGATGAAGAATAGTTTCATGATATCTGTTGTTCAAGTAACATACAAATATTTTTGATACTAGAGTTTGCGTTTCCCGTAGGGGGGATGATGTTTCATTCCATCTTTTTTGCCATATCTCTATGTAGTATTTCTTTATAACATAATTTGATTCTGCTCTGGTAAGAGCATTGTTGATTTCTATATTTTTATTTAGTCCTGCTTTAGCAAACTTATCTGTTATCTCATTGTGTTGTAGACCACAGTGACTGGGAATCCATTCGAAATTGACCTGGGTGCCCTTGTATTTTAGTTGGCTACATATGGTTAAAATTTCAAGAATGAAAGATTCGTCTTTACGAGATTCTATGGCCTGGAGTGAACTCAAAGAATCAGAAAAGATGACTGCCCCGGTGTAGAGTCCTGGGAGTTGTAATAACCATGTTAGGGCAAGTACAATTGCGGCCATCTCTGCTCTATAAGAAGATGTGTAATTAGCCAGTCTCTTTGATTGAGAAACATCATCATAAGGTACATAAAATGCAGCAGCAGCAGAGTCTTTATCTGGCGATCTTGATCCATCTGTATATATGTGTAAATAATTTTTCCATTTCGAATTTATCAATTCTAGGGCTGCTTGTTTTTGGGCAAAACAGATATCTGTTTTCGTTATTACCTCTTTTAGCTCAGAAGACACATGGGGAGAGAGCATTTTCCAAAAGGGTGTGTTGAAAAAATACTTCATTGGATCTTCTAGTATGTAAGTGAATTGTAATGTACAATCCTTGGTTCTACGTCCAAAGGCTAATCTTGAGTTAGTACCTCCAAGAATATTAAATTGAACAACAATCTTTCACATCTTCGTTCAGAGGGTGTTTGCGCATACTCTCGATTCTTTTTCTTAGTTTAATTGGTAACATTTCTCGCCTTAAATCAAAAGGCATTTCGCCTAGTTCGACTTGCAGCGTTTTAAGGGATGTACCTTTTCAAGCGCCTGCACAAACAAATAACGATTGGTACTGTACTGAGTTCGACATATTTTTTGCGCTTGTGGTAGCCGAGTTGTATGCTTCGCAACCATAGTCGATAATTGATAGTATTAATGCTTTATTTATCATCACTAGTTCTTTAGCATCTCCAGACCACTTGGCGTATGCTAGACTTTTGATAACATTAATTCTACCTTAACATCTTTTACTAATAGCTAATAAATGAGGCCTCCAAGTCATCCGTTTGTCAAATGTGACGCCGAGATACTTGTGCTCTTTATGTGGTGTCAACTTTTGACCTCTTATATATAACCCGTAGTTATCATCATTTGTACTGTTCGAAAATAAGATAGGGGTCGTTTTCTCTACCGACATAATAAGTCCAAATGGATTGAGCCATGAGTTCAAAGAGTTTAGATATTGTTGTATGTTCTGGATATTTTGCTTTACATCATGGCCTGATTCCCAAATTACGATGTCGTCTGCATAAATCAAGCTATGTATATCTGGTCTCAAAGGTATGTCACTTATCATTATATTAAAAAGGAGGGAGCTCAAAATGCTACCCTGGGGTAAACCGTTTTCAGGATGCGTAATTGCCGATTTGGCATTACCTATTTGCACTTGAAAGGTACGGTTCAACAAATAGTTTCTCAAAAAAGTCAATATGTTTCCTTGGAGACCAATTCTACGTAACTTGACGATTAATCCTTTCGTCCAGAGAGTATCATAGGCTTTGGCCAGATCAATAAATACGACTATGGTTTTCATACCCACAAATAGATATTTCTGAATTTCATTTTCTAAATGTACTAAGTTATCTACTGAGCTTCTCTTTTTTCTAAAACCATGTTGTATACTACTCAAAATTTCGTTTTTCTCTATGAACCATTCTAATCTCTCCTTTACCATACTTTCAAATATCTTGATAAAGCAAGGTAATAATGAGATAGGTCGGTAGGATGTTAGTTGGGAGGAGTCCTTTTTTGGTTTTAATATGGGTATCAACATTGCGTGTTTGCATTGTTCCGGAATCGTCCCAGAAGACCATATTCTGTTATAAAGACGGAGTAATGTTTTCCTAGCTCTGGTTGGAAGGTTTTGAAACAGGGTTATCAAGCCATCTTCACCAGGGGCTGATGTCTTTTTTATATTAAGTACTTTTTCGAGTTCCATCATAGTAAAAGGTTCATTGATAACTGAATCATGTTCTCCTTTATAATCAATAGATTTATATTCATCTAGCAAATCTTTATTTCCCTTTTTTGTTTTACTACTGGTCTTCAGAAAATGCTTTCCAAATTCGTTAGCTTTTTCTTGATCATCTATAATTACTTTAGATTCTACTTTTAGTGCTGATATCTTAGAATGAGTTTTATTTGGATTACCCTTCAGACAACAAATCAAATTCCATAGTTCTGAGATTGAAGTGAACCTGTTTAGTTTTGAAGTGTAATCCAGCCAAAACCTTTGTTTTGTCTGTCTAATAATCCTTTGGGCTTCGGACTCTTTTGCCTGTATAATTTTAGATTTTCATCATTCCATACTCTCAATAACCTATTTTTGGATTCGTTCCATTCCTTAATTTTTTATTTTGCATCCTTCTGTCCACCATGGGACGGGGTTGAATCTCGCATTCTTGTTTTTATTTCTTTTGGGTACAGTGTGTAATTCATTTAAGATATTATTTAGAGATTCCATGAAGTT
This sequence comes from Strongylocentrotus droebachiensis, assembly GCA_035222895.1. Classification (NCBI taxonomy): domain Eukaryota; kingdom Metazoa; phylum Echinodermata; class Echinoidea; order Camarodonta; family Strongylocentrotidae; genus Strongylocentrotus; species Strongylocentrotus droebachiensis. The sequence continues at coordinate 403,349 of JAVYIG010000447.1, forward strand.
TCCGTAAAAGGTTTTGACATCTGCGTCTAGCAGCGAGTCGGTGTCCATTCGTTGATCGCACAGTTTATTGAATTTGTGCCAATCTATCTTCTTGAATGACCGTTTTAGAGTTAGGACATCTTTCGTACGATCTGATTTAGGATTTTTTTTGTCGATTTCAATATACAATGCGTCCCAGAAAAAACGAAACCGAGAAGTATCAATGTTCTATCATAACTTAATCACAACTATAATCAATGAATGATACATATTTGGAAAGCTTAGAGTCTCCTCTTTCATGTGATGCTACTAAGATAATGCATATTTCACGCATGAGTAATTAAAAGCAATTTGAAGGAAGGAAACCAAAAAGACATTTGGCGGGCGGTATCTGAATTTCGAAGAAAAATCCACATTTCTAAAAAGTTGAGTTTCTGACCTTTCATATGACACCTCAATCAGGAAAAATGAGCGAGGAATGACAAAGTTCTGTTTGTTTAAAGTAGTGCTTGCATTTCCATAATTGTGTTAAACGAATTCGTTTTCACGGGCTGCCTGCCGTATCAATAAACGAAATTAACAAAAGACTTAACTCCGTTTCGTTGACAATCAGCCGTAGACGAGAGTCTTCATGCATGGCTGATTGTCAACGAAACGGAGTTAAGTCTTTTGTCAAATCTGCTTTTTGCTACGGCAGGCACCCAGTGAAAACGAATTCGTTTGTTAAAATTATGAAAATGTAAGGGCTACTTTAAATAAGCAGAACTTTGTTATTCCTGGCTCATTTTTCTTGATTGAGGTGTCATATGAAAGAGCAGAAAATGAACTTTCTAGAAATATGAATTTTTCTTTGAAATTCAGATACCGCCCGCCAAATTACTTTTTGGTTTCCTACCTTCAAATTGCTTTTAATCACTCATGCGTGAAATATGCATCACGTGAGTAGCATCAACTGAAAGAGGAGACTCTAAGCTTTCCAAATATGTATCATTCATTAATTATGGTTGTGATTAAGTTATGATAAAACATCGATACTTCTCGGTTTCGTTTTTTCTGGGACGCACTGTATATTGGAAAATGGTCACTTCCGAATTTGTTTGACAGCACTTTCCAGCTAATGGAGCTGGCTAAAGCGGGAGTTGCTAAAGATAGATCTAAACATGAGGTTTCGCCAGTAGTTGGGTTTAGGCGAGTACCCGAGCCATCATTTAGGAAGACTAAATTGTGTTTCAGTAAATATTCCTCAATAACTTTTCCATTTTTATCTATATTTTTACTGCCCCATTGAACATTATGAGAGTTAAAGTCTCCCAATATTAACATTCTACGTTTGTTCTTTATTTGCTTTATCAAGACATCTAGTTTATTCATAATTATGTCTTCACATGGATTATAGTAATTTATCACGGTTATGGATGTGTTGTCAAAATATAAATTAATCTGTTGCATTTCGATGTCAGTTTCTATGATTGGGTAATCATAATTTAAACTGTTGTGTACATAAATGGCACATCCTCCACCGCGCCTTGCTTTCCTACTTTTAGCAAAACATTTGTAATCAGGGATTTGTATTTTATCGTGATCGCGGAACCAGGTTTCCTGAATACATAATAAATGAATGGTTTTACTTTTTTTAGAATTCAAGTAAAGCAATAACTCATCCCCATGACCCCTTAATCCCTGTGCATTCCACTGTAGGATGCGGAATGCCATCTTAGTTCCTAATTAAATCGCTTGCATTAAGAGCTGACCAGCAGCTTTCTTAATTAAAGACAACACCTCTCCTTCTGACTTATCTTTCATAATTTGGATCATTAGGTGAAGAAAAAAGGTTATCAATTCCTCATTCGTTGCTTTCGTTATAAAATTTTCCTTGATTTGTGAAGACAGTCGCCCTGTCTTTTCGCTTGTTTGCCTATCTTGGCGTTGTGGCAAGGGTGGATCTGCCTTTGGGGTGTGATCCGGAAACGAATGAGAGTTATCGACTTTGGGGGTGGGGTGGTTTTGCTTTACTGTATTTAGACCTAGATCAACAGATGATTGAGGATTATTTGCTGTGTTTAGATGTTGTTGGGGAGGAGCTAGTTTACACTCCACTGGTATTGGAGCTTGCGCTTGCATAATATCTTTTTCTTCTTTCAATTGGGGAGCAGCTTGAGCATAGCTGAGATTATTCAGCACTTTTATCTTTTGTACTTCTTGCGCTTTCTGTGCTTGTTCGCATCCATTATATGCAGCGGAATGTTCACCTCCACAATTTACACATTTGGGAGTGTCCTTTTTTATGCAATCGTCGAAACTATGCTCCTCTCCACATCTGACACATCTCTGTTTCTGTTTGCAAACAGCTATGGTGTGGCCATATCTTTGGCATTTAAAACACCTGGGGCTTGAAGGGATATAGGGTTTGACCTTTATTTTTTGGAAACAAAGAATGATGTCTTGGGGAAGTACTGTAGCTTCAAATGAAACAATTACACTCCGAGTTGGAACTAAATCCACATGTACATTCCCATCTTGAGGTTCTTCCCTCTTTCGATTCTTCCTTACTATTTATTCTTTTCACGTTAACTTCCTTTTGACTCTTTAGTTCTGTTTCTATTTCTGACATCTCGGTCGGTATATCTGATATGACACCTTTCTTCAAATCAAGTTTCAAATTGACCTTCACTGGTACGTTATCAAGGATTTGTATATCAGATAATTTCTTATGTTGTTTCGTATCCTTGCATTTGACGAGGATTCCGTTCCGGGTAGACTTGATAAATTCTGGCGATGAGCCGATACAGTTTTGGATAGATTTTGCGATCTTTATCATGCTAATGTTTCTTAAGGATTTTTCCCTGTCAATAGGTGTAATGAAAAGCTTTAGATCTTGGTCAGTTGCTATTAGTATTACTGGATTTTGGTTACGAAATACTGAGTTTTGTGATTCCATGTTATCTGAGGACGAATCCTCTTTTAGTGATGGGTTCTCAACATTGATACTTCCTTCACGTACTTTTTTTTTTCTTCGAACACTTGCAGACGTGACTGTCTGGAATCCGTCCTTTAGTCCTGTTCCTAAATCTTTGGCTTGGTTGCCTGAATTAATATCTGCCATAGCGTTAAGTAAGGAGTCGTCGGAGTTCATGGTCGCGTGCGGCGGGAGATTTAAATCTACTTTAATTTGTTAACTTATTTATGTTACAGAATTATGTGTAAAATGAGCCCAAAAATATGTTCGCTTACCTTTAGCAAGTCATTTCCTATCCGAAACTAAAGTCGAAAGTATGGAAAGTCCTGTGAAAGTCCGATAAATATCCAAAAATTTGCAACAAGCAACAGACAGACAGCCACGTGCACCGACCTAGCAGCACTTGACCTATATGTTAAGGGGATTCTAGTCTCCTTCGCAGGCTTGGTTAAGCTAATTCTATTAAATATAATTAGAGAGGCCAATGCCCGGGCGTAAGGCTTCTACGCCTACGATTTGTGAGCTCGTCGTCCAAGTCAGAATATTACCAGAAGAAAACAATTAAGAAAAAAAAAACTATGGAATAACATATAGATCTAGATCTATAACTAATGTGCACAAATGTCACTTTTAACAACTAGAAAATATAAAGAAAAAGATTATATCTTTTTAAATACAGATTTTTACAAACTGCACATTCGAAGGTAGATAGAGTACGATGTTTCTGTCAATCTTGCGTTGGTTTGAGGCCGATAGCTACAGCCATCTCAAATTGAGAAGAAAATATGTGAACAGTGATGCATTGTTCAAGCCCAAAATAGAGGTATTGCGACATCATAATATGAATATGTATGAGCTCCGGTCCACGTCACGCGCCAGACAGTTCTCTCGTAGTCTCAGACACACTACCTTATTCTCAGCACTAGACACCAGTGTCGTGCAGTAATGTATGAGAAGTGTAATAAAAAAGACATTTCAGTAAAAAAAAAAGTCTACGTGAGCAGTCTATACTCCAATTGAGAAGTGTAATGAATGCCATGATTTGAACGTGTGTGTTTTAGTGTATGATATGGTTAGTGAGAGAGAGAGAGGGGGTCGAGAGAGAGAAATATCTCCGTCAGTGTGTCTGCGAACGTTGGATGCGTGCAGTCCTATTGACTATGTTTGATTCCGTATTGTGTTCGCTGCAAGCTGGATTTATCGATCGTTGATAATGCAGTGTCAGATTGATCTTTACTCGTGAGGAAATAGTAATTGGAATACATTTCAAAACTAAGGTAGGCCTTTTTATTTATTTCAATCACTTTCTTAGTTTACAACGAGTGGCTTTCGAGCTTTCTCTCTATATTATGTTTTGACCCTCCATACCATGGCTATTTCAGGATTTCAGGATTGCGGCTTGCATGCAATTACCGTACCTGGCCTGTAGTACTGTGTCGGTGTGTGCGACCGATTCAAGGCTAGCCAGATGATGAATGTACTTTCGCGCGAAGTTTTGAACTTGTTGTTCGGGCAATGACACGCCCTATTCTCTCGTGCCTGTCTAATTCTCGACGTAAATTTCGGGGACATGAAATTGATTGTTCAAGGCTCTTACGTACGGCCAGGCGTAGAAGGAAGGGACTATAAAATAGCTGGATATCTCCAATTTTATGGAACTTCTGGAGTCGGCAGATGGGTGAATTGTCTTAGTGAAAGAAAATCCTTTCTTTTAATGTTTGTTTTATTATAAAAAAATTAGTAATTAAAAAGTTAGATTTGGGCATTGGCGTCCCTAATATAATAAATAACTGAAAGGTAATACAAAGTTTTGGTATGGGGTCATGAAGTTGGTTCAAATGAATGCATTTGAAGCATATGCAGTCTTACAATATTCAATGATCGTTGTCGCGGTTGAAATCGAGTCTAAAGTGATGAAATTGTAAATAATAAACTCTTTATGTTGTATAGCGCCCTCTCAAGACTGATATTACCTTAGCTTCAAAACATTGTTTCTTGACTACAGTCGACCGATTTTCTATTCCCGTTTGGAAAATATATATCAGAACTGCATATTCTGAGATTTTCATGGTCGCAGCTACCATGGAATGGCCTTAGGCGCTATTTGAAATATTTGAAATTTACCGGTTCGGTGAATTGAACTAGGGGTCTTTGTTTTTGTGTGTGATTGTGATTGTGATTGCAATTGTGCTAATATATCCTAGTATATTGTTCTGTTCAATTATTTACCTGCGGTTGTAGGGTGTTTATAATTGTTGAATAGAACAATTAATATTCTGGGATTTATTTTATTGTTGTAGGGTTTGTCCTATTGTTGTGGGATTTAACCTAGTACTGTGGGGATATGGAGAAGGTCCCTATTAATAGTCGTACGTTTGGGGAGTTACTGGCGATGCCCGGGGTAAGCCCTGTTAGAGCGGGGCGTATATTAGAACTCCGGGAAAAGCATGGGGGGATTACTCCTGAGCTGTTGGAGTCCTCTCCCATGTTCGCGGATGTAGAAAATCTGCAAGGCTGGTTCGACTTCCGATCACGTTTGGATTATGGGGGAGAGTCCCCCAGAATGCCATTTAGGGCAATATTCCCAACAGGCAATCTTTAGAGTAGCACGCTCCGGGGTAGAGAATCAGGAGAATCCGAAGGAAGAAGTCTAGGGGCACAAGTTATCCCCATGACAGTTATCCTCCCCCGGTGAGAGAGTCGGGCGGGTGCTCCCGCATGAATTCGTGGAGATATGAAGGTGGAGAAGATAGTTCCCCTACCAGGGCGGGCCCAGGCTCTTCCAACCATGCCCCCGGACAGGGGCGATGCATTCCCCCGACCGTCTTTGTCTAGAGGGGAGGAAGATTGGGGACGCAACCGAGGGAGGGCTTCTTATCAGCCACTCCCCAAATCGATCGGATTCGAAGGGCGTGGGAATTGGCGCGCGTTCTTCCGAAAATTCTCCGCATTTGCGGATGCCTGCGAGTGGGATTATCCACAGCGCCTAAACCAGTTGTGCTGGTGTCTGGACGGTCAGGCAAGCGAGTTTTTCGATGGGATTCAGGAGCGGGACCCCAATATGGGTTATTTCGGGCTAGTACGCCAGCTGGAGGGCCGGTTTGGATACCGGGAGCCTTGGAGGCAACCCTGCTTGAATTTAGCACTGCTAAGCAGGGTCTGACAAAATCCTTGCCTGAACGGGCAGACAAATTGCACCGGCTTGCATCCCGGGCATTTCCCGGGGTCCCAGATACTTATGTGCAGCGGCAACTGGTAATGCGTTTATGTCAGGGCTGCATCGACGGCGATGCTGGGTGTCATGCCCTTAATCAGCGCCTCTCTAACGCTGGGGAAGCAGTGGAGGCAATCCGCTGGTTCCAGCACGCGCATACGGTCATGTACGGCCGTACCTGGCAGACCACAGTGATGGCGACCGAATCGGGCGAGGTCAGAGGGCCCGAAGTGCGAAGGGTGGACATTGCCCCGCGACCGGCGCAGGGCATTCCTCCCACCCCTTCCCCTTCCAGACTTGAGACCCGGATTTCAGAGTTGGAGGGACGATCGAATATCCGGTTTAGCGAAGAGCTTTGATAACCGGATGTCTGGTTTGGTGAAAAGTTTGGATAGCCAGATATCTGGTTTGTCTACCAGTTTGGATATCCGGATATCCGGCTTGGAGAAAAACCTGGAGAAGATTGCCAAGGCTCTAGGTGGGGCAAAGGGGTATCACAGACCCTGCCGCCCAAGACCCCGTGGGTCGGACGAGGGACGGACGAGAAGTACCTGGTCGAGGAGCAGACGTAGTAAAGTCTGACGAGTTAGGGATGGATGAGGTCATTTCATTTCCCTGCCATTTCAGGGAAAGGCTTATGTCGACAAGCTTCTCAATATTAGTTCTGTGGCAGTGGCTTTTTCCTCTTATGTAATTACCTCTTACCATGTAAACTTCTTCTTGGATACTGGATTACCTTATGGGTGATTTCATCTTCGAGCTGATAAGTAATTTATCGTTCCTGGTACCATCTGTTATACATGGTGCGGGTATGGTATGGATTTTTCCATGATTTCCAGGATAGTTGGGAATCCTGTGATATTTATGTGATCTAGTAAGAGGATTAAGACAAAAATATCTTCTTATGGCTACCATGTCCACTTCTAAGTTATCTACATGAAAGCACATAAACATTCCCTTAGTCCATGCATACTGGAGATATGATCTTCATGTACTTCAGAATGTATGGATGTATATTAGTTTAATCCTAGTTTTGTGGAATTAGTACAATTTGTCAAAATGCTTATATGGATCTCTCCGTTGGAGTGAAACCTGTCCTACATGCTAATCATGTCGGTCATATTCATTAATCGTCTTGAAAAAGGGGTAAGTGACTTTACCTGGAGTATGCGTTTTACCCTGTTCACTCTACATCCTTTTGGCAGGCATTTTTGTAATTAGGGTAGTTTTCTGTGGAGAGTTTCTCATTCAGCTTTCTTGTAGTAGTCTTTTCCGTGGGATAGCAAAGTAAGGACTTTGCAATAGACATGTCAAAGTTGGCTGTAAGTTATAGCCTCCTGCTCCATGTCCTTATCCATGTGTAGCACTGCTGCTTGTTTGTAGAAATCTAGCACGGTCCATATTTATGCCTGTGTTCATGGTTTCCTCGTTCTTCAAGTGACTTAAGGGGGATGACGATAAGTATCCCTGCAATGTTTTGAGTGGGGTGTCAATGTGATAGACCCCTGCAATGATTTGAGAGGGGTGTCGATGTGACTGACCCCTGTAATGTTTTAAGTGGGGTGTTGATGTATACTCCACCTCTCTCTCTCTCTCTCTCTCTCCCTCTCCTCCCCCTCCTCCCCCTCCCTCTCTCTCCCTTCTCTCTCACTCTCCCTCTCTTTCTCTCTCTCTCTCTCTCTTTCTCTCTCTCTCTCTCTCCAGCCTCTCCTCCCCTTCCCCCTCCCCTTCCCCCTCCCCTTCCCCCTCCCTCACTCTCCCTCCCTCTCCCTCCCTCACTCTCCCTCCCTCACTCCCTCACTCTCCCTCCCTCACTCTCCCTCCCTCACTCTCCCTCTCTCTCTCCAGCCTCTCCTCCCCTTCCCCCTCTCTCTCACTCTTCCTCCTCTCTCTCTTACTCTCCCTCTCCTTCCTCCCCCTTTCTCACTCTCACTCACTCTCTTCTCTTTTTTTCTCTCTTTTTCTCTCTTTATCGAGTATAGGCCAAGCTGCAGAGGGAGAAACAGCTGAAGATTGCAGAAGAGAAGAAGATGAAGGTAGAGAAAGCTAAGGTCATTGAGGCCAAGGTCAACATGTGGATTGAGGAAAGAACAACTAAGGAGCAGGAATCGAGAAAAGCCAACTGGAGGCTAGAGAAGACAAAGAACAACTTGAAGCAGAAGAGGAGAGTCCAGGAGAAACCAAAGGTGAGTGTTAAAGGGGAAGTCCACCCTGATATTAAGTTTCTTTAAATAAAAGCAGAAAAATGAGAGAAACAGGTCAGTGAAAGTTTGAGCAAAAACCAACTCGAAATAAAAATGTTATGAATTTTCAAAGTTAGTCATCATTGAAACACAAATTGGCAACACTGTGACATATCTTGCAAGCTCCTCTCCAATTTTATAAACTTTTGTTTTCTTACTGATTGGTTAGGGAAAAGATGATTCATACAGGAGTTGTATAAAAACATCTTTGAAAAAATTATATTTAGGGTGAACGTATCATTGCAAATTTTCTTTAAGCCTATCTGCACTAGTTTGGCCAAGAGGGATTAGACCTCCCTGCGTGGTCACTGACAGGTGGTTATCAGCTCTAAATTGACATAGAAAAAAGGAAACAACTGTCACTGCGCATAGGGACTTTCATGGTGTTAGTGATATGCGCTATACAAATAACGTTTATTATTATTATTATTACTGCTTAGGCATTGTTTGCTACATGTATATAGAGGGTGTAAGTAGCTATGAGTAGTGCAGTGGGGCTTTAATGGAAAGTATAGACTTTTTAAGTACAGGGCAAATAGCAGGAGAGCTTGAAAATAAATGCAAAATATGGCATAGTGTTGCCAATTTGTTTTGCAACCTCAAAAATTAATATCTTTCTCATTTTTAATCAAAATTTAATCGAAACAAGAGACCAACCTTTGTCATTTCCCATTGAAAGATGTCACTTAAAATGAATCCTTGTGATTGTATTATCATTCTTTGTAGTCTTTAAAATAGTTTTGTTTAAATCTGTGAGATTCTGTTTTCTGCAATTGCCAGAATAAGAAATCACCTTTCATCTTCCCTTTACTTTGAAGGAGAACCATGGAGAATGGAGGAGCAAGAAGAAGGCTGCAAAAGAGATGAAGGAGAAAAAGAAGGAAGAACAAAGAGCTGAAGCAGAAGCCGAGAGGAGGAGGAAAGAAGAGGCAGAAGATGCATACCTGAAGTGGAAAGAAGAGGCCAAGACGAGGCCATTTCCCCTAGCTACTCAATTTGGCTATCCTCAGGGCTCTGTCAAAGGTAAACCAGTCAAAGTTACTGCCTTATGCCCCTTTCACAACCCCAACTTAATGGAGCATTATATAAGTGTGTGAATGGGAACACATAAAAAACAATGCACATCAGTTTTGTGCTGCTATACGATACGAATAATTGCCACAGCATAATCTTTTATATTATAATTTGAGTAAGGAAATCCTTTGATATTTAAAACTTTTAGGGTTTTGCGCGCCTCGGGACGAAAAAATTCCAAGTACCATTCGTTGTGATTGCAGATCATTCTAAAGGTTTTCCACTTTTTAAATAAGTTGTTTGAAATCTCTAAATGAAATATGAAAACTCAAAGTAGTAGCTGAAAGAGGATGGCTCTTGCATGGCAACAGATATTGCATGCCATTCCAGCCGCGATTTAGAGATTGCATATATGCGCTGCCGATCGTAGCGCCACGCGCACAATTGTCAATAGAATTCTGACAGTGGTAGCTCAGGAACCGTACGGGGAGCTGAGAGGGCCTAGGCCTAGATGGACAAATCTAGCTCTTTCATGGCCTCTTTGACATTACATATCATTACATGTCAGTAATAATGTCAAAGAGGCCATGACTGTTTTACAATTGCAAATAATGCATTTAAACACATTTGCCATTCAAAAATAAAAATGGATGGAATTTTTTTTAAACATCACTTTATTGTTCAAACTTGCACAACAAAGGAGAACAATAGCCCAGGACAATTCCATTTTACTGGAAAATGCAGGGCATTAAAAGTACATACATGTAGATATACAGTGAATAATATAGTATTAATGACTGCTTTGAGAGAAATAGTTGTTTTTATACGCTCAAGGGAAGGTTAGAATTGTGCTATTGACCGAGGCGTGCAGAGGGCAATAGCCCAATTGTAACCTTCCCGAGAGCGTATAAAAACAACTATTTCTCGAATATTAAAGCAGTCATTAATACTTTTATATGCCGAAAACAAAAGAGTCAACTAATGACACCACCTTATCTGCACGGTTGTTTTTATGAGTGTATCTTTGAGAGTAGACTAGATCTAGATTCTAGTCTAAGCAAGATATTTTTACAATTTTGGGGGTGGGCCGGCCCTGTGGGGAATATGGAGAAGAACCTGCGCTTTCATATGACACCTCACTTTTTGAGTATCACCTTCAGGATCACAACAGATTATAAAGGTTTGAATCTCGAATTGAAAAAAAAACTTGACCTTTTTTGCATGGTCGCGGAATGCACGTAGACTGCATAGTGAATGCATTGCGTACAATCTCTATGGGAATAATTTTAACACACAACATCGGGTGCGCTGACAACTAGATCTATTTTCGTCTAGAGTCTATACGTCTATGCTTTTTCAGCAACTAAACGAACATGTTTATGGATAATTTCACGTACCCTTTTTGTTGTTCTTGCTGTCAGCGAGTCTTGCATTTGATAAGTTGAAATCTTGGGAGAGATTCTTGAGCCATTTTTGTCTTGTTTGGAATTGTCTTGTCTTGTATGAAAATACCGACCAATTTTTCGCACACGTACGGTATCCTCGATCGCTCAAACCATTTTTTAATATGTAAACCTATGGGGTAACCATGGAGACTGACCTATTTTCCCAATAACCATGGTTATTGGAAAAATAGGTCTGTTTTAACCATGGTTACTGCGAATTTTCGGGAACAGTTAAAGTTTATGAATGCAATTTCGACCAATCAGATTGCTGGATTACTTAAGTGAGGTATATAATGTTATATAACATCAACAAAAATTAACTAATTTTACAACATAGTGAAAGCTGAGGAGTTATGGATATTCCTAGCTATAGATGAAATAAGAGGAGCTAAATAATGACATTTCATTTAATATATCAACTTAATAAATACGAAGCATACATAATGAGTATTATAAGAGTTTGATTTGAGTTAATATTTAATACAAAGAGGATTCTATCAGTGCCAGGCAATGAAAAGAGGCGAGCAGTAGAAAGAAAATATAAGACTGGTTACAAGGTGTATTTAATAACCAATTTGTGTGTGTGAGTAATTACATACTTGAAATGCGAAGGGGAATTTTGGTTTCCCATTTATTTGCATTCTTTGAGTAGTAGATGACAAACGAAGAAACAATAGATAGTTTGGATAGAGGTTTTCCAATTTCTTTCAACAGCTGCTTTAGCCTCGTCACGTTGTCTGGCGAAATATGACCTCTAGAGCCGATTTCCAAAGGAAGATACACCACAGAATATCCATTAGCCTGTATATCGGCAACTAACGGGGCATATTTGTTCGATTTATATATTCATGTGCCTTAACTACATTCATTTCAAAGGGAACTGACAATTCAAGTATGAGGATTTTCTTTAAGTTCTTCCAAAAAACACATATGTCTGGGATGAGGTTGGTTTGGGTACACTCTAGTGGAATTGTGGAAATGCCTTCTTTTGTCCATCGCTCTACTTTCAAGTGTGTGTACATAATAGTGTCGCTAAGAGAGGCGATGCCTTCTTGAATAATTTCGGCAAGATACAAAGTATGTTGTCATGGCGCCAAGTATAGCGTCCCTCGTCAAGTGACACAGGGCATGCGTTCAATACATGGTGTACTGTTTCTCTATTTTCACATTTTTTACAGTTTGCTGATGCCCTTTTACCCCATCTAGTAAGGTTTGCATTCGTATTAAGTGTATCTGAAAGCGAATTCATGAGAAATTTTGCAACTTTGTTGGGTAGGTTGTATATCAGGCTTTTCCATTCTACTGATTTTGATTCCAAGTTTGCAAGTTAAAAAAACTTGCCTTGGACTGAAAGTGACTGGATATGATTCAGCCATTCTTGTGACCTTTTTTTTATTAGAGAGTCTTTAACCTGTTTCTTCAATTTTGGAAGAGTGGCATTAGGGTCTTGAAGCGATTGAAAAACATTATGACTATTCACCACTGTTGACTTTTTTCTGGTCCACTGAGATTCTCTTTGAAGGGCAACATCTAAGCAATGATTAATCTTAGCATCACCAGTTGCTCTTTTTCTTGTGTAGTTTATTGTGTCAGCTTCATAGTATATTCTGGCATATGAAGGAAGGCCAACGTGGCCGGTCTGGCAAGGCCAGACCATTTTTTCAAGTATCTATTGCATAAAGCATCTAGTAGTTTTAGATGAGTATCAGTGAGCTCATTTGAGGTGGAATCTCAGTGATGGCAGAAAATAGTCAGCAAATACTTTCAGTCTGAATTCATTACGTACCAGAGCTTTATCAACATAACACCGACTTCAATCATTGATTTTACATACTGATATTTATCATCTGATGAGTTGTCATACGATACAAGTGAACCTAGAAATTTGAACTCTTCCGTTTTGAGGGTTTCAAGTTCGATATTATCTAAGTGAAATTTCAAGTCAGTTGGTGAACCTCCATTATTGAAAGGGTTCTACACTTTCTCTGTTTCAATTTTAAGCCAAGCGATGAAGTTCGACTAGAGATTGTATTCATGAGTCGTTGATGGGTTCTCTTATTACCTGTTATTAAACATAAGATCATCTGCAAATGGTGCAGTGATGAGCTTTTGGCCATCTAGCTCGTATCCAAATCGGCTGTTTTCCGACAGAACTTCAATTACTGGATTGAAGCTAAGGAGAAAAATTATCGGCGATAACGGATCCCCTTGGAATATGCCCTTTTTAAAACGAAACTGTTGTGAGTTCCATTCTTTAGTCGAAACAAAATATGATACTTATAATTGAATATCAAACAGTATTATTTCATAAACCACAATCAATGCATTCAGTCATGTGCTGTTACACAACAATGTACAGGCAGTCGGGCACACACAATGTCTTGTGACTTTTGAATCGGGCCATACAGTGATGAATATCTCTGATTTGCACACAATATGTACATAACAACTGCACCAATATTGTGGTAAGTTGACATCTTGATACATTTAAAGGTACTATGCCACATTTGCAGGCCAAACCAAATGAAATGGTTAAATTCCAACGGCATTTGAAAGATAATACTTATTAAGAACTTCCCTTCAGTGATTGCTGTTTTATTGGCGTGTATCATTCATTTATGAACATTTACGCCATCACTTAGGTAATTGCATTACATTTTTGCAATCACTTAAGTAATAGTGTGATTTTCAATCCCTCGTACCGAATGGCCATGTTTTATGCTGCGCAAAGATTCAATCAGTTAAATTTTGGCCATTACAAGAGTTGGGGTTATTGATGTAGACAAATGCTCATGTACCCTTTACAGCTCATTTCATGTATGTTTTTACCATAGAAAAAAAGAAGTCGGTCAATCACTAAATAGTGTCTGACAGTGAAATCTAGAAGGTAAACAGGTTTCCTTGCATAATTTGAATATTAGTACACTGCTAACGTTTAAATTTCACAGATAGGACATACATGACATGTTCATAATTCCTGCAAAGTTGTACATAATTGGATGTTGGCTGCAAATGGGACATAGTACCTTTAAGAGTTTTAAAATTATGAGTGGTTCTTTAGGGGGGTACCGGTAGAACATTTTTGTGTTCTATTAACATGTATTTGTAAATGTAGTGTTACCACCTTCAAACAGATTGGCTCATTAAAATCATTTTTCTTTTAGGTAAATTTCAATTTAAAAAAACATGAAAATGCAAAACAAATACGTAATAACTGATATATTTTCACTGTTTTTATCCTTTTTGTTGGGGGGGGGGGGGGGGGGGAATAGACTACATCAAATCACATAAAAATAAGAATGGATATACACCCTATAAAAAACAACCATTCAAAATACACTATAATATCAAACTCTTACACATTCATTTGTGTACATTCTGTTTAGGATCACATTCACCAACTTCTTTTGTATATCGCTCTCACAAAGTAAAAGGCCGTCAAATGCGGTGCTTTGGCGAGTATCTCTAATGACAGTAAACAGGATAGTGTTGAGTTTCTTACCCTGTCAGAGTGATTGGTCCAAGGCCACTTGATTTCATGCACGATGCAGGGTTTGTGACTGGGTGCTTTTAAAAGTTATACATTTTGTAGAGATGTTGTGGTCTAGTGGATAAGTCTCCAGACTGTGCACCACAAGGTACAGGGTTCAAATACCTGCCGCAGCTCTAAGCTTCTTTAGCAAGACATTTATCTACATTTGCCACACTCCACCAAGGTGTACCTGGCCAAATTTATTCCTTGAATGCACCGATAGAGCTGCCAACCATTATGTTTTTCCCAGAAATATTTTTTTTTCTTCTCAAAAACTATGTTAGTACGTTTGTTTCTGTGTGTGTTGCATATACCGCACTTCAGTCAATTGCCCTTAAATGTTGATCACTACTTCAATAAAAAAAACTACCTACACTGTACTTGTAAATAAAGTATACACCCATGTAGGTCCTAATATGGAAATATCAGCATGAGGACATTTCTGCATTGTAAGTGGTACACAGAGATTTACGGGACATTTTTTTTTTTGGTCAATAAAAAACATTAATATGGTAAAAAACTAGTTGAATATCATCTTTTTTAACATATGTACACTCAATGTTTGCAAGAAATGTTTGCTTTAAAATACAGCACCTTTTAAAATGAGTTTTAGAACGTTCAGAACCTGATTTGAATGAACAGCATTTTGACATAGAAAAATAAAAAATGGAAAGTTACAGATAAACTCCAGTTCTGGTAATGGTGAAAAAAACATTGAAACAGTTTCTATTCAAATTCACACCAATTGTTAAGCAGTACAAATAAATTACTCTAGCTAAAGCCAACCCACACACAGAAAACGCTCTACTGAAAACTTCAGCATCACAATCAGTTGTTGTGACCGTATTTCTTCAGCTACCGCACTGCACATGCAGTGAACTAGTATTCATATTGGGTTACAGGCCCACATAGTTTTCTAAATCTCCAAACGCTCTTTATAGTTATGGAAACAAACGTACGCTCAAAACGATGTGGGAGAGAAAGAGAGAGGGGATTTTGTTGGGGGTGGAGGGGGTTGATGATCAGAAAAATAATTGAATTGCCTCCTTTTTTTAAACACTGCTCTTCAATCTCAAAACTTTATTTGTGAATCGTACCATCCTTTTATTTTGAATAGGAGTTTTCTCTCGTGTTTCAATGAATCAATGCATAGACCTAAACTCATTTTTTAAATTTTATCAACGTACTCCAACGCATAAAAAACAGCCACACCAATGAGTTATAACACCCTGCACATACATGAAATATATACAGCGATCTAGCTGTTCCATGGGGGGCGTTATTTTCTTCTGCGGCACAGATTGGGGCTTTTTTTTTTTTAAAGGGTCTTGATTTACAGACTAATAGTTGCAGTGTGCTTGCAATGACGTATCGATGACGATGACGTAGCAATACATACTATGCAGGCATGCACACACAGTACATGTTAAACAGTGTACCAGTATTTCAATATCACGATGCTTTTTTAATTGCTTGGGTTGTGTGTATGTATTACAAAATATTTGATGCCTGTAAGGCTGTAATGCAAGAGTATAGTGTACCATTTCTACAACATACCAAGCAGGTTCTTGAGACATGGAATGTTGTAAAAGGTTGTTGGGTATCGACGACGTGTTTAGGGGACCTCCCTGCACAATTTCTAGGTGGACAACCTTTGCAATATGCTACTGGAAAAAATGGCGGCCATTTTTCACAATGGCCGCCATGTATAACTACTGTTGTACAATTCTGGGGATTGCTTTTTAACAGCACTTCATTTTATCATGCGTAAGATGTCATATGAAAGAAAATTAAATTTCCTACAAGATGATACCTCATTCAATAAGTTTCGGGAGGATTTGCATACCAATTTTGAGCCAAAAATGTGATTTTTTTTTTACCATTTTTTTCAAAAATATGAATTGCGCCGAAATACATATTTCTCCATATTTATTTGATTATGATGCTAACTGACTCAAAACTTGCTTAAAAACTGTTCAGTACCCTAATTGATATCATATCCAAATTTCAAGTCTATTACTTTTCTAACTAAAAAGTTATAGCGCTCTAAAGTTGACACTTTGTTATGAGCCAAAATGGCAAATTTGGTTGCTAAGGGCTATCTTCTCCTTAGCAACAGTAACATAGTGGCTTGAAAAATAGAATATATCACGAGAAATTGCTATCACCAAGCAGATGACTACTTTGATAGGAAGTATGATGTCAAATGATGCATTTTCATCATAGTTTAATGATAAATATCGCTTAGTTCCCGTTGCTATGGTAATAATATGCCTAGCAATTTTGGGGTGGGGCAGTATGTTGTTAAGGACATGATGTGTGTTCAGAGATGATGCAGGCTATCTGTCAAGTAAAATTGAGTTCTGGATCCAGGTGATAGTCATTAATTTTAGTCTGAATCATGAAGACAATGGATGGAGGGGTTCAGAATGTGAACCCTCTCCCCCTTTTGTGACCCTCTTTCTCTTCTAGAACAAAATTAGAGCAATTTGTCCAAAGCTGTATGCATAAAGTACATTGCAATCGAAAAATTGGTCCATTTTTTTTCTCTCCAAGAAATCTCCACAATGCATTTAAAATCTAATGGTTAAAATTGCATGGGAAGTTTGTCAAGGTCTTCCTACCCCCCCCCCCCCCCCCCCCCCCTGCCCACATTAACCTGCTAAGTGTAAGATGATTAAAGACATGGATTCAAAATGATAGACTGGTATCATTCTCTAAAAAATAGATTCTTAAGGAATCGAATCAAATGATGAGTAGGAGTGGGGCAGAGGGGTAAAGCTCCCCTACCCATTTTGGCAATCGTCACCTCTTATCCAGGCAGCAATGGGCTAGAATAACTACATTTACGAGTATGAGGCTACTTGCTGGAATGCATCTTATCTGGTGTATTTTGATGACGAAAATGACTTATTTACCATTAGGTGTACTTTTTAAATGTTTGCAATTTGGAATTACATCACAATAATAATAATAATAATAGCTCACATTTATAATGCGCCTAATACTTTGTTTCTAGGCGCGGAACATATTATTACCCCGGTCATCAGATTCAGGCTTACCCGCACACAAGGTATGCACATTCTCCACTCCCTGGGGAGCATTCCAGCCAGTCGCCATTTTACAAGCGCCATTGCTAATCAAACCACAAGGCAAAAGGAGTCTTGTCAAATTATTTAAATATTTAAAAAGGATTATAAATGCCAATGCCCAACTCTTTTTGTGTGTCTCGGAGTCCCTACACTCTCCTTATAGACTTTGGCCCAAATTAGATTTTACAAATATTGCCTTCTGCAAGAAACCAATATACGTCATTAGTGAAAATACATGAGTCCAGTAAATTATCATCATAAAGAGTTATGATTTATCCAGTTTGATCAAAAGCCTTCCAACCAATTACAAACCTATAGATTTCTGTTTGGTACGCAGTGCATCTCTATGGGGGTAGGGGCACGATCATTTAAAAGAGAGCACAAAAAGGAGTGACACAAAACGTAAAAGAGAAAAAGAAAAGGGGAGAAAAGAAGACAACTTTTGATTCTATTGAATAAATGCGCCTCAAGATGCGAGGCTAAATGCATTAGTAATATAATTTTGTTAAAGCTAGGTCGCGGCTCGCACTAGTAGGTTGCACAGGATCTCCTAATTTTGCACACAAATATAGATATAGTTTATAATTAGCATTTTTATGCCTCCGTTACGAAGTAGCCGGAGGCATTATGTTTTTGGGTTGTCCGTCCGTACGTCTGTACGTACGTACGTACGTCCCGTTCTCGTGATCGCGTTATCTGAAGAACCGATTGATGGATTCCTGCCAAACTTTGGTCATGTATGCATCTTGCAGAGCCGATGAACTGATTAGATTTTGGGGTCACGAGGTCAAAGGTCATGGGCTCATAATGTATGCAAAAATAGCTTGTAAACGCATTCTCATTAGAACTGACAGATGGATTACTATTTAACTCAGGACATCTTGCAGAGCCAATGAACTGAGTAGATTTTAGGGTCATGAGGTCAAAGATCAAAGAGTCTATGTATATGAGAAATTGCTTGTAATCACGACATTCTGAGAACCTGTTAATGGATTACAATTGAACTTGAATTGGAAAAAATTCTTCTGTTTTGGTTTGTAAAATTGCTCTATGACGGAGGCATCATTTTTGACTGCGCGCAGTCGAATTCCATCTAGTTTTAAAATAGCTCCAAATTCGACGAAATGTAATTCCCCTTGCATGCTTTGCCGCCTCTTATAAGTTTCACCAGCTTCTTGTGAGATATTGCACCCTTAATAACTGAATTTTTACAATGTGATTCAATTTTCTCAAAAGAAAATCATCTTCCAACCTTTGAAGAAAACTTCAACTCTTGAACGAATCTTATCTTTGGGATACCTTGCTAGAAATGAATAGAAAACCACTTTTCTATGATTAAAATACGAAACTATACATAGTCCAATCTGGTCGCCTCACTCACTTGCTTGTGCAGTTACGTAGATAAGTTTGGGCAATTATGGGGGGCGCAGTTACATCTAGGCGCCACTGTTCATACAGAGTTGTGAATTGATTTCAAGATATTCAAGATAACGTTGGTTTGGACAAGGAGGATGAGGCTCTTTAGTTGGATATATCACAACTAAGACGGGGCCCAGAATTCAAAAGATAGATGTGATTTAAGCGTAATACTTAATTGGGAGATACTAGACGGTTTGGGTTTAGAATTTGTACCCCACCCCTCTTTTTTCTTCTTTAAATAAAAGACATCAATTGCAGATACTAGATGAAAGCATTCTCTGCTGCTACCTGGTCTACAATTTCTCTTCCATGGTTCCACCTTCACTTTATTGTGGTATCGGGCCATTCAGCAGCTTGTCGTAGGCAGTTGTGAGGGATATCCCAGTTGAAATTTTCTCATTGATTTCCCTCTTTGATTTGTCACAATGTGTTTGCACAAGGTAAGAGTGTGTGGAGTTTGATATTATCTCCTCCATAAGGCACTCCAGCTACTTCAGGGCATCATTGGTGCTGTGGATGCAATTGGTGCATATTCACATATAAATCTTGAACCACGTCTCTGATCTAGGACTGAAATATTCTGGAACTCCCGTTTAAGTGTATAGTCGTCCGGTATTAATCTGTCATATCTACACCAAGTTCTTTAACAATTTTCTTGGTACCTGTCATGAAGTGATTCAACTAGCAATCATAGCAGGTCAAAGATGAGAGGAGCTTCCAGCTCATCCAAAAGCCGACTGAATGCAACGTCATTATGATCATAAAGGTTCAATTTCAACAAGTCAAAAGGAATACTCAAGGACTTTGAGTTTAAAGGATTTATATATTATGTTTTATCATTACATACAAAATTATAACCTCACCAAATTAATTGAAACTAAATGACATCTCTGCTAAGCTTCCTCGCTATTTCCTCATTTGATTTTTAAAAACTTGTTTTTGTTTGCATAACTTGCACATTGGCCCCTTTCCCCTTATAAGCCCCTGATTATTACAAATCTCTTAAATCGTTTAGACCCTGTCTGTCTTATGAATCCAAATATCATGTTATTTCACTAATGACTTTAACTTGGACTTTGAGTTTAAAGGATTTATATATTATGTTTTATCATTACATACGAAATTATAACCTCACCAAGTTAATTGAAACTAAATGACATCTCTGCTAAGCTTCCTCGCTATTTCCTCATTTGATTTTTAAAAACTTGTTTTTGTTTGCATAACTTGCACATTGGCCCCTTTCCCCTTATAAGCCCCTGATTATTACAAATCTCTTAAATCGTTTAGACCCTGTCTGTCTTATGAATCCAAATATCATGTTATTTCACTAATGACTTTAACTTGTTTCTTGTCCCTCAACAAATTAATCAATCACTCAATCGTGACAAAGAAAGATAAATACTTATAGAAATCGACTTTTGTCAAACTTTAGAGAAAGAGGGAAATGAAGCAGGAAGGATATGGTGTTGGCATAATTATGCTTGCCCTTAACAATTCAGGCATAATTGATTAACAGTAACACTGATTTTTTCAAAAAATATATTGTACTTGGCACTAATATCCAGTTTATCTACATATTATTTTCAACTAGGGGAGCGTGGATGGGCATGTCACACGGAAGGGGCGAGGTGCAAGTTATGACCCCATTACCAAGTGAGTACATACAGTGCGTCCCAGAAAAAACGAAACCGAGAAGTATCGATGTTTTATCATAACTTAATCGCAACCATAATTAATGAATGATACATATTTGGAAAGCTTAGAGTCTCCTCTTTCGTGTGATGCTACTTAGGTAATGCATATTTCACGCATAAGGGATTAAAAGCAATTTGAAGGAATGAAACCAAAAAGACATTTTGCGGGCGGTATCTGAGTTTCGAAGAAAAATTCACATTTCTAGAAAGTTGAGTTTCTGCCCTTTCATATGACACCTCAATCAGGAAAAATGAGCAAGGAATGCCAAAGTTCTGTTTGTTTAAAGTAGTGCTTGCATTTCCATAATTTTATTAAACGAATTCGTTTTCACTGGCTGCCTGCCGTATCAATAAACGAAATTAACAAAAGACTTAATGCATTATCTGAGTAGCATCACGTGAAAGAGGAGACTCTAAGCTTTCCAAATATGTATCATTCATTAATTATGGTTGCGATTAAGTTACGATAAAACATCGATACTTCTCGGTTTCGTTTTTTCTGGGACGCACTGTATAAATGTTTCACAGTGTAAATCCTGTCTATTAATTATTTGAATATAAGTCTTATTTATTCTGTCTTGATAATCGGTTTCTGTCACAAAACTGTAGATTAGATCTTGATGTATGACATATTTGTCTGGATTTATTTCAAAATTCAAAGGGGAAGAGCGGGTAATGTCAAACTTTTCCCTGTATCATTTGATTCTTCATCTATCTTTTAAATTATGTGTAATTTCAAATAAATGATGCTCTCATTAATTTTGAGAGTGTGTATACGTCTCAGAGTCATGGGGGAGGGGAATTGGCATGTCACAGAAACGGTAGTGGCATTTGAATTGCAGGTTCTAATGACTTTCATCAATGTCTTTCAGTCTAGCAAAACAAATATAACAGACGTACAAGTTTTGAACCAAACCGTCCAGTATCGCCTTTTTTTTTTTAAATTTTTTTTTTATTAATAGCTTCGTAGCTATTGGATTATGCCAAAGGTTTGAGATGAAAATTATGGAGGAGGGGGGGGGGGGGGGGCGGCAAGAAGAATAAACCACTTACAGACAATTTCACTATAGTCTACCAAGAGATTACAGATGCTGTGTGAAGATTATTTCAAATCTGTTTTGTTAACAACTTACTTTATATTAATATAGCTTCGCACTAATTGCTCTAATTTTGTTCTAGGAGAGGGGGGAGGGTCACAGAAGGGGGAAAGGGTGCACATTATATCCATTGTCTCCATGATTCAGACTAAAATTCATGACTATCACCTGGATCCAGAACTCAATTTTACTTGACAGATAGCCTGCATCATCTCTGAACACACATCATGTCCTTAACAACATACTGCCCCACCCCAAAATTGCTAGGCATATTATTACCATAGCAACGGGAACTAAGCGATATTTATCATTAAACTATGATAAAAATGCATCATTTGACATCATACTTCCTATCAAAGTAGTCATCTGCTTGGTGATAGCAATTTCTTGTGATATATTCTATTTTTCAAGCCACTGTTACCGTTGCTAAGGAGAAGATAGCCCTTAGCAACCAAATTTGCCATTTTGGCTCATAACAGAGTGTCAACTTTAGAGCGCTATAACTTTTTAGTTAGAAAAGTAATAGACTTGAAATTTGGATATGATATCAACCAGGGTACTGAACAGTTTTAAGCAAGTTTCAAGTCAGTCAGCATCATAATCAAATAAATATGGAGAAATATGTATTTTGGCGCAATTCATATTTTTGAAAAAAATGGTAAAAAATCACATTTTTGGCTCAAAATTGGTATGCAAATCCTCCCGAAACTTATTGAATGAGGTATCATCTTGTAAGAAATTTAATTTTCTTTCATATGACATCTTACGCATGGTAAAATGAGGTGCTGTTAAAAAGCAATCCCCAGAATCGTACAACAGTAGTTATACATGGCGGCCATTTTGAAAAATGGCCGCCATTTTTTTCCAGTAGCATATTGCAAAGGTTGTCCACCTAGAAATTGTGCAGGGAGGTCCCCGGAACATGTTGAGACCATCCAACCTTTTACAACACGCCAGGTCTCAAAACCCCCCAAATTGGGGTTTTGCCCCCTAAGTAACACCTTGCAAATACATATCATGCAGCATCATGCTGGCCATGCTGCATTACTTATTTGATAAACGTTTTGGACGATACTGTAATTGAATTTCTATCAATGGGATGGATCTTATGACTAGTCTCACGTGCAGACACTATTCAGAAGGGAAAGAACGTACTTCCCATAGGCTCAACACGCACCATGCCCCAATCTGTGCCGCAGAAAAAAATAACGCCTCCCGGCTACACACTGGGAGTCCCTGCTATACCAATGCGTGACGATACATACACAGTCCAGATTCACCTCCCTTTACGCGCTATCCCCCCTAAATCACACACGTGCTGCTCGGCGCAAGGGTCAAAAGTTCGCGCTAATTATAGTCTGACGTAATGCCCTTGTTTGCTCAATACTAAAGATTGTGTACTATGTATGTGCAGCAATACGGTAAAAGGGTCGAGGGGTCACTTTCATATTATTATTATACGAAAAGACGGGAAACCGGACCATGCCAGTACATAATTCAGGGTTTGTATCTAATCGCTTCTGGGGATGGAAGCTGCTGCTTCCTTTGGGTCTGCTAATAAATTATACATCTCACTCCCCCTTGGTTCTGATTTCTATTGGTAAAAAAGTCACTATTATAAAGGACACAGTTTTATTTGTGTGTCATGTCTAAGAATAATAATAATAATTACAGTGCTCATTTCCCCTGTCCACACACAACATTTTCCGTGATTAGCTATACCGTTTCGCGATAGTGATACCGTTTTGCGATAGTTTTACGATGAAAATTGTAGGTGTGGACGCTCACTAACGATACGTCGTATAACGAAACTAGTCTAACGAAACGCAGGTTTGGGCATCGTTTCGAACTGAAACTCGATAAAGAATCACGCCTAATCACGGACATTTTGTGTGTGGACGGAACTAGTCTAACTGGGCGGGGCTTAACGTGACCTCGAGCGAAAGGAGATATGAGCTCTCATTTCTGCTTCCATTTCATGACCGCTGCGCAGCCAGCTGATTATACATAAATATACTGCATGCATTGTTCCAGTGGCACAGTCAATACAAATACTAGTACTAGTGGTGCTGCACATTGTGTTTCTGTTTCGGTTTCGACTGCGCAGTAGCAAACTGCGCACCTATACGACGTTTCGTTATAGAGTTTCGGGATAACTTTTTTGTGTGTGTGGACACCCTGGAATTTATACGATGATTCTTTAGTAACGATGTTTCTTGTGTGTGGACATCCTGGAATTTATACGATGATTCTTTATACGACGTATCGTTATAGAGTTTCGGGATAAATTGTTTTGTGTGTGGACACACTGTATAGCGCCTAACACTTACTTTGTCAGAAGTCTCTAAGCGCTCTACAATAATGCAGCATAATTACCCTTGCTTTAGCAGTGCAGCTGTTACGCGCGCTGCGTTTCAAGGAATAAATTCCTACCAGGTACCCATTTACTTCACCTGGGTGGAGTGTGGCAAATGTAGATCAATGTCTTACCAAGGACATTAGTGCAGCTGCGGGACTCAAACCGCGGACCTTGTGATCGACAGTCCGGCGACGTATTTGCCATATCATCATTATATCATCCAAATATAACTTGGACCCTGGGTAGAACAGTTGTGCTCTTATGGTACAACTTTGCAGACCTTTCAATCCGTACCATTTACTGACGTATATATTCGTTTATGCTACATTTATTTATATGTTGATTATTTTGTTTACGGAACATTATATTCAAATCATCATCATAAAGGACACCGTTTTATCTGTAAGTCATGTCTAAGAATACTGTCCAATAGCATTCGAAAAAACAAGTTTGTTACCAAAAAAACGTATCATTTATTTTTTTTTGGGGGGGGGGGGGGGATGGGATTGGATATGATCAAAAATGAATGTATCATTTCTTGTACTGCTATATAGATCGGAATTATATTTTGGTTATTATATGGACTCTTTTAGCAAAAATTAGACACATATATATTATTAAAACTTTATTTTGGCGTGGGAGGGAGCTGGGGGAAAGGGGTCGGGGGGGGGGGGGGGGGGGGGGGTTACGATATGAAAAGTGAATGTATCATTTCATGTAATGCTAGCTGATTGAATGAAAATTGTTCAAATCCATGATTTTTGTTTGTCCAATATTTACCTTCATTTGCCATATCATAATATTATTATATAATATCATCCAAATATAATTTGGACCCTTGGTAGAACAGTTGCGCTGTAATGGCACAACTGGGCAGACATATTCATCCGTACCATTTAGTATTTACACTGTTTTTAATTATGTTGTCACATTTATTCATATGTTATTTATTCTTTTTATAACGGATCATTATATTCAAAAATTCATAAAAAAGGACACCGTTTTATTTGTGTGTCACAGAAAAAACTAAGTTTGTTATAAAAGTCACTTATCCCCCCCCCCCCCCCAAAAAAAAAAAAATCAATAAAATGTATCATTTCATGTAATGCTAGCTGATTGAATGAAAATTGTTCAAATTCATGATTTTTGTTTGTTCAATATTTACCTTCATTTGCCATATCATCATAATATTATTATATAATATCATCTAAATATAATTTGGACCCTCGGTAGAACATTTGCGCTGTAATGGCACAACTTGGAAGGCCTATCCGTTGGTACCATTTAGTATTTACCAACCTTTTCATTAAAGGTAATACAAAGTTTTGGGAAATTTTGAAAATTGGGTTGATAGTGAATCTTTACAATTTTGATATATGTTGATGCCCCTGTGGATGTATTATAAGCACTAAAAAAATTAGCCCCGAAAACACTTCTGTTTTCGAGAAAAATTGAATATAAAAATTTACCGGTGCTCCCGGTAAATTTTGATAAATTTCAAATAGCGCCTATCGCCGTACAATGGTAGCTGCGACCATGAAAATCTCAGAATATGTAGTTGGGATATATAATTTTCAAACAGGAATAGCTTATCGGTCGATTTTAGTCAAGAAACATTGTTTCATAGCTAAATTAATATCTTGACCTTGAGAGGGAGCTATACAACATAAAGAGTTTATTATTTATAATTTCATAAATCTAGACTCGATTTCAACCGCGACAACGATCAATGTATATTGTAGGAACGCATATGCTTCCAATATGTTAATTTGAACCAAATTCATGACCCCATACCAAAACTTTGTAATACCTTTAATGTTATTACATTTATTTATATGTTGTCGGTTGTTTTTTATCACGGAGCATTATAATCGAATCCTTATCATAAAGGACACCCTTTTATTTATATGTCTAGTCTACGAATACTGTCAAACGGCCATCAGAATTTGTTTGGTTGTTATAATGGTCACTTTGGGCAAAAATTAGACACATATACATGTATATATATTTTAACTTTCTTTCGGCGGGGGAGGGGCCGGGTAAAGGGGGGGATGGGAGGGGGGATAGGATATGAAAAAAGAATTTACCATTTCGTAATAATGCTAGCTGTAAAATGAAATTTGTTCAAATTCTGTATTGTTGTCTGCCCAAGATTTACCTTTATTTGCCATACGATCATATTATATTTTATCATATTATTTTAGACCCCTCGGTAGAACAGTCGCGCCGTAATGGCATAACTGGGCAATCATATATCAATCTGTATCATTTAGTATTTCCCCACGTTTTCATTTATGTTTGTTTTTATAACGGAGCATTATATTCAAATCATCATCATCATAAGCCAGGACACCGTTTTATAGTATGTGTCTAGTCTACAAATACTGTCTAACAGATTTTTGTTGTTGGTTGTTTTAATAATGGTCACTTTTAGCAAAAATTAGACTCTATATATTGTATCTTTTTTCGGTGGGGAGGGTGGGGGGAAGGGGTCCGGGTGCGGGTTACGATATGAAAAGTGAATGTAAAACTAAATTTGTTCAAATTATTGATTACATTTATATTTTAGTATCCATCAAACATTTTATGACCATAAATTATCAGTTTTATTGTCATATATGTTCTTACTACCAGTACTAGGGTTTATCTTTAATAATAATAAAAACAGTGCAATGTTTGTACCGAGCTTGCAATGGGCAGACACCATATAAGTCGCCGTGCATGCGTCCAGCTTGCTACTAAATGCAAAGACAGCAGCACAGCGAGATAGGTCGCTAGCAGACGACACTCCTTACACTCCTCACACACCGTTATCACATTCAAACAAGTCATTCAACGGTTTTCTCGCGAAAAGGGTATAAGACGAGGGTTGTTTTAACACCAAAATTCTTCAAAATGCGTCAAGAGAATAGAACACTATTGATTACATTTGATATTTTAGTATCCATCAAACATTTTATGACCATTAATTATCAGTTTTGTTGTCAATACGTTTTTAATACCAGTACTAAAGTTTATATTTAATAATAATAAAAACAGTGCAATGTTTGTACCGAGCTTGCAATGGCCATTTTGGTTGAGTTGCCAAACAAAACAGCGTTACGTGCGTGTGTGTTGCATTCAAGTGCGAGTTTGGACAATTTATACATGAAAATATTAGTATGTATTCGTGCTGAATGCAGCAAACATTGCTTTAAATAATGTTTGAATTAATATTAATGATGTTACAGTTAGGAAATACTTCCTGAAAATATCAAACATACCGGTAAGTGTTTGTAAATATTTTCTTGCTCTACTTTTGAAGTTAAAGGGCAACCCAACCCTTGTAATAGATTTGTAGGAAAGCAAAAAAATAATAGAAACAGAATGTCAAAAGTTTGAAATGAATCAGACCAATAGTAAGGAAGTTATGAATGTATGAAATACATGTATGACATCACTATTAAAGTCTATACGAATCTCAAATTGGTATTTCGGTCAGTGGATTGTGACCTACATGTAGGACTTGGATAACTCTCTCATTTGCTGTGTGTACAAAAATATCATTAATTTCTGTTTTTCTCGTAAGTACCTTCTCCCTTGGGGCACTACTCAAAATATAGTATACATGTAGATAGCATACCAGTATTTATTGATATATTTATTTATTTCTAATCTTTTGTCAGGGTAGCCCATTCACCAATAAGTAGTGGTCTTCCATGGGGCCCTGAATGAACAAGAACATATTTACATCAAAAAGCATAACGTTTATACAGAACAGTGAAAATAAAATTCCATAGTACATTTAGAAAGATATGATACAGCAATGATAGACGTTGTACAAACGAATACTCGTTTGAAAAAGAAACATTTTTTTTATTGACCTAGTTCAACTGTAATGCCAATAGGAAAATATTGATTAAGTCGCAATTATGTGAATAAATCATGTTAATATTATAGAACATGCACGTAGTGCTTGTAAAATGGCGACTGGCTGGAATGCTCCCCAGGGAGTGGAGAATGTGCATACCTTGTGTGCGGGTAAGCCTGAATCCGTTGACCGGGGTAATAATATGTTCCGCGCCTAGAAACGTAGTATTAGGCGCATTATAAATGTGAGCTATTATTATTATTATTATGTTCGGCTGAGCCATTCACAAATGAATTGACAGAAGAAGCCGTTCTCATCGTATTATCTATTATTCCATTCAAATATAGAGGAAACAATTGGGCTACACTTATAGCAATCTGTGTGAAATCTAGGCACCCGTAAACATCCAGTCTATTTGCCTTGTATGATGCTCATGTACATCATTAGGATAGATTAAGCCTACCTGAAGGTAAGAAGGTGCTAAGTTATGAACGCATTTATATATCATAATAAAGCGACTTAACTCCTAACATTAACAAATCCTCTATGTGGGCATGCCTTGAACCATAATGCATGGCCCTACAGAGGAATTTTTCATGTTGGAGACCGGGGGAAAATACAATGTCTTTCCTTATGTTATTCTTTGTTTCTTCCTTCTACCACCTTCTCTTATGTTATTCTTCGTTTGTATCATTCTATCACTTCCTCTTTCTATCTTTCCTTATGTTATTCTTTGTTTCTTCCTTCTATCACCTTCTCTTATGTTATTCTGTGTTTTACCATTCAATCACTTTCTATTTCTGTCTTTCCTTATGTTATTCTTTGTATCATACTATCACTTCCTCTTTCTATCTTTCCTTATGTTATTCTTTGTTTCTTCCTTCTATCACCCTCTCTTATGTTATTCTTTGTTTGTATCATTCTATCACTTCCTCTTTCTATCTTTCCTTATGTTATTCTTTGTTTCTTCTTTCTATCACCTTCTCTTATGTTATTCTTTGTTTTACCATTCTATCACTTTCTCTTTCTATATTTCCTCATGTTATTCTTTGTTTTATCATTATATTATTTCCTCTTTCTTTCTTTCCTTATGTATTCTTTGTTTCTTCCTTCTATCACTTTCTCTTTCTGTCTTTCCTTATGTTATTCTTTGTTTCTTCCTTCTATCACCTTCTCTTATGTTATGCTTTGTTAATACCAATCTATCACTTTATCTTTCTGTCTTTCCTTATGTTATTCTTTGTTTTATCATTATATCACTTCCTCTTTCTATCTTTCCTTATGTTATTCTTTGTTTCTACCTTCTACCACCTCCAATGTAATTCTTTGTCTTTACCATTCTATCACTTTATCTTTCTGTCTTTCCTTATGTTATTCTTTGTTTTATCATTATATCACTTCCTCTTTCTATCTTTCCTTATGTTATCCTTTGTTTATTCTTCTATCACCTTTTCTTATGCTATTTTTTCTTTTATCATTTTAACTTTCTTTTTCTGTCATCCTCATGTTATTCTTTGTATCAAATTTTCGCTCACTGTGAATTGTGAATTTATTACCTGTTTAATCACCTGATCTAAAAAAATTGGTCACGTGACCGACGGAAGCACCGACGTGAAAAATCTAAAGCACTGCCGCGAAGGGAACGGACGTGAGCTGCGCAACGTCTCCACGCTCCAGTACCTCGTAGTAGCCGACGTCGAGTGCCCAAATCGAAAGCTCGCTATTAGTGCCCTTTTGTGAGGTATTAATCCTCATTACTGTCTGTTATGACTTAAGGACGTAGGTCCCCTAGTTGATTAGCATAGTAGCACACACATGCTTTAGCAGGCACGTAAAACAAAAACTCACAAATTAATATTCAATAGAATCTGAGAATGTATACTATTATTTAGATCTATTAGAAATAAATCATTGTGAAAATTAGTTCATAAATTGGGGTAAAAATAATTATTCCACCATTATGACCAACAGTGTATGTTGGAACACATAGGAAAGTAGTCTGGCACTACATCACATTGACATTTCTGATTTAGCCAATTTGAAGTGGCCATACGTATAGTGATCAAGTATCCCCAATCATGTGAGTAGAATTCAGGTCACTAAGTTAAGGTCAAAGGTCATTTTAGGTCAACAAACTTAAGACTTTTTTGTGGTATCAACATCAAGATTTTGAATTTTTAGCATATTTTTAAAAGTGTTTGTTCAAATTCCATTTTAGGTCAGTAGCCTTGGATTATGTTTTCACAACTTAATATGAGAATAAATGAATCTATTTTTGTTATTTGTTCATGATTCTTAATCAATATTCACTTCAAAATGCTGATTATATTCAGAGGATTTCATTTTTTGGGGCCTGCTAATGGGCCACCCTGCCTAAAATAATGTTCCAACTTCAATGTTTCATCATATCGAATTGCGTAATGCAGGCGAGACCGCCGCTTCCCTGGTTTCAACTTACCGATGTTAAAAAGAATACTTTGAAAATTCAAATCATGCTGCCTCTCAGCAAGAATACCGCGCTAGAGGTCAATACGCATCAGCATGTTTTACTTGCTACATTACTTAAAACCATCTCAAAGTCTCAAAAAAAATACATCTAACAAATGCACAGAAATAATGGTTAAACAAAGAGAGAAATGCTCAAAATATTTAGTGAGCTTTAATATATTTTGATTTATCATATTCGAAAAATGCCACCAGGGAATGATTATTCATCAGCTCATCACTTGCTCAGCTGCTAGTTATATATTTTAATAAAATAGAGACTGTGTTTTTCACATTATATCTAGAAGTATATTTGCAGGATAGTGATAAAGTTAGGGTTGACTTTATTATAACTATGTTCCTTGACCCCCTAAACTTGGATAAGAGCACTAAAATCAATTTTCTATAAGTATCAGATGAGAAATAGTTTTAAACATGCAACATGGCAGCCATTTTGACTTTAAAAAGGGTTAATTATATGCAAATTTATGCAAATTAAGAGTCAAGGAGTAATTGTAAGCTGCTTATAATGCTATAATCATGTTCCTTGACCCCCAAAACATTGGTAAAGACACTGTGTTTAGCTTTCTATGTGTATCAGATCTAGAGATATAGGCTAAAATAGGTTTTGTGTGTCTACCAGGGTCTGACATGGCGGCCATTTTGAATTTATGCAAATTAGGCACTGATCCACCACTACAATTTTTGTCAACTTTTAGTATGTTATTTTCATGGTTTTTCCAGATTATATGCAAGTGGAATCGTTTCTGTTGCAATTAGTTCTAGGTTGACCCCTTTTTCTTCATATTTTGACTGTACTAATGCATAAGTCAAGAAATGTTGGTGAGGAGGGGATAAGTTGCACTAACTGTCCTAAAAACTCTTTATTTGTTGGTAAGGTATATAGGGAGGAGACTGCACTTATACTGGATGTGACGCCATGTTCACATGGAGGGCCAGATCATCAGTTGGGGGGAAAATGGGGTTAAAATTGGGGTAAGTATATGCTGTATATCTGGCCCTGTTGTCACAGTTCCATGTTAGTAGTTTTCTGCTGGCATGGATCTCCCGCCCAGTTAGTTACACTAGTTACACTCCCCCTGTCCACACACAACATTTTCCGTGATTAGGCGTGATTCTTTATTGAGTTTCAGTTCGAAACTATTCCCAAACCTGCGTTTGAGGGGAAAAATGTACATTCTTTGTTGTTGGTTTTGATGCCTCTGTTACGAAGTAGCCGGAGACATTACATTTTCAGGTTGTCCAACTGTCCTTCCATTCTCATGATGTACCCAATAAAAATAAATAACTGTTTTCGAGTCGAAAATGCCACCATTATTACCAGGGGAATCTCCAGGGGAGATCCATGCCAGCAGAAAACTACTAACATGGAACTGTGACAACAGGACCAGATATACAGCATATACTTACCCCATTTCCCCCCAACTGATGATCTGGCCCTGCATGTGAACATGGCGTCACATCAAGTACAAGTGCAGTCTCCTCCCTATATACCTTACCAACAGATAAAGAGATTTAGGACAGTTAGTACAACTTATCCCCTCCTCACCAACATTTCTTGTGACTTATGCATAAACATGATGAGCTGATAAATAATCATTGCCTGAACAATTGATTTCCCACCATGCATCTTAATATATGCACAATCAGTGAAAGTTATAACAATCACTTTTCAATGTGTGAATAAATAAAAGACTTTTCAGCTGTTCCTCTATTTAAATACTCAAAGAATGATACTGGCAAGACTTGGGCATGCATGATTTGGTAATGGCATTTAAATGTCTTGGAGTGTACACAATAGAGCAAGGTGTTTCATTGTTATGGAAATCTTCTTTACATGTACAGTATGTGATTATTTGCTTTCTTTGCTTTCCTGTAAGCTCTTCTGTAAGCTCTTCTGTAAGCTCTTCTCTTCCTTCTGGACATTCTAACTATTTCCTTTGATAAATACATCTTTGATTGCTGCCTGCAACACATGTGTTATCAATGCTCTCTTCATCAATAAATAGATTCCATGGAATACATTCAATCGTTTTCTGTAAATCTACGTTATCTGCTTTGTGAAATTGATGGAAAACCCTAGGAAGCGACTGTGGCACACGACTACAGTCCAATTCAAATGGAACAGAGTTATGAATATGGAAACCACTGCATTTCACCATCGCAGGAATCAGAGTTCATCCATCTATTTCATCGGAAGTAACTCTCACTTTCAGGTCATTCAGTTTATTACCAAGGGAACAGGCATTTAGTAGTAGACAATTGAGTGTATGACGTAACAAATTTGAATGTTCAGGTACTGGATTACGCTCCACGTCACCAGACATGATCAATTTCAAAAGTGGAGTATTTGATGTTAATTGAAAGGTGGAAATATCATTGTTTCAAAGATATCTAGTTTTTAAATATCAACCTTTGGGTAGTTGCTTAAAACTCTATCAGTTCAGTGGTTGTTGTGGATGCATAAATATGCAAGAAAGCTGCAATGCAAAGAGTATAAAGTACGTACCATAGCGCCATTTTCAAATGAGAAGATAAGTTGATATGTTGCTGGGTGTTAATCCATGTGTAATGTGTTTCCTTATACAATGCAGGTAGTCTTGCTTTGGTTCTGCAGACTTTTAAAGTTTCCCATTTTAGATTTTCCAGCATCTTTGTAACACTTGATTCCCTGTCATAGTCCCTCGTTGTGAATGTCTAGTTTGTCCTGGTCTGACTTATGCAGTGGGTCCCAAATACTGTACATGTAGCTGCATAGAACTCTAATTTGGGCCTACATGTAATTTGATGAAGTTTGGTCAATACAGGTAGCCCAACCGAGTCCCTTTGAATTCAGGTAGGGGTGGTGTTGCATTTCTTCCAGGGTGACGTTACCCAACCTGTACTTGTTTTGAACTGGTTTCTTTTAATGGGTTATTTAATTTGAAAACTGTGGCTGCAATTGCTGCTGTATTAAAAACTGTTCTATTGATTCTCAACATTTCAAACACCACTGTTCAAAACTCAACTGATTTCACTAAAAATCAGTACTTTAGTGACAATTTATGACACCTAAATAGCAGTAAAATGCAATTTTTGTCTCGCCTGCGTAGCAAAAAAGCAAGACATAGGCGCCGCTTTTCAAAAACTTATATTAACCTAGGGTTAAGTTTTTGAATTGTTGATATAATTTTAAAAGTAAAAGTCCTTAGTCAATGAAACTTGGACTATAGGGTTATCAAGTATCCCCAATCATGCGAGTTGAATTTCAGGTCACAAATTCAAGGTGAAAGGTCATTTCAGGTCAACAAACTTAGACTTTTTTGTGGTATCAACGTCAAGATTTTGAAAGTGTTTGTTCAAATTCCATGAAACTTGTACCCAAGGGTTATCAAGTATCACAAATCATATGACACAAATTCCAGGTCACAAGGTCAAAGGTCATTTTAGGTCAGTAGCCTTGGATCATGTTTTCACAACTTTATATGAGAATAAATGAATCAATTTTTGGGGGCCTGCTAATGGGCCACCCTGCCTATAAATAATGTTCCAACCTCAATTTTTCATCGTATCGAATTGCGTAATGCAGGCGAGACCGCCGAGAGCGTTTCCCTTGTTTTTGGTATTATATCCCAAATGATCTAAAGAATATATGAAGTGAAAACTGATGTAACTATGAATATGAAGATAATATGATTTATGGGTAAAATTACCATAAATATGCAAATGAGTGAATGAGTGAAAAAAATAATTACCATAGTAATCTATGTTTTAAGACCGTGTCAAAAATCCACGTTGCTACAATAACCACGAAAGGAGGCGTGAGCTTAGTTAGCTTCCTTTTAAAAATACTATGTCCCTTTCGCAGCCAATATCATCTTATGTAGAACTTTGCAGGAATTATGAATATGTCATGTATGTCCTATCTGTGAAAATTTATAGTTAGCAGTGTCCTTGAATTCAAATTATGCATGTAAACCTGTTTACTTGCTAGACTTCACTGTCAGACACTATTGAGTGACTGAATGGCTTTTTTTTTTCTTCTTTGGTAATAACATACATACAATGAGCTGTAAAGGGTACATGAGCATTTGTCTACATCAATAACCGACTTCTTGTAATGGCCAAAATTAAACTTATTGAATCTTTGAGCAGCATAAAACGTACGACCATTCAGTTCAATGGTCTGAAAATCAGACTATTACTTACTGGCTCTATAGCTCTTAAGTCGATTCAACAACTAATAGTTGTTATTTTCCCACTTAAAGACATTTTCAGGCCCCCCCCCCTTTTTTTAGTAATTCGTATTACCTTTCAAATGCTGTTAGAATTTAACTTTTTCATTTTTTGGGCCTGCAAATGGGACATAGTACCTTTAATATCCTGCAGAATACTCTGGAGTATCTCAGTAGTGGTGCTGAATAGCATATTCAACTACTGTATGTGAATCCTGTAGTGAATAACAGAGATAAAACAAAGAATGACTATTGTTTCAAAGTACACAAATTGTTCCTTTCACATAGTAATAATAATGGAAAATTCATTAATACTTTCTACACTTTCATCTGTAATATGTTCTTTTCTCTTAGAATGCTTTCTTTGTAAGCAAACTTAAGTACATAACCTTCAAAGAGTATTTATCAAGTTTGAGACTAGAGTAAAGCAATTAGAAATATTGAGATTCACGTTCAAACTCTTATCATGTAACTATTTCTTTCACTTCTATACTTCAATAAATGTTGTCTTCTATAAAGCAAAGTAATGAATATTGTCTTTGTCTTGTTTCTGAATCATAAATCTATCATTAGCAAATTATAAATCACATACAATGATTCATTCTCTTTCCTAACTATTAAAACAAGTATCGCGATGTTACACCTAGAACGATTTAAACAAGGCTAATCGTAAGGCGAATCACTCAAATTTTGCCTAAAAATATCACTCCGCTTTATAATTTGTGCGTACATGTAGGTGTACTACAATTACTACTAAAAGAAATCCTAAAGCTTAAGAAAAATAGGTCTCACATGTACTCCCAAATTTATGAGGTATTGACCTTAAACCAACAATAATAAATGTTTCCAAATAACTGACAACTATCAAGAGACATTGCAGCTTCTCTAACAATTTAGAAGCCCCCCCCCCCCCCATGCAATGCAGTTTCAAAATAGCCCAGGCTAGATAGGGTTAAGAAGGCAAACGTGTCCAAGACATAGATAAGATGAGATCACTACAACTAGCTAATCCCTTTGGATACCTTCAGAGCTCTCTCCAAGTCTTACCAATACCAGGCCAAGTCTTGATTTGAAACAATTATTTTGTCTAATTGATTTTTGTCTTAAGGGGTGATACTCCCTACTCCAAATTTCTTTTGTTATTATATCTTCTAACCCCTGCCTGCCTATCAGAAAACACATGGGTACCTGTTTATGTGTTTTGCTATAGAAATCAGTTATTTTCTGTTGGCTCTTAGTTATACCAGAAACAATTTTGCAGTCATGTCAGCAAACTTGTAAATGTGCATGAGGATTGTTTGTCTGCTGTTGACTGCTTTTTACATCACTATCAGAAGCTTAATTAAAAAATGCTGTATTTTTTTACTACTTGTGTTCACACGTAGGCTACCATGACAAGGCAAGCTACACCATTCCCAGCTACTACAACCCAGTCCCCTGGATGCCTATACACACCCCTAAAAAGCACACCAAGCCTGTTGCAAAGGGGAGAAAGGGCGGGGTAAGAGGACCAATGCTACCTCATCAGGAAGGCAGATACAACAAGCGTTGTCAACCCCTCTGCTCTTCAGAGAACGGTCAGCAAAGGATAAGCTTGGGAAACTGAGGTGACATTAAAGGTAATACAAAGTTTTGGTATGGGGGTCATGAATTTGGTTCAAGTGAATGTATTGGAAGCATATGCGGTCCTACAATATTCAGTGATCGTTGTCGCGGTTGGAATCGAGTCTAAAGTTATGAAATTATAAATAATAAACTCTTTATGTGGTATAGCTCTCTCTCAAGGTCAAGATATTAATTAAGCTATAAAACAATGTTTCTTGACTAAAATTGACCGATTAGACACTCCTGTTTGGAAATTATATATCACAACTACATATTCTGAAATATTCATGGTAGGAGCTATTTGAAATTATCAAAATTTACCGGGAGCACCAGTAAATTTTTATATTCAATTTTTCTCAAAAGCAGAAGTGTTTTAGAGGCTAAATTTTCTAGTGCTTATAATACATCCACAGGGGCATCCAAATATATCAAAATTGTAAAGAATCACTACCGTATTTTCCGGCGTAAAGGCCGCAGTATTTTCGGGTGAGAAAAAATCAAAAAGTCGGGGTGCGGCGTATACGCAACAACAACAAAATTCAGCGGTCAAAACATTACGTCCATTTGCACGTATGGGACTATATGAACGGTAGCATGACTAGACAACGGTACAGGACAATTCTAGAATAACTCCACACAACTTACCGACAATTTTATGTTGCATAGTTGACATAAAGACGAAAAAACTTATTTTTCTAATAAAATCTGCCGATAGATCTAGATCTAAGTCCGTACCATTGCATCGCCAAAAAGTAAACAAAGGCACAGGCCGTTACTTACGGAGCTAGCTGCCGCGCAACGCAACTGCGCAGGTCGAAAAATGCTATTTCGGATTACACCGCACATCGAGGAAGGGGTATTGTAGGATACCAAATCTGCGTACGATACAGTACTAGCTTAAAACTCGATGAAGATCTGCTAAATTATGATCATTTTTGAGGTTAACTTCTTGTTGATTTATAAGAATATTGATGAATTTGGTATAGTTTGTAAAAAAAAAAGAGTGTTCTACAAGAAAATTATGATCATTTTGTTTGGTCCGTTTTTTTTTTCTCTTTTTTTTTTTTTTTAAATTTTTAAATTTTTTTTTTTTTCCCTCTTCGAAATGTCAAAGTTGGGGGTGCGGCCTATATGGCGGTGCGGCCTTTACGCCGGCAAATACGGTATACACCCAATTTTCGAAATTTCCCAAAACTTTGTATTACCTTTAAGGGTAAAAGACAGTGAAGAACATTTCTTCTGTAAATCCTGTATTTGTTAAAAACTTTTAATCTGTTCTTAGCAACAGATTAAAGGGCGGGTGAAGAGGACCAATGCTACCTCATCAGGGAGGCAGATACAACAAGCGTTGTCACCCCCTCTGCTCTTCAGAGAACGGTCAGCACAAGAGAAGCTAGGAAAAGGGGGTGGTTGAGGGGGGGGGGGGGATTTGTTTTGTTTAGTGCTCACTATCACCCCTGCACAATGCATTTTTTGTGACGTAGGGTCCTCACAACACAGATTTGTAATATAACCAAATTCAATGTAGTTTGCTCAGTATTGTGCGCGTCTGTAAAATGGCGCTTGTCTGGAATTTTCCTCAGGGAGTGAAAAATGTGCATACCGTATTTGCCGGCGTAAAGGCCGCACCGCCGTATAGGCCGCACCCCCAACTTTGACATTTCGTAGAGGGAAAAAAAAAAAAAAAAAAAAAGAGAAAAAAAAACCCGACCAAACAAAATGATCGTAATTTTCTTGTAGAACTCTCTTTTTTTATTACAAACTATACCAAATTCATCAATATTCTTATAAATCAACAAGAAGTTAACCTCAAAAATGATCATAATTTAGCAGATCTTCATCGACTTTTAAGCTAGTACTGTATCGTACGCAGATTTGGTATCCTACAATACCCCTTCCTCGATGTGCGGTGTAATCCGAAATAGCATTTTTCGACCTGCGCAGTTGTGTTGCGCGGCAGCTAGCTCCGTAAGTAACGGTCTGTCCCTTTGTTTACTTTTTGGCGATGCAATGGTACGGACTTAGATCTAGATCTATCGGCAGATTTTATTAGAAAAATAATTTTTTTCGTCTTCATGTCAACTATGCAACATAAAATTGTCGGTAAGTTGTGTTGAGATATTCTAGAATTGTCCTGTACCGTTGTCTAGTCATGCTACCGTTCCTATAGTCCCATACGTGCAAATGGACGTGATGTTTTGACCGCTGAATTTTGTTGTTGTTGCGTATACGCCGCACCCCGACTTTTTGATTTTTTCTCACCCGAAAATACTGCGGCCTTTACGCCGGAAAATACGGTACATTGTCTGCAGGCAAACCCAAATTTTATGACTGGGGCAGTAACATATATGTAAAGTGCTAGAGACATTGTCAATGTTTTAAGCGCTACATGGAATATAAACGCGGAATAGTATTATCAGATGAATTGATTGCATGCCAAATAGCTGATTGGCTGAAAAGTGTCTTGCTCCAAACCTGCCTAATTCATTTAATTTGCAATAAGAACATTTAAAATACTTTAAAAATATCAGGTGGGCTGTATCTAATACAGACCATCTTATATTTTTGTTAAAATCGCCTTTATTTATTATTTATTATTTATTTATTATTTATTTTTCTTATTTCGACCCACTTTTTTGTGTGCAAGATAATTTGAAATGGCTCAATCAAATATCTTAAAATTTAACACACATATGTATAGGCATATTCACAAAACACAGCATATTTTTCGACCTTGACCTTGACTGATGACGTCATCTAGGCGCCATTTTGTGAATTTTTTTGAAAATCAACTCGTGATCATATCTTCATAACCAAAAGTAATTTCTCATTCATATTTATCAAGGTCAATATCAGTCCGGTCAAAATCAGGTCAATAACGCGTGCGTGCGCGTAAGTCCGCGCGCAAAAATTTTAAATGCTCAAAATCGTCTTAATTTTTTTTGCATACGTTTCACGTAGAATCGCCATTTTTTTTCTTTCATGATAATTTCCATATTTTTTTAAACAATTTGATACCATGTTCATCTCTTTATGACCATTAATATTAAGATGAGCGTCCATTCAAGATAAATGTCCGTGCGCACGAGCTCTTATAATACATAGCATATATGGGCAAAAACATGCCTATACAAAATCCATTATAGCTCTTTGGAATGCCCCGGAATCCTCTTTTTTTCTTCTTCATATTTAGATAGAGTATGAGTCGGAGATATGATTTCATGTCTCATTTGGCCATTAAATGTATCGTGACATCATCACAATGGCCTTGGAACTAAAACTACGAATTTGTATATTATGACGTCAGCATATTTATGGAAAATTGATTGTATCTCTGTATATATTGATCGATTTTCTTCAAAATTTCGATATGTGGTAGCTAAGATAATTCTCTACAAGTTTAATAATAACCTTTTTTAATTTTGATGAAGTCATCAGAGTGAAAATTTTGATTAAATGCCTCATGTCAGAAATTTCACAATTTGCGTGTTATGACTATAGAAGGTGAATTTCGTTCACGTAATGAATCTACATGATATTGTTTATTAAGAATTTTAAAGCAGTTTCTCGCTTATTTTTGCACTATGTTGTTTTTAAATTTTAGTTGACCAGCCCACCTATACTTGTTCCAAACAAGTATTATGTCTAGTTAGGTGGGCTGTATCTAATACAGACCACCTTATAATTTTGTTAAAATTGCCTTTATCAGGTGGGCTGTATCTAATACAGACCACCTTATAATTTTGTTAAAATTGCCTTTATCAGGTGGGCTGTATCTAATACAGACCACCTTATAATTTTGTTAAAATTGCCTTTATTTCTTTTTCTTAATTCTTACCACTTTTTTGTTAACACGATAACTTGAAAATTGCTTAATTAATTGCCTTGAAATTTGGCACACATATGTATTGGCATATAGAAAGAGCACAATAAGGTTTTCAATCTTGACCTTGACTGATGACGTCATCTAGGCGCCATTTTGTGAAATTTTCTGAAAATCAACTCATGATCATATCTTCATAACCAAAAGTAATTTCTCATTCATATTTATCACGATCAAGGTCAATATTAGTCTGGTCAATTTCAGGTAAAAAAATGCGCGTGTGCGCGTACGTCTGCGCGTCAGTGCGCGCGCAAAAATTTTAAATGCTCAAAATCGTCTCAAATTTATATTGCATACGTTTCAGGTCATTTTAAGCGCGTAACACCATTTCAAAACATATAATCGCCATTTTTTTTTCTTTCATGATATTTCTCATATTTTTTCGAGGAATTTGATACCATGTTTATCTCTTTATGACCATTAATAACAAGATGAGCGTCAATTCAAGATAAATGTGTGTGCGCGCGCTCTTTTAATACATAGTATATATGGTCAAAAACATGCCTATACAAAATCCATTATAGCTCTTTGGAATAAACCGTGACCTTCAATTTTTTTCATATTTAGATAGAGTATGAGTCGGGGATATGATTCCATGTCTCATTTGGCCATTAAGTGTATCGTGACATCATAATGGCCTTGGAACTCTAAATACGAATTTGCATATTATGAAGTCAGCATATTTATGTAAAATTGATTGTATCTCTGTAAATATTGATCGTATCTCTGTAAATATTGATCGATTTTCTTCCAAATTTCGATATGTTGTAGCTAAGACAATTCTGTACAAGCTCAATAATAATCATTTTTATGCCTCCGCCACCGAAGGTGGTGCCGGAGGCATCATGTTTTCGGGTTGTACGTCCGTCCGTACGTCCGTCCGTCCCTACGTCCGTCCCGTTTGACCGTTATCACAATATCTCAAGAACCATTTAAGATTTAAACTTAAGACTCGGGAATAGTATTTATCACCATAGGAAGACGATCTGATTAGATTTTGGAGTACGTAGGTCAAAGGTCACAGGTCACAGAGGTCAACTTATGAAATTCCTTGTATTGAGTTTGTTAGCGCGATATCTCAAGAACCATTTGAGATTTAAACTTCAAACTTAAGGATAGTATGTATCACCATAGGAAGACGATCTGATTAGATTTTGGAGCACGTATGTCAAAGGTCAAGGGTCACAGAGGTCAACTTATGAAATTCCATACATTGAGATTGTTATCATGATATCTCAAGAACCACTGGAGATTTAAACTTCAAACTTAGTGATAGTGTGTATCACTATAGGAAAACAATCTGATTAGATTTTGGAGCACGTAGGTCAAAGGTCAAGGGTCACAGAGGTCAACTTATGAAATTCCAGGTATTGGCCTCGTTATCGCGATATCTCAAGAACCAGTTGAGATATGAACTTCAAACCTAATGATAGCATGTATCACCATAGGAAGACAACCTGATTAGATTTTGGAGTATGTAGGTCAAAGGTCAAGGGTCACAGAGGTCAACTCATGAAATTCCATGTATTGAGCTCGTTATCGCGATATCTCAAGAACCACTTGAGATATTAACTTCAAACTGGAGGATAGTATGTATCACCATAGAAAGATAATCTGATTGGATTTTGGAGAATGTGGGTCAAGGGTCCCAGAGGTCAACTTATGAAATTCCAGGTATTGGCCTCATTATGGCGATATCTCAAGAACCCCTTGAGATATGAACGTCAAACTTTAACTGAATAGATTTTTGGTGTAATGAGGTCAAAAGTCATAGGTCACAGAGGTCAATTTCTGAAATTACTGGTTTTATAAAGGCGGAGGCATATAGGAGACGCAGTCGCATTTGTCTTGTTATTTTTGTATCACGTTTGAATTATTTGTTTAAAATTAAATATCTCAGGAATTGTAGACCATCATGCTAGAAAATATGAAAAAAATATAAAAACTTTCATAATTAATTAATTATGCAAATGAGGTAGGTTCCAAAGTGTGATGTCCCGTACGTCACAATTTGATCATAATTTGTTTAATTTTAATTGTGAAAATAATAATTTTTTTTTAAAGATATTCTAGGAAGTTCTAATTTAGATGAATACCTAACAAAAAAAATAGGTTTAACAAAAATTACAAAAATTCTGTGTTGATTACATAATCAAATTAAGAGATGTGACGTACGGGACAACCCCATATAAAACCAATGCAAGATGTGAAAAAGGAAATGACCAAAAGGAGAATATATACTGTGTTAGGAAACTTGTTTTATACAGGGATATATGAACATTCCAACTGGGTCCCTTCTAGGAATTTACTTGTTTGTACTGAATTTGATGTAATTAGTCTTCAAGCCAGACCCCTGGTATTATCAACTTTGGTATTTGCCAGTTGATGTCCCCAACATTGGCAGGATGCTAAATATGTAAATCATAATAGTGTACTAGTTCCTGGAATCTTAGCAGTATGCTATCAAGCTCTCCATGTGAGGTTTTTTGATATTCTATTTAAATGTCATATATGATGGTAAAGGATTACAGCATACACTGTACATGTTATGGAGCCAGCTTGGGAATTTTGATCTCCTAAAAACTAAATCATAACTTTTAAGGAAGGATAGCCTTTTTGAGTATTTCACACTCTCACCCACTTAAGATTTTAAACACTTGTACACCCATGCATTTTTGTTGATTTTGCTTTAATCTTTTGAATTGTGGAAAAGGTCACACAAACCTTTAGGGTTTTAATTTCTTATATCTGGTGGTGTTAATAAGATGTCTTTAATCAATACAAAATACATTCAAGATTTATATTTTTGTATCCATCTTTCACAAACATGAACAGGTGTAGGCTACATTAATGTACATCAAAATTCTTGAATATATGACAGCAACAAATACATGTTCTAATCTGTGATAAAAGGATTTAAAAAAGACAATATGTTCAGCATTATCTTTGAATTTCTTCAAAATTCTATGATATTACTATCAAGTAATTCAAACAAGCTATGAAGAAAAGACTTCATATTTTTAATGTATCTTTGTTCACAAACACTTAGAGCATAAGAAATGTTCTTTGACAAAATATGATGTGCCGAGTGTGCCCCTGTGTTTCAAACAAGTTTAAATAAAAGTTTTCAAGTTCAAGTTCATCTTCTTCATTAATTATTATTTAAAAACATTTTGCAATGTTGAATGGAATGGATAAAAGAAATGAGAAAAGAAACATGACTGCACATGATAGATGGGTAAATGGAATAAAAATGGTAATATAGTGTGTATGAATATATTAATTCAATTTGTTTTCTTTGTTAAAGTAATATTTGTATTAATTTACCCCATAAATTAACACAGAGGATATTAAGTGATGGTCAGAGGATCTAATTGGGTTCTAAAACACTCTAATTGTCACTGATTTAAGTTAAAATTGTTCACATTTAACAAATTTTGACGAAAATTCTTCATTTCAATGCATTTCCCCATAGGGAAAAGTTGTCCCGTACGTCACGTGTCCCGTACGTCACATACACACATTTATGTTTTGGTATATTACATAACAACAAAAGGTCAGAAAAATATGGTAATAGTTGTGATTAATGCTTGATTCCATAATGAATTCAGATATCATTACCATAAATCTCATAACTTAATAAATTCAGAGAACTTTTATGATGAACTTATTTTTGAAAAAGTCAGAAATTCTCTGGTCCCTTACGTCACGCAGCACATTAATTACATTAAAAATTAATTTATGAATTGGTCAGAACTAAAACTTTCCACAAATGAACTAGCCCATAATAGCCACAGACTCATACCAAAAGATAGCCATATAAATAATGTCATCCATTGTTTTTTCTTGTTTAAAGTCTCTGAATGTCCCGTACGTCACAAAGCAAATAGCTTGGACCTGCCCATATATATAAAAAAAATGAAAATTTGATACTCCTGCGATGGCTATTTCCTTACCTTCCATTTACATTACAAAAACGCTGACCTCTTACGAGAAATTGGTCAAGAATTTATCTAACGAGAGTTCAGGATGTTGGTAGATACAATGGCAGACTTTGATATGGTGAGTGTAGCTGAATGAAAACAACCAATTTTATTGA
This sequence comes from Strongylocentrotus droebachiensis, assembly GCA_035222895.1. Taxonomy (NCBI): domain Eukaryota; kingdom Metazoa; phylum Echinodermata; class Echinoidea; order Camarodonta; family Strongylocentrotidae; genus Strongylocentrotus; species Strongylocentrotus droebachiensis. The sequence continues at coordinate 447,549 of JAVYIG010000447.1, forward strand.
GAACCTTGATGGTCACTCTATTAAATGGCCAATGCGGAATCCAAAAATATATATTTTGGGCCTTTTGGCGATATTTCAACATTTATAATCATAGAAATAATGAAGAGTTCTTTGGTTTAGGCCTGAGTCGGTACGGTCGGTCAGACCGAATCCCGACCGTCGCCATCAGGTCCCGGATTCGTTTTTTGGAAACTGACGCTCCGAAAAAAATAATGAAATATGTAAGAAATTGCAGTTTTGCACATCACTAAAATCAATCCACCTTAAAACTTAAGTATTTAATTTTTACCAATCATATTCTAGCTCATCCTGAATCAATCCGAACTGCCGATATAAATTAAATATGGGTTGAAAAGCAGTTCGCCCCATGGGTTTGTTGTTGCCAACACAGCTAGCTAACTACATGTAATGGCAGGGTCTCTCGGCAGGATGAATAAATCGGGTTGAAACTTGAAAGAAACACTAATGTTTGAATAATAAAACGGCTTTCATAAAAATACTTCTTTACAACATACCGATCGAATAATTTTTTAAAGACAAAATAGATATTTTTCTTTTATGTTGAATACCGCATGCTTCTTTTAAAAGCTGAAAATTACTTGCTAATCACAAGTTTTGGTACTGATAGCTGTTGCAAGGCAACTTCAATCAGACTAGTCACAGAAAAAATGCGCAGTACGTGCACTTCATTAGCTGTAATGGTGCCAAACGATCCCAAACAAGTACGTGATCGTAACAAGAAAAAAAATCATAAAAAACTACGAGAGCACAATTGGAAAGACAACTACTCAAAATTATCGTAAGCAGATACATAACTTGGAGGAAGAATACAATAGTTGTCCAAGAAAAGCCACAGAAATAGTGATATTTACGTGGAGCAATTCATATCCTTGATTTTAATTAAAACATGTGATATATATCTACTGCACAACATTTTGATCATTTTTATGCCTCCGCCACCGAAGGTGGTGCCGGAGGCATCATGTTTTCGGGTTGTCCGTCCGTACGTCCGTACGTCCGTCCGTCCGTCCGTACGTCCCGTTTGACCGTTATCACAATATCTCAAGAACCATTTAAGATTTAAACTTAAGACTCGGGAATAGTATTTATCACCATAGGAAGACGATCTGATTAGATTTTGGAGTACGTAGGTCAAAGGTCACAGGTCACAGAGGTCAACTTATGAAATTCCTTGTATTGAGTTTGTTAGCGCGATATCTCAAGAACCATTTGAGATTTAAACTTCAAACTTAAGGATAGTATGTATCACCATAGGAAGACGATCTGATTAGATTTTGGAGCACGTATGTCAAAGGTCAAGGGTCACAGAGGTCAACTTATGAAATTCCATACATTGAGATTGTTATCATGATATCTCAAGAACCACTGGAGATTTAAACTTCAAACTTAGTGGTAGTGTGTATCACTATAGGAAAACAATCTGATTAGATTTTGGAGCACGTATGTCAAAGGTCAAAGGTCACAGGGCTCATTATGTATGCAAAAACAGCTTGTGATTGCGTTATCTGAACAACCGATTGATGGATTCCTGCCAAACTTTGGTCATGTATGTATCTTGCAGAACTGATTAGATTTTGGGGTCACGAGGTCAAAGGTCAAAGGTCACAGGGCTCATTATGTATGCAAAAACAGCTTGTGATCGCGTTATCTGAAGAACCGATTGATGGATTCCTGCCAAACTTTGGTCATGTATGTATCTTGCAAAGCCAATGAACTGATTAGATTTTGGGGTCACGAGGTCAAAGGTCACAGCGCACATTGTGTATGCAAAAACAGCTCGTGATCGCCTTATCTCAAGAACCGATTGATGGATTCCTGCCAAACTTAGGTCATGTATGTTACTTGCAGAGCTGATGAACTGATTAGATTTTGGGGTCATGAGGTAAAGGTCAAGGTCATGCGGCTCATTATGTATGCAAAAATAGCTTGTGATCGTATTATCATTAGAACAGATTGATGGATTCCTGCCAAACTTAGATCATTTATGTATCTTGCAGAGCCAATGAATGGTTCATAAGATCAAAGGTCATGGGCTCATTATGTATGCAAAAATAGCTTGTGGACGCATTCTCATTAGAACTGACAGATGGATTACTATTTAACTCAGGAAATCTTGCAGAGCCAATGAACTGAGTAGATTTTAGGGTCATGAGGTCAAAGATCAAAGGGTCATATATGTATATGAGAAATTGCTTGTAATCACGATATTCTGAGAACATGTTAATGGATTACAATTGAACTTGAATTTGAAAAATTTCTTCCGTTTCGGTTTGTAAAATTGCTCTATGACGGAGGCATCATTTTCGAATTCCATCTAGTTTCCCCTGTTATTTTCTCCAAATTTCTATTGGATAATGTATCCTTTAGGTTTCAGGAAGATACATGACCAAAAAACAATTTATCATCATAGTTGGTAGGCTTAGAATATGTTGTGCAAATATCAGAGAAAAAAAATTGATAATAAAGTAATTAAGAAAATATGAATGTGTCATAGAACTAATTTCTTATCGTCCAAATGTCATCTTTCCTAAACTGAATCATCCTACATCTCAATCTTGCAGGGGGACGATGATGAGGGTGTCGACGACATCGATGATCATGATGACGAGGATACCAGCCAGGCCGTGGTCCTCCATGAAGATAAGAAGTACTACCCGACAGCAGAGGAGATCTATGGACCGGACGTTGAGACCATCACGCATGAAGAAGATGCACAGCCACTTACAGGTTTGTTTTGCCGAAAAACTTGAGTCGACAGCTTCTTTCAACTTTAAACGAATGGAGAAGTGAAAGTTATTAGGATTTTTGCAATTTGTATTACTTTTCTATTGATATACCCAACCTGTTTTGTGTTTTGATATACCTCACATAAGAAAACATTTTTGAAACCACATCAACATAGATTCAGTATCAAGTTATTAATGCTCTCTTTATCTATCCTCTGCTTACAGAGCCAGTCATTGCACCTGTCAAACAGAAGAAATTCACTCTCACGGAACAGGAGTTGCCTGCTACAGCTTATGACATGGAGTAAGTTATCCCTCAGGCTACATGTAGTCCTGAGTTTGTTTTGGGGAATATTTCATTCATTGTTCCTTGAGTTGTTCTGCACAGCCCTTGAATTTGCATCGTACTTGTACAGTCTTTTGATTTTCTCTGTGTGCGGGAAACAGATTGATTAAAGCTTTTGGCAGTAATTGTTTGATGGCATTGTTACTTGCTTCACGTCCGAATTGGTTCTACAATACATGCCATGGGGGAAATTATTTTGTAGTCAATTTCCTGTACTAACTGAATTATCTATCGTCAACCCTGGACTGGAGACTATACTTGACTCTAACCTTTACCTTAACCCTAACCTTACCTAAAAGAGGATGCTTGTTTATCTGCAATATTTGCTCTTGGATTTATTTTTCATTAGTATTTAATAATAAACCCAAGAGCAAATGTTGCTGGAGCATGCTCGTTTGTCAGAATATCCCTGAATTTTACTTGTGACATGAACACCTCCTCTACTCCACCATACTTTTCAACTGATGCCAAGTGATTTATATAATATTTTTGCATGCTTTCCTCAGGTACCTTGCAGACATGATGGACAACCCCAATCTCATCCGGAATGTGACCCTGGCTGGACATTTGCATCATGGGAAGGTTAGTGACATATATTGTTTTCATTTTTAGCTCTTGTAGCATAAAACGACCAGCACATGAAATATGTGGAATTTGTTACGCAATTTAAATCTGGAATGCTCTTTAATAGCCATGAAAGTTTTTTACAGGGCTGTGTTAGACACAAACAACAAATAAACAAATAAGCAAACAACAGAATACATAAAATTGGGAATGTGCTTTTTTACATAGCAAATCCAGAATTTTTAACCCCTGAATACTATATGTGACGCTTCCGTTTCATGGACATCTAGCTGCTCCAGCAGTTGGTTTTGGAGTCTCGTTTTAGGGATTCATGCTACTGTTATGCCCCGGTCTTTCTTACTACTAGTTTGACCTTTTTAAGACTTGTCTGTATTTAGATCTGTCTGGTAATTGATGCTGAAATTACACAACCTTCTTTTCAGATTCTATCATTCATTGTAAAGAAAGCTCTCATGTTCTAAGTTGCAATGAAAAGTTCACCTATTTAGCCCCTCGTTTCTTGAGTAGACTGAATGGGATCTTTCTTTAATGCAGACAATGTAAAAGTTTATCATTTAAGAAGCTACACCAATATTCTATCAAAATTTTCAAATATGTCATATCCAGTATCCATGAAAATAAATTAATTCACAATGCATTGTAAATAGTACATGTACCTTTAAAGCTCTCCGCACACTATACGATCTGACTATGATCCGATTTTCGAGGAATTTTCTGTAGCATTAGATATAAACATTAACAAAAAATCTTAATGATCAGTGATTTCAATAGTCATTTAATAATAAAATTAATGTTTCAATGGATTTCAAGCTTCGTTGGAGGAGAAAAGCTAATTCGGCTTAGAATCGCGTAGTCATGTTCTACCAGTAGTGTGATTATCTATGATTTAAAGCTGATTTGGCTTTTTATTCTGAATAGAAATTTAAATTCACTAAAATTCTGGTTGTTAGCATTCTCATCATTATGTAGAACCTACATGTACATCAGGAAGATCGTGTTTGTTTAGATTTCCATATCTATAATCTAACATAAGTACTATTTCTTTGAAAATTGGATCGTAGGAAGATTGTATAGCGTGCATTGGCTTTAGAATCACAAACTATTCAATTCAAATGAAGAATTATGTATTCATGTACAGTCAAAGAGTGACTTGAGTATGAGTATTTGTAGACCTTTAGAGTAATATGGTAGCTTGTTCTGATGCCTGCAGCAGATCACTCTACTGTACATACTATAGAGCAATGTCTAATGTGTTATGAAAGATGATGTTATGATGAAGTAAGTAACGTTATTAATTTACTTTGCAGACGACCTTTGTTGACTGCTTGCTTGAGCAAACGCATCCAGATCTGAGGACCAAGGACGATAAACATGTAAGTTCTTATAACATTTGTAAATCTACACCATTTTACAAAAGAGTTTTCAAAGTATGCATGCCAATCAGCCAATAAAGCCTTACATATGCAGATAATTTGTGAAGTCTTTTAATTATGTCATTTTTTAAAGTTTGGCTATGATTGAGCTATGATTGAATCCTTTTATGTGGTATTTAACATTCATGTAACGAACTTAGTTTTGTTTTGTACTACATGTACAGTCATACCCGCTTTAGTGACCACCTGTCTACAAAGACCGTATTTTGTGTGTCCTTTGAAAATAGTTTCTCATTGAAACATGTACAAGAGGCACCTGTCTACAAAGACTACCTGCCTATAAAGACTACTTTTCTTATCTCCCTTGGGTGGTCTTCATAGACAGGTTTCACAAATAAATGTAGAAATACTGTGAATGACATACATATTCCCTCTGATTGTTACTAGAGAATAAGCCTTTAGCTCTAAAGGCATTTCATGAAATGGGATTGCAAATCTCAATGATTTGTGAATGTTCGGCCATGAAAGTGAGCTGATTTTTTTCAAACATTTCCTTTCTTCCTTGCAGCTGAAATACACAGACACTCTATTCACAGAACATGAGGTAAGCTGAAAACATTCCATAGTTTCATGGTTGTTTTGGTTTCACTTTCCCTTGTCTGTCTATTTTGCAGTATATAATGATGGTGATGGTGATGGTGATGATTGTCATGTTGTTGATGATGAAGAAGAAGAAGAAGATGATGATGATGATAATGATGTGATTATAATGGTGATGATGGAGATGATGATGATGGACATGAAAATGATGGTGGTGGTGATAGACATGATGATGATGATGATATGATGATGATAATGATGATGATGATAATGGTGATGATGAGGGTGAGGATGATGATGATGATGATGATGATAGACATGAAAATGATGGTGGTGATGATAATAATAATAATAATAATACATAACATTTATTAGGCGCTTAATACTGATGTTTCTGAGCGCACAGTGTTCTGATTAAGAGAAGACTATAACCCGTAGAATTAAATTAGAAGAAAAAGCAAAAATACAAAAGTAACATAGATAAGGTAAGAAAAACAGTGGCAATCAACTAAATAAAGATGATGATGTGACGATGATGAAGATGAAGACGATGATAATGATAATGGTGATGATGAGGGTGAGTATGATGATGATGATGATGATGATGATGAAGATGAAGATAATGATGGTGAATGATGGTGAAGGAGATGATGATAATAATAAACAGAAATTACATTGGCCATGTTTGTTCACTGGTTGTTTATCCTTCTTTCTGCTCCTCAGCGAGGAGTGAGTATCAAAGCTCAACCTGTCACCCTGGTCTTGCCTGACTGTAAGGGTAAACATTTCCTCATCAATGTCATGGATACACCAGGTAAGCCACTTAAAGGGGAAGTCCACCCTGATTTTAAGTTGGTTTTAGTAAAGGCAGAGAAACAAATTAGCAAAAGTTTGACCAATATCCAATAAGAAATATGAACGTTATGAATTTTTGAATTTCTCATCAGTCTGACTGACTCAAATCTGACAAATAACCAAACTAAAAATTTACATCACTTCAAATGGCCAAGAATTGGTAGATTAAAAGTCCTTCTGAATTCCGTTTGGCAGTGTGACGTAGGTAAATGCCCTTCTGTACCACCACTTTGAAAGTCTGTTGCATACAAAAAAGCATTATTCCACTGCGCCAATCCTAGTTTATTCCTCTTTAAACACTGGACAAGAGGCCTTGGAAGCAACACCTCATGAGCAATGCACCTAAAAATTATAGTATCAGAAATGGTATAAGTCCTTATAAAGTAAGCTCTCATTCTTGTGTCCCTGTGAAATGATACCCCACAATGTTGTCCATTGATGCAAACTTCACAGTGCAATATATACTATTCCTTCTTTTATTCAGGAAAAGATATTATGATTATTTATCATCCGCTATTGAGTACAATTTACAACATTTTTCAATCTTGGGTAGATTTATGGCGTGAATGGCATGCAAGTTTTGCAATATCCATCTTTTACAGGCACGTTATAAGATATACTGATAAAACATTTTAAAGGAAAAGAGATCCCCATATGCAAGTATTACTACTTCTTCTGCAATAATTGTTCTGCAGGTCATGTCAATTTCTCTGACGAAGTGACAGCTGCTTTCAGGATCTCTGATGGAGTGGTGGTCTTTGTGGACGCTGCCGAGGGCGTGATGCTCAACACAGAGAGGGTGATCAAACACGCCGTCCAGGAGAAGCTGGCCGTCACCATCTGCATCAACAAGATTGACAGATTGGTCTTGGAGCTGAAACTACCTCCTACGGATGCCTACTACAAGCTGAGGCACATTGTGGATGAGATCAATGGCTTGCTAAGGTATGGTGGTGGTGGGGATGGTGGAGATGGAGGTTGTGGTGGTGCTGAAGATGGTGATGATGATGGTGATGATGATAATGATGATGATAATGATGATGGTGATTATGATGATAATGATGATAATAATGATGATAATGGTGATGAGGATGATGGTGATTATGATGATAATGATGATTATGATGATGATAATGATGGTGATTATGATGATAATGGTGATAATGATTATGATATAATGGTGATGATGATTATGATGATGATAATGATGGTGATTATGATAATGGTGATTATGATGATGATTATGATGATGATAATGATGGTGATTATGATGATGATGATGATTATGATGATGATAATGATGACAATGGTGATAATGATGGTGATAATGATAATAATGATGATGATTATGGTGATAATGATGATTATGATGATGATGATGATTATGATGATTATGATGATGATAATGATTATTATGATTATGATGATGATAATGATGATAATGATGGTGATTATGATAATGATTATTATGATAATGGCGATTATGATGATAATGATGATTATGATAATAATAATAATAATGATGATGATAATGGTGATGAGGATGATGGTGATTATGATGATAATGATGATGGTGATTATGATTATGATGATGATAATAATGATGATAATAATGATGATAATAATGATGATAATGGTGATGAGGATGATGGTGATTATGATGATAATGATGATTATGATGATGATAATGATGGTGATTATGATGATAATGGTGATAATGATTATGATATAATGGTGATGATGATTATGATGATGATAATGATGGTGATTATGATAATGGTGATTATGATGATGATTATGATGATGATAATGATGGTGATTATGATGATGATGATGATTATGATGATGATAATGATGACAATGGTGATAATGATGGTGATAATGATGATAATAATGATGATGATTATGGTGATAATGATGATTATGATGATGATGATGATTATGATGATGATGATGATGATAATGATTATGATGATTATGATGATGATAATGATGGTGATTATGATAATGATTATGATAATGGTGATTATGATGATAATGATGATTATGATAATAATGGTGATAATGATGATTATGATGATGATAATGATGGTGATTATGATAATGATGATGGTGATTATGATTATTATGATGATAATAATGATGATAATGGTGATGATGATGATGATGATGATAATGATGATGATAATGATGATAATGATGATAATGATGATGATAATGATGATGATAATGATGGTGATAATGATGGTGATTATGATGATAATGATGATGATAATGATGATAATGATGACAATGGTGATAATGATGGTGATAATGATGATGATAATGGTGATAATGATAATGATGGTGATTATGATGATAATGATGATAATGATGATGATTATGATGATGATAATGATGATGATGATAATGATGATGATGATGATTATGATGATGATAATGGTGATAATGATGATTATGATGATGATGATGATGATGATGATGATTATGATGATTATGATGATTATGATGATTATGATGGTGATAATGGTGATAATGGTGATAATGGTGATAATGGTGATAATGGTGATAATGGTGATAATGGTGATAATGGTGATAATGGTGATTATGGTGATTATGGTGATAATGGTGATAATGGTGATTATGGTGATAATGGTGATAATGGTGATTATGGTGATTATGGTGATTATGGTGATTATGGTGATTATGGTGATTATGGTGATTATGGTGATAATGATGATGATTATGATGATAATGATGGTGATTATGATGATTATGATGATGATAATGATGATAATGATGACAATGGTGATAATGATGATTATGATGATGATAATGATGATGATGATGATAATGATGATGATTATGATGATGATAATGGTGATAATGATGATTATGATGATGATGATGATGATGATGATTATGATGATTATGATGATTATGATGATTATGATGATTATGATGATTATGATGGTGATAATGGTGATAATGGTGATAATGGTGATAATGGTGATAATGGTGATAATGGTGATAATGGTGATTATGGTGATAATGGTGATTATGGTGATAATGGTGATTATGGTGATTATGGTGATTATGGTGATAATGATGATGATTATGATGATAATGATGGTGATTATGATGATTATGATGATGATAATGATGATAATGATGACAATGGTGATAATGATGATTATGATGATTATGATGATAATGATAATGATGATGATGATAATGATGATGATTATGATGATGGTGATAATGATGATAATGATTATGATTATGGTGATTATGGTGATAATGATGATGATAATGATGATGATTATGATGATGGTGATAATGATGATGATGATAATGATGATAATGATGGTGATTATGATGATAATGATTATGATGATGATAATGATGATTATGATGGTGATAATGATGATAATAATGATGATAATGGTGATTATGATAATGGTAATGATGATGATAATGATGGTGATTATGATGATAATGATGGTGATTATGATAATGGTGATTATGATGATAATGATGGTGATTATGATAATGGTGATTATGATAATGGTGATAATCACTTATGATAATGGTGATTATGATGCTGATGATTATGATGATGATAATGATGATGATAATGATGATTATGATGATGATAATGATGATTATGATGATTATGATGATGATAATGATGATAATGATGACAATGGTGATAATGATGATGATAATGGTGATAATGGTGATTATGATGATTATGATGATAATGATGATTATGATGATTATGATGATGATAATGGTGATTATGGTGATTATGGTGATTATGGTGATAATGATAATGATGATGATGATTATGATGATGGTGATTATGATGATAATGATGATTATGATGATGATAATGATGATAATGATGACAATGGTGATAATGATGATGATAATGGTGATTATGATGATAATGGTGATTATGATGATTATGATGATAATGATGATTATGATGATGATAATGATGATTATGATGATGGTGATAATGATTATGATGATGGTGATAATGATTATGATTATGGTGATTATGGTGATAATGATGATGATAATGATTATGATAATGATTATGATAATGGTGATTATGATGATAATGATGATAATTATGATAATGGTGATAATGATGGTGATTATGATGGTGATTATGATGATAATGATTATGATAATAATGGTGATAATGATGATTATGATAATGATGGTGATTATGATAATGGTGATTATGATAATGGTGATTATGATAATGGTGATTATGATGATGATAATGATGATGATAATGATGATGATAATGACAATGATAATGATGGTGATTATGATGATAATGATGATGATAATGATGATAATGATGATTATGATGATGATGATGATAATGATGGTGATTATGATGATGATAATGATGATTATGATGATGATGATAATGATGACAATGGTGATAATGATGGTGATAATGATGATAATGGTGATGATAATCTAGATGATCATGATGCTGGTTTTCATTATAGTGTCTGTGATAGTGGTTTTAGTCATGTTGCATGTGTTGTGAGGATGCTTGTGTTTTGGTGATGATGGTAATGAAGACCATGAAGATGATTATGATTATTAAGATGCTTTTAATTATCGAATATGTGGTGATATATGAACCCTCTCCCCCTCCCCGTACATCACAAAGATATTCCACCCCCAATACTCGAGCTACAACCAAACAGCTCATAACCACTCTTTTTCCTCAACAGCGTTTACACCGATGAGGCTGATCAGAAGATCGTATCTCCTCTCCTTGGTAATGTTTGCTTCGCCAAGATCTACACCGATACCTACGGGGACATTGACTACCAGCAGTTTGCCAAGAGGCTTTGGGGAGATATCTACTTCAGCCAGAAAACGTGAGTTTCAAGAACACTTAATGCTCTCTCATTTCTCTCATCACTTAAATTACCAAGAAAATTACACATTACTAAAAAAATTAACATATTACATTAAAGCTTGCGTTAGCGACCACCTCTTCATAAAGACTACTTATCATGTGTCCTTCAGAATTATATTCTATTGGAACTTAAGAACTCGTGCCTATTCAAATGGCTTTTCTTGTTTTCCTTGTGCAGTCTTATAGCGTTTACACTGCAGTAGTAATTAATTATTATTTTTGCATCATTCAGAGGCTAGAATTGTGATAATGTCCCTCTTTTCGATCTGGAATCTCCCCCATCAAGTTGCTTTTCTCTCTCTCTCTCTTTGTTTTCCTGCAGGAGAAAGTTCACCAGGAAGCCTCCAGTCAGCACATCACAAAGGAGCTTCATAGAGTTCATCCTGGAACCAATGTACAAGCTCTTTGCTCAGGTATGTTCCTACTCTCTATTTTATTAGTTACACTAAATGGGACCAGTTTCCAAACAACATTTTGCCTTGCATATGTTTGTGATTTGATGCATGGAATTCAACTTCTTTGTAGGCCTATATATTAAATCATATTTATCTCCATATCTTTTTAATCTTTTCCAATTTGAATGTCTCATAGGGTTCATTGGGAATTTTGTCACTTCATACGATTTACATTTCATGATTTTTTTAAAATATTTATTTATTTATTTGTTTTTGTTTTTGTTTTGTTTGGGGGGGGGGGGGGTGATTGGTCCCCTTCAGTGCAGCTATTTAAAATCTTGAGTGGTAACCCTTTTTTGTCTCTTTGTTGTGCACTGTACATGCTGCAGGTTGTTGGAGATGTTGATTCCACTCTCCCTGGTGTACTGGATGAGTTGAGTATTCACCTAACCAAGGAAGAGATGAGACTCAACATCAGACCACTTCTCAAACTCATCTGCAGAAAATTCTTTGGAGATTTCACAGGTAACGATATTATTCACACATTCGGAATATTTCAAGTTTTATTCCACTCGAAACATAGCAATTGTAAAAGCATATACAAATAGTCCTGAGTCATTAAGGGTTTTCTTGTAAACTGAGGCGGAATGGCAGGAAACCAAATGGGCCCCAATTCCCTCATCAATTTTTACATGTGGGAAAACAGCAGTGATTTTGCATTGACTTTGGACATACTTGAAACTTGGGTTGTGCAGGTCGGAAAGGGAGCTATAATTTCACTCTTTACACTAGTTGAAATTTCAACCCACAGTTCATATACTGATGAATTGTGATTGTAGTTATATGACTGCGATCGCAAATGACACACATGACCATAAAGTGCTATAAAATTGAAATTCCTTCCATGTTCACCCTTAAGTAGTGAGACATAATGTGTAATCATGTTTTCAAATAACTGAACATGGGAAACGCCCATATGATGTGTTTTTCCTCATATTTTGTGGAGATGTTTCCAAATCACATACGATCATGACCATGTACCAAGCCAGAGTGTGTACATAGTACAAAAGAAAGGAAATTTAAAATTTGTAATTGATCTTTTGATGTGCCATATTTTTTGTAGGATTTGTGGAAATGTTCCTGTTAGTATATCACATACTATCACCATAATGTAGTGAGCCAGAGTGTGGAAATAATTTTTGAAATAACAGAAAATTGGTCATCGTTATTTGCATTATTATAGTGGGAGTGTCGTGGCCGAGTGGTTTAACGCGCGGGCAAGCACTGAATCTAATGACCGGGGTAATAGTATATCTGTAAAGCGCTTAGAGACATTGTATTAAGCGCTGTATAACGGAATATTATCATTATTATTATAATTATTGATGTGACCTATTTTTTTTGCAGGGTTTGTGGAGATGTGCGTGAATCACATACCATCGCCAGCGGACAATGCTAAGAGCAAGGTGGAACACTGCTACACAGGACCAGTTGATTCAGATCTTGGTGATGCCATGATTGACTGCGATTCAGAGGTAAATAATTTGTGTTTCAAAGGAGATTCATGTTTAAATTTTGAAGTTCCTTTTTCTTTTTTGTTGTTGCTGTAATATGGCCGCTACTTTAATATTAATATTTTAGGATTGCTTGTGAAAAGTAAATTTTATTGTATAGAGATATCAACTGCTTTGAGAGGCCTAACAGCTAGACCTTGAATATTAAAGCAGTCAATATGTCTTTTATATGCCGAATTGAAACAAAAATCTACCAAGAATTCTTACCTTATCCTTTTATTGAGTAAAGATTGGTTAAAACATCACAGAAAATCTCAGAAACTGTCTGTTAATCTTCGCTGGAAAAATGACTGAAAGTTTAAATCATTTGGAAATCGCGGACAAAAATCACTGTATGGTGTCGGCGCTCACACAAAGACAATTTTAACATGCAAACCATTTTTATGCCTCCGTTACGAAGTAGCCGGAGGCATTATGTTTTCGGGTTGTCCGTCTGTACGTACGTACGTCTGTCCCGTTCTCGTGATCGCGTTATCCGAAGAACCGATTGATCGATTCCTGCCAAACTTTGGTCATGTATGTATCTTGCAGAGCCGATGAACTGATTAGATTTTGAGGTCACGAGGTCAAAGGTCAAAGGTCACAGGGCTCATTATGTATGCAAAAACAGCTTGTGATCGCGTTATCTGAAGAACCAATTGATGGATTGCTGCCAAAATTAGGTCATGTATGTTACTTGCAGAGCCAATGAACTGAGTAGATTCTCGGTTCATAAGGTCAAAGGTCATGTGCTCATTATGTATGCAAAAACAGCTCATCTCAAGAACCGATTGATGGATTCCTGCCAAAATTAGGTCATGTATGTTACTTGCAGAGCCAATGAACTGAGTAGATTCTCGGTTCATAAGGTCAAAGGTCATGTGCTCATTATGTATGCAAAAATAGCTTGTGAACGCATTCTCGTTAGAACTGACAGATGTATTACTATTTAACTCAGGACATCTTGCAGAGACAAAGAACTGAGTAGATTTTAGGGTGATGAGGTCAAAGATCAAAGGGTCATATATGTATATGAGAAATTGCTTGTAATCACGATATTCTGAGAAATTCTGCGCGCAGTCGAATTCCATCTAGTTCATTCTGACAAGGGCATCATGGCGTATTTTAGCGATTAAAGGAGGCATGTCAATTTTTCACATTTTGCGTGTATTCTCTATGGGACATGACTTTTTCTCAAAACTCGATTCTACATTCCCGTCTTTCACGAGCAATATCTCCGTCGTTTTAGTTTCGTTTTTGCTGAGCTTTTAGTATGTTGTAGCTGAGACAATAAGTTTTCATAAGTGTGCCTTTTATTTTTCGATCAAATGCCGGGATCATGCTCATATTTCACTTGCAAAGTGGGATTTGAGAATTCCATTTTTTGTTTACGTGTAATCGCTATGGGAAATGTTTTGGTATATCGGTAACGCATTTGACTTCCTACCTCGAGATCCCTGGTTCGAGTCCGGGCGTCTCCAAGAATTTTTTTTCTTCCCTTTTTTTTTTCTTTTTGGCCTTTCACTGTACCATCTCCTTTGACTATTAAAACACATAGAATCGCAAATGTAACTAGAAATGCAATCGTATCACAACGATGTGCGTGCAATGACGCCATGTTTCTACGTGTCAAACGAAAGAGCTTCTCTCGGACTATCCAGAACAATTTGTACGAAGTCTGTAGCTTCTGTGATATTGGAGATAGGTAGGACGAAAGAAAGGCCTCAACAGTGACCTTGATGGGATGGTAGTGGCTATACCTACGAAGCTTGAAAGAAATTGGGATAGGGAACCTAGAAAGGGCTCGCAAGCACTGCGTGTAAAAACCAATGGGATTTGGTGCATGTTCGTCATTGCAATAAAGATCGTTCTGGGGGCCAAAAGCATGAACCCGATATGCCCCATAGACAATGCGTGTAATGCATGGGCGGAAAACGTACAGGATATGTATTATGACCGGAGTTAAATTGTTTTTTCTCTCTCTCTTTATGGGCCGTATTTGGTATCATTAGAAAGAGAATTTCATGGTTGTTATTGTAAACTACTCTCTTTTTTTTTCTATGATAATCCTATCGAAACACATGATGTAAAATAGATTTATAGAACAAAATGGCGTCTTGAATGGCCCCCTTGACCAATTTCAAAAATCCGGCCAAGAGGTGCCCTGCGTATTGGAACTCGGTATGCCACTGCAAATTTTCAAGGAAAAAAAAAAAAAGGACATTTAAGGGGCGAAAAGCAGTCTGAAAAAAAATGACGTCCTAGCCGATACGTGTTAGATTCGGGCGGAAACTCGGCGGAATTCGTATAGTGACCTTTGTTCAAATGCGATTTACTCACAATTTTCTATGTGAACATATACTATACTTGGTATCATTCGAAAGGGCACTTCATTGCGGTCAGTTTGACACCATTGTTTTTTAAGCGCAATGTATTGCACGCATAAAACGCGCTAGCAAACAGTTGTCACGTGTATGGATACATGTTTCTGCCAAGTTTCAATGATGTAGGTATAACGATCGCTATTTTAGAGCAAGTTGAAGTTATTTCGGGATTTTCTTAAAAATTGCGAATTTGGAGGGTAATTTTCTCAAATTTGGTCAGTGATAGGGTATATAATTTTGTATATGGCTGGAAAGGGCATATCTTCAAGTATCTAAATCCAAAAAAGGGTACGGTTCTGCCAAGCCATAATGGAGATACGGCCAAGGAAAGAAAGCCAATTCCCAGAACTTTAGAGGGCGCTATTTATGTTTTGCAGAATCATTGGAGCGTGAAATTTGGCATGGCTATCCGCAATTATGAGATAAAGATACTGTGAGATTTAAATACAAAACGGAATTTATATGAGAAAGTTATGGCAGTTTTAGATTATTTAGGGGTCAAATTTTTCAAGAATTTTAGAGATTTTTGATGGAGTCGGTTTCAGATTTGAATTTTGAGTATGAAGATGGCATTTTGAAGGGCAGGTTATACGTCGCAGATGAAGGAACATCTCTTAGACTATCTAGAGGAATTTGTTAGAAGTTTGTAGGAACTAGGATAGTGGAGATAGGAAGGAAGATAGAAAGGCCTTAAAATGGACCAGAAACGGTCAAAATGGTGCCTGGACGGTTATGCATGAGTGATTTCGAAAATCGAAGAATGTAGTGACCTTGAAGAGATGTTAGAGACTATGCCTATGAAATTTGAATGGAAAAGGACATGAGGAAAGCACCTAACTAGGAATGACAAGCACTACGTGCAAAACGAATGCGATTTTTGGACGATAAGCAAAACCAGGAGAATATTAATGGGGCAGAATGTGAACGAAAACAAGATGACCTTTTTCTCAAATCTGGATTCATGTCTTTTGCGAGCAATAACGCCGTTATTTCTGCTTGAATTTTGTTGATTTTTTAATATGTCGTAGCTGAGACTATATGCTATCTTAATCATCCCTCATTTTTTCAATAAGATGTCAAGATCACGCTCATGATCATCGACAATATCATCATGATCATAATGATGATAATCATCATCGACATCATGATCGTCATTATTATTATCATCATCATCATCATGACCATCATCATCATCATCATCAATTTCGTTCACATCATGAATCTACATGACCTTGTCTTTTTAGCAGTATCTCGCTTATTTTTGCTCTATTCTGTCTCAAATTTTAGTTGACCAGCCCACCTATACTTGTTACAAACAAGTATTATGTCTAGTATATACAGTGTATACGCGATTTAATAAATAAAGATAAGAAACATAAACCGATGTCGCGAACAGGTGGAGGAGCTCGAGCGCAACATAATGATACCACTTAGGAGACCATAGCGTTCTTTTTAAGAAAGATATTTGCAAATGTAAAAAAGGCTTCAAATGACTCTTTTATTGCGCAATATATGACAGTATATACGCGATTTAATCGTTTTCAGCATTGCGCAATAAATAATGATGAAAAACATAAATCGATGACGCAAACAGGTAGAGAAGTTCAAGCGCATCAAAATGATACCACATAGGTGACCGACGAAATCGTTTATAACATTGCGCAATAAATAATGATGAAAAACATAAACCGATGACGCGAACAGGTAGAAAAGCTCAAGCGCATCAAAATGATACCACATAGGTGACCGACTTAATCGTGTTTAACATTGCGCAATAAATAATGATGAAAAACATAAACCGATGACGCGAACAGGTAGAGAAGCCCAAGCGCAACATAATGAGACCATAGCATTCTTTTTAAGAAAGATATTTGCAAATGTAAAAAATGCTTCAAAGTACTCTTTTACTGCGCAATATGACAGTATCGACGCGATTTAAACGTTTTCAACATTGCGCAATAAATAATGATGTCAAACATAAACCGATGACGCGAACAGAAAGAGAAGCTCAAGCGCATTAAAATGGTACCTCTTAGGAGACCGACTTAATCGTTTATAACATTGCGCAATAAATAATGATGAAAAACATAAACCGATGACGCGAACAGGTAGAGAAGCTCAAGCACAACATAATGATACCACTTAGAAGACCGACTAAATCGTTTTTAACATTGCGCAATAAATAATGATGAAAAACATAAACCGATGACGTGGACAGGTAGAGGGGCTCAAGCGCATAAAAATGATACCACTTAGGAGACCATAGCATTCTTTTTAAGAAAGATATTTGCAAATGAAAAAAATGCTTCAAATGACTCTTTTATTGCATAATATGACAGTAGATAGGCGATTTAATCGTTTTCAGCATTGCGCAATAAATAAAGATGAAAAACATAAACCGATGTCACGAACAAATAGAGGAGCTCGAGCGCAACATAATGATACCACTTAGGAGACCATAGCATTCTTTTTAAGAAAGATATTTGCAAATGTGTTGAAAAACTAATGAATGCTTCAAATGACTCTTTTATTGCGCAATATGACAGTATATACGCGATTTAATCGTTTTCAGCATTGCGCAATAAATAAAGATGAAAAACATAAACCGATGTCGCGAACAAATAGAGGAGCTCAAGCGCAACATAATGATACCACTTAGGAGACCATAGCATTCTTTTTAAGAAAGATATTTGCAAATGTGTTGAAAAACTAATCAAGGCTTCAAATGACTCTTTTATTGCGCAATATGACAGTATATACGCGATTTAATCGTTTTCAGCATTGCGCAATGAAAAAAAGATGAAAAACATAAACCGATGTCACGAACAGGTAGAAGAGCTTGAGCAGAACATAATGATACCACTTAGGAGACCATAGCATTCTTTTTAAGAAAGATATTTGCAAATGTAAAAAAGGCTTCAAATGACTCTTTTATTGCGCAATATATGACAGTATATACGCGATTTAATCGTTTTCAGCATTGCGCAATAAAAAAAGATGAAAAACATAAACCGATGTCACGAACAGGTAGAGGAGCTCGAGCGCAACATAATGATACCACTTAGGAGACCATAGCATTCTTTTTAAGAAAGATATTTGCAAATGTAAAAAATGCTTCAAAGTACTCTTTTACTGCGCAATATGACAGTATCGACGCGATTTAAACGTTTTCAACATTGCGCAATAAATAATGATGTCAAACATAAACCGATGACGCGAACAGAAAGAGAAGCTCAAGCGCATTAAAATGGTACCTCTTAGGAGACCGACTTAATCGTTTATAACATTGCGCAATAAATAATGATGAAAAACATAAACCGATGACGCGAACAGGTAGAGAAGCTCAAGCACAACATAATGATACCACTTAGGAGACCATAGCATTCTTTTTTAAGAAAGATATTTGCAAATGTGTTGAAAAACTAATAAATGCTTCAAATGACTCTTTTATTGCATAATATGACAGTAGATACGCGATTTAATCGTTTTCAGCATTGCGCAATAAAAAAAGATGAAAAACATAAACCGATGTCACGAACAGGTAGAGGAGCTCGAGCGCAACATAATGATACCACTTAGGAGACCATAGCATTCTTTTTTAAGAAAGATATTTGCAAATGTGTTGAAAAACTAATAAATGCTTCAAATGACTCTTTTATTGCATAATATGACAGTAGATACGCGATTTAATCGTTTTCAGCATTGCGCAATAAATAAAGATGAAAAACATAAACCGATGTCACGAACAGGTAGAAGAGCTTGAGCGAACATAATGATACCACTTAGGAGACCATAGCATTCTTTTTAAGAAAGATATTTGCAAATGTAAAAAAAGTCTTCAAATGACTCTTTTATTGCACAATATGACAGTATATACGCGATTTAATCGTTTTCAGCATTGCGCAATAAATAAAGATGAAAAACATAAACCGATGTCACGAACAAATAGAGGAGCTCGAGCGCAACATAATGATACCACTTAGGAGACCATAGCATTCTTTTTAAGAAAGATATTTGCAAATGTGTTGAAAAACTAATGAATGCTTCAAATGACTCTTTTATTGCGCAATATGACAGTATATACGCGATTTAATCGTTTTCAGCATTGCGCAATAAATAAAGATGAAAAACATAAACCGATGTCGCGAACAAATAGAGGAGCTCAAGCGCAACATAATGATACCACTTAGGAGACCATAGCATTCTTTTTAAGAAAGATATTTGCAAATGTGTTGAAAAACTAATCAAGGCTTCAAATGACTCTTTTATTGCGCAATATGACAGTATATACGCGATTTAATCGTTTTCAGCATTGCGCAATGAAAAAAAGATGAAAAACATAAACCGATGTCACGAACAGGTAGAAGAGCTTGAGCAGAACATAATGATACCACTTAGGAGACCATAGCATTCTTTTTAAGAAAGATATTTGCAAATGTAAAAAAGGCTTCAAATGACTCTTTTATTGCGCAATATATGACAGTATATACGCGATTTAATCGTTTTCAGCATTGCGCAATAAAAAAAGATGAAAAACATAAACCGATGTCACGAACAGGTAGAGGAGCTCGAGCGCAACATAATGATACCACTTAGGAGACCATAGCATTCTTTTTTAAGAAAGATATTTGCAAATGTGTTGAAAAACTAATAAATGCTTCAAATGACTCTTTTATTGCATAATATGACAGTAGATACGCGATTTAATCGTTTTCAGCATTGCGCAATAAAAAAAGATGAAAAACATAAACCGATGTCACGAACAGGTAGAGGAGCTCGAGCGCAACATAATGATACCACTTAGGAGACCATAGCATTCTTTTTTAAGAAAGATATTTGCAAATGTGTTGAAAAACTAATAAATGCTTCAAATGACTCTTTTATTGCATAATATGACAGTAGATACGCGATTTAATCGTTTTCAGCATTGCGCAATAAATAAAGATGAAAAACATAAACCGATGTCACGAACAGGTAGAAGAGCTTGAGCGAACATAATGATACCACTTAGGAGACCATAGCATTCTTTTTAAGAAAGATATTTGCAAATGTAAAAAAAGTCTTCAAATGACTCTTTTATTGCACAATATGACAGTATATACGCGATTTAATCGTTTTCAGCATTGCGCAATAAAAAAAGATGAAAAACATAAACCGATGTCACGAACAGGTAGAGGAGCTCGAGCGCAACATAATGATACCACATAGGTGACCGACTTAATCGTGTTTAACATTGCGCAATAAATAATGATGAAAAACATAAACCGATGACGCGAACAGGTAGAGAAGTTCAAGCGCATCAAAATGATACCACATAGGTGACCGACGAAATCGTTTATAACATTGCGCAATAAATAATGATGAAAAACATAAACCGATGACGCGAACAGGTAGAGAAGCTCAAGCGCAACATAATGATACCACTTAGGAGACCATAGCATTCTTTTTAAGAAAGATATTTGCAAATGTAAAAAATGCTTCAAAGTACTCTTTTACTGCGCAATATGACAGTATCGACGCGATTTAATCGTTTTCAACATTTCGCTATAAATAATGATGAAAAACATAAACCGATGACGCGAACAGGTAGAGAAGCTCAAGCACAACATAATGATACCACTTAGAAGACCGACTAAATCGTTTTTAACATTGCGCAATAAATAATGATGAAAAACATAAACCGATGACGTGGACAGGTAGAGGGGCTCAAGCGCATAAAAATGATACCACTTAGGAGACCATAGCATTCTTTTTAAGAAAGATATTTGCAAATGAAAAAAATGCTTCAAATGACTCTTTTACTGCGCAATATGACAGTATATACGCGATTTAAACGTTTTCAACATTGCGCAATAAATAATGATGAAAAACATAAACCGATGACGCGAACAGGTAGAAAAGCTCAAGCGCATCAAAATGATACCACATAGGTGACCGACAAAATCGTGTATAACATTGCGCAATAAATAATGATGAAAAACATAAACCGATGACGCGAACAGGTAGAGAAGTTCAAGCGCATCAAAATGATACCACATAGGTGACCGACGAAATCGTTTATAACATTGCGCAATAAATAATGATGAAAAACATAAACCGATGACGCGAACAGGTAGAGAAGCTCAAGCGCAACATAATGATACCACTTAGGAGACCATAGCATTCTTTTTAAGAAAGATATTTGCAAATGTAAAAAATGCTTCAAAGTACTCTTTTACTGCGCAATATGACAGTATCGACGCGATTTAATCGTTTTCAACATTGCGCTATTAATAATGATGAAAAACATAAACCGATGACGCGAACAGGTAGAGAAGCTCAAGCACAACATAATGATACCACTTAGGAGACCATAGCATTCTTTTTTAAGAAAGATATTTGCAAATGTGTTGAAAAACTAGAAAATGCTTCAAATGACTCTTTTATTGCGCAATATGACAGTATATACGCGATTTAATTGTTTTCAGCATTGCGCAATAAATAAAGATGAAAAACATAAACCGATGTCACGAACAGGTAGAAGAGCTTGAGCAGAACATAATGATACCACTTAGGAGACCATAGCGTTCTTTTTAAGAAAGATATTTGCAAATGTAAAAAAGGCTTCAAATGACTCTTTTATTGCGCAATATATGACAGTATATACGCGATTTAATCGTTTTCAGCATTGCGCAATAAATAAAGATGAAAAACATAAACCGATGTCGCGAACAAATAGAGGAGCTCAAGCGCAACATAATGATACCACTTAGGAGACCATAGCATTCTTTTTAAGAAAGATATTTGCAAATGTGTTGAAAAACTAATCAAGGCTTCAAATGACTCTTTTATTGCGCAATATGACAGTATATACGCGATTTAATCGTTTTCAGCATTGCGCAATAAAAAAAAGATGAAAAACATAAACCGATGTCACGAACAGGTAGAAGAGCTTGAGCAGAACATAATGATACCACTTAGGAGACCATAGCATTCTTTTTAAGAAAGATATTTGCAAATGTAAAAAAGGCTTCAAATGACTCTTTTATTGCGCAATATATGACAGTATATACGCGATTTAATCTTTTTCAGCATTGCACAATAAATAAAGATGAAAAACATAAACCGATGTCGCGAACAGGTAGAAGAGCTTGAGCAGAACATAATGATACCACTTAGGAGACCATAGCGTTCTTTTTAAGAAAGATATTTGCAAATGTAAAAAAAGTCTTCAAATGACTCTTTTATTGCACAATATGACAGTATATACGCGATTTAATCGTTTTCAGCATTGCGCAATAAAAAAAGATGAAAAACATAAACCGATGTCACGAACAGGTAGAGGAGCTCGAGCGCAACATAATGATACCACTTAGGAGACCATAGCATTCTTTTTTAAGAAAGATATTTGCAAATGTGTTGAAAAACTAATAAATGCTTCAAATGACTCTTTTATTGCATAATATGACAGTAGATACGCGATTTAATCGTTTTCAGCATTGCGCAATAAAAAAAGATGAAAAACATAAACCGATGTCACGAACAGGTAGAGGAGCTCGAGCGCAACATAATGATACCACTTAGGAGACCATAGCATTCTTTTTTAAGAAAGATATTTGCAAATGTAAAAAAAGTCTTCAAATGACTCTTTTATTGCACAATATGACAGTATATACGCGATTTAATCGTTTTCAGCATTGCGCAATAAAAAAAGATGAAAAACATAAACCGATGTCACGAACAGGTAGAAGAGCTTGAGCGAACATAATGATACCACTTAGGAGACCATAGCATTCTTTTTAAGAAAGATATTTGCAAATGTAAAAAAAGTCTTCAAATGACTCTTTTATTGCACAATATGACAGTATATACGCGATTTAATCGTTTTCAGCATTGCGCAATAAAAAGAGATGAAAAACATAAACCGATGTCACGAACAGGTAGAGGAGCTCGAGCGCAACATAATGATACCACTTAGGAGACCATAGCATTCTTTTTTAAGAAAGATATTTGCAAATGTGTTGAAAAACTAATAAATGCTTCAAATGACTCTTTTATTGCATAATATGACAGTAGATACGCGATTTAATCGTTTTCAGCATTGCGCAATAAATAAAGATGAAAAACATAAACCGATGTCACGAACAGGTAGAAGAGCTTGAGCGAACATAATGATACCACTTAGGAGACCATAGCATTCTTTTTAAGAAAGATATTTGCAAATGTAAAAAAAGTCTTCAAATGACTCTTTTATTGCACAATATGACAGTATATACGCGATTTAATCGTTTTCAGCATTGCGCAATAAAAAAAGATGAAAAACATAAACCGATGTCACGAACAGGTAGAGGAGCTCGAGCGCAACATAATGATACCACTTAGGAGACCATAGCATTCTTTTTAAGAAAGATATTTGCAAATGTGTTGAAAAACTAATAAATGCTTCAAATGACTCTTTTATTGCATAATATGACAGTAGATACGCGATTTAATCGTTTTCAGCATTGCGCAATAAATAAAGATGAAAAACATAAACCGATGTCACGAACAGGTAGAGGAGCTTGAGCAGAACATAATGATACCACTTAGGAGACCATAGCGTTCTTTTTAAGAAAGATATTTGCAAATGTGATGAAAAACTAGAAAATGCTTCAAATGACTCTTTTATTGCGCAATATGACAGTATATACGCGATTTAATCGTTTTCAGCATTGCGCAATAAATAAAGATGAAAAACATAAACCGATGTCGCGAACAGGTAGAAGAGCTTGAGCAGAACATAATGATACCACCTAGGAGACCATAGCGTTCTTTTTAAGAAAGATATTTGCAAATGTAAAAAAGGCTTCAAATGACTCTTTTATTGCGCAATATATGACAGTATATACGCGATTTAATCGTTTTCAGCATTGCGCAATAAATAAAGATGAAAAACATAAACCGATGTCGCGAACAAATAGAGGAGCTCAAGCGCAACATAATGATACCACTTAGGAGACCATAGCATTCTTTTTAAGAAAGATATTTGCAAATGTAAAAAAAGTCTTCAAATGACTCTTTTATTGCACAATATGACAGTATATACGCGATTTAATCGTTTTCAGCATTGCGCAATAAAAAAAGATGAAAAACATAAACCGATGTCACGAACAGGTAGAGGAGCTCGAGCGCAACATAATGATACCACTTAGGAGACCATAGCATTCTTTTTAAGAAAGATATTTGCAAATGTGTTGAAAAACTAATAAATGCTTCAAATGACTCTTTTATTGCATAATATGACAGTAGATACGCGATTTAATCGTTTTCAGCATTGCGCAATAAATAAAGATGAAAAACATAAACCGATGTCACGAACAGGTAGAGGAGCTTGAGCAGAACATAATGATACCACTTAGGAGACCATAGCGTTCTTTTTAAGAAAGATATTTGCAAATGTGTTGAAAAACTAATGAATGCTTCAAATGACTCTTTTATTGCGCAATATGACAGTATATACGCGATTTAATCGTTTTCAACATTGTGTAATAAATAAAGATGAGAAGCATAAACCGATGTCGCGAACAGGTAGAAGAGCTTGAGCAGAACATAATGATACCACTTAGGAGACAATAGCGTTCTTTTTAAGAAAGATATTTGCAAATGTGATGAAAAACTAGAAAATGCTTCAAATGACTCTTTTATTGCGCAATATGACAGTATATACGCGATTTAATCGTTTTCAGCATTGCGCAATAAATAAAGATGAAAAACATAAACCGATGTCGCGAACAGGTAGAAGAGCTTGAGCAGAACATAATGATACCACTTAGGAGACCATAGCATTCTTTTTAAGAAAGATATTTGCAAATGTAAAAAAAGTCTTCAAATGACTCTTTTATTGCACAATATGACAGTATATACGCGATTTAATCGTTTTCAGCATTGCGCAATAAAAAAAGATGAAAAACATAAACCGATGTCACGAACAGGTAGAGGAGCTCGAGCGCAACATAATGATACCACTTAGGAGACCATAGCATTCTTTTTAAGAAAGATATTTGCAAATGTGTTGAAAAACTAATAAATGCTTCAAATGACTCTTTTATTGCATAATATGACAGTAGATACGCGATTTAATCGTTTTCAGCATTGCGCAATAAATAAAGATGAAAAACATAAACCGATGTCACGAACAGGTAGAGGAGCTTGAGCAGAACATAATGATACCACTTAGGAGACCATAGCGTTCTTTTTAAGAAAGATATTTGCAAATGTGTTGAAAAACTAATGAATGCTTCAAATCACTCTTTTATTGCGCAATATGACAGTATATACGCGATTTAATCGTTTTCAACATTGTGTAATAAATAAAGATGAGAAGCATAAACCGATGTCGCGAACAGGTAGAAGAGCTTGAGCAGAACATAATGATACCACTTAGGAGACCATAGCGTTCTTTTTAAGAAAGATATTTGCAAATGTGATGAAAAACTAGAAAATGCTTCAAATGACTCTTTTATTGCGCAATATGACAGTAGATACGCGATTTAATTGTTTTCAGCATTGCGCAATAAATAAAGATGAAAAACATAAACCGATGTCACGAACAGGTAGAAGAGCTTGAGCGAACATAATGATACCACTTAGGAGACCATAGCATTCTTTTTAAGAAAGATATTTGCAAATGTAAAAAAAGTCTTCAAATGACTCTTTTACTGCGCAATATGACAGTATATACGCGATTTAAACGTTTTCAACATTGCGCAATAAATAATGATGAAAAACATAAACCGATGACGCGAACAGGTAGAAAAGCTCAAGCGCATCAAAATGATACCACATAGGTGACCGACTTAATCGTGTTTAACATTGCGCAATAAATAATGATGAAAAACATAAACCGATGACGCGAACAGGTAGAGAAGTTCAAGCGCATCAAAATGATACCACATAGGTGACCGACGAAATCGTTTATAACATTGCGCAATAAATAATGATGAAAAACATAAACCGATGACGCGAACAGGTAGAGAAGCTCAAGCGCAACATAATGATACCAATTAGGAGACCATAGCATTCTTTTTAAGAAAGATATTTGCAAATGTAAAAAATGCTTCAAAGTACTCTTTTACTGCGTAATATGACAGTATCGACGCGATTTAAACGTTTTCAACATTGCGCAATAAATAATGATGTCAAACATAAACCGATGACGCGAACAGAAAGAGAAGCTCAAGCGCATTAAAATGGTACCTCTTAGGAGACCGACTAAATCGTTTTTAACATTGCGCAATAAATAATGATGACAAACATAAACCGATGACGCAAACAGGTAGAGAAGTTCAAGCGCATCAAAATGATACCACATAGGTGACCGACGAAATCGTTTATAACATTGCGCAATAAATAATGATGAAAAACATAAACCGATGACGCGAACAGGTAGAGAAGTTCAAGCGCATCAAAATGATACCACATAGGTGACCGACGAAATCGTTTATAACATTGCGCAATAAATAATGATGAAAAACATAAACCGATGACGCGAACAGGTAGAGAAGCTCAAGCGCAACATAATGATACCACTTAGGAGACCATAGCATTCTTTTTAAGAAAGATATTTGCAAATGTAAAAAATGCTTCAAAGTACTCTTTTACTGCGCAATATGACAGTATCGACGCGATTTAAACGTTTTCAACATTGCGCAATAAATAATGATGTCAAACATAAACCGATGACGCGAACAGAAAGAGAAGCTCAAGCGCATTAAAATGGTACCTCTTAGGAGACCGACTTAATCGTTTTTAACATTGCGCAATAAATAATGATGACAAACATAAACCGATGACGCAAACAGGTAGAGAAGTTCAAGCGCATCAAAATGATACCACATAGGTGACCGACGAAATCGTTTATAACATTGCGCAATAAATAATGATGAAAAACATAAACCGATGACGCGAACAGGTAGAGAAGCTCAAGTGCAACATAATGATACCACTTAGAAGACCGACTAAATCGTTTTTAACATTGCGCAATAAATAATGATGAAAAACATAAACCGATGACGTGGACAGGTAAAGGGGCTCAAGCGCATAAAAATGATACCACTTAGGAGACCATAGCATTCTTTTTAAGAAAGATATTTGCAAATGAAAAAAAATGCTTCAAATGACTCTTTTACTGCGCAATATGACAGTATATACGCGATTTAAACGTTTTCAACATTGCGCAATAAATAATGATGAAAAACATAAACCGATGACGCGAACAGGTAGAAAAGCTCAAGCGCATCAAAATGATACCACATAGGTGACCGACAAAATCGTGTATAACATTGCGCAATAAATAATGATGAAAAACATAAACCGATGACGCGAACAGGTAGAGAAGCTCAAGCGCAACATAATAATACCACTTAGAAGACCGACTAAATCGTTTTCAGCATTGCGCAATAAAAAAAGATGAAAAACATAAACCGATGTCACGAACAGGTAGAGGAGCTCGAGCGCAACATAATGATACAACTTAGGAGACCATAGCATTCTTTTTTAAGAAAGATATTTGCAAATGTGTTGAAAAACTAATAAATGCTTCAAATGACTCTTTTATTGCATAATATGACAGTAGATACGCGATTTAATTGTTTTCAGCATTGCGCAATAAATAAAGATGAAAAACATAAACCGATATCGCGAACAAATAGAGGAGCTCAAGCGGAACATAATGATACCACTTAGGAGACCATAGCATTCTTTTTAAGAAAGATATTTGCAAATGTAAAAAAAGTCTTCAAATGACTCTTTTATTGCACAATATGACAGTATATACGCGATTTAATCGTTTTCAGCATTGCGCAATAAAAAGAGATGAAAAACATAAACCGATGTCACGAACAGGTAGAGGAGCTCGAGCGCAACATAATGATACCACTTAGGAGACCATAGCATTCTTTTTTAAGAAAGATATTTGCAAATGTGTTGAAAAACTAATAAATGCTTCAAATGACTCTTTTATTGCATAATATGACAGTAGATACGCGATTTAATCGTTTTCAGCATTGCGCAATAAATAAAGATGAAAAACATAAACCGATGTCACGAACAGGTAGAAGAGCTTGAGCGAACATAATGATACCACTTAGGAGACCATAGCATTCTTTTTAAGAAAGATATTTGCAAATGTAAAAAAAGTCTTCAAATGACTCTTTTATTGCACAATATGACAGTATATACGCGATTTAATCGTTTTCAGCATTGCGCAATAAAAAAAGATGAAAAACATAAACCGATGTCACGAACAGGTAGAGGAGCTCGAGCGCAACATAATGATACCACTTAGGAGACCATAGCATTCTTTTTAAGAAAGATATTTGCAAATGTGTTGAAAAACTAATAAATGCTTCAAATGACTCTTTTATTGCATAATATGACAGTAGATACGCGATTTAATCGTTTTCAGCATTGCGCAATAAATAAAGATGAAAAACATAAACCGATGTCACGAACAGGTAGAGGAGCTTGAGCAGAACATAATGATACCACTTAGGAGACCATAGCGTTCTTTTTAAGAAAGATATTTGCAAATGTGATGAAAAACTAGAAAATGCTTCAAATGACTCTTTTATTGCGCAATATGACAGTATATACGCGATTTAATCGTTTTCAGCATTGCGCAATAAATAAAGATGAAAAACATAAACCGATGTCGCGAACAGGTAGAAGAGCTTGAGCAGAACATAATGATACCACCTAGGAGACCATAGCGTTCTTTTTAAGAAAGATATTTGCAAATGTAAAAAAGGCTTCAAATGACTCTTTTATTGCGCAATATATGACAGTATATACGCGATTTAATCGTTTTCAGCATTGCGCAATAAATAAAGATGAAAAACATAAACCGATGTCGCGAACAAATAGAGGAGCTCAAGCGCAACATAATGATACCACTTAGGAGACCATAGCATTCTTTTTAAGAAAGATATTTGCAAATGTAAAAAAAGTCTTCAAATGACTCTTTTATTGCACAATATGACAGTATATACGCGATTTAATCGTTTTCAGCATTGCGCAATAAAAAAAGATGAAAAACATAAACCGATGTCACGAACAGGTAGAGGAGCTCGAGCGCAACATAATGATACCACTTAGGAGACCATAGCATTCTTTTTAAGAAAGATATTTGCAAATGTGTTGAAAAACTAATAAATGCTTCAAATGACTCTTTTATTGCATAATATGACAGTAGATACGCGATTTAATCGTTTTCAGCATTGCGCAATAAATAAAGATGAAAAACATAAACCGATGTCACGAACAGGTAGAGGAGCTTGAGCAGAACATAATGATACCACTTAGGAGACCATAGCGTTCTTTTTAAGAAAGATATTTGCAAATGTGTTGAAAAACTAATGAATGCTTCAAATGACTCTTTTATTGCGCAATATGACAGTATATACGCGATTTAATCGTTTTCAACATTGTGTAATAAATAAAGATGAGAAGCATAAACCGATGTCGCGAACAGGTAGAAGAGCTTGAGCAGAACATAATGATACCACTTAGGAGACAATAGCGTTCTTTTTAAGAAAGATATTTGCAAATGTGATGAAAAACTAGAAAATGCTTCAAATGACTCTTTTATTGCGCAATATGACAGTATATACGCGATTTAATCGTTTTCAGCATTGCGCAATAAATAAAGATGAAAAACATAAACCGATGTCGCGAACAGGTAGAAGAGCTTGAGCAGAACATAATGATACCACTTAGGAGACCATAGCATTCTTTTTAAGAAAGATATTTGCAAATGTAAAAAAAGTCTTCAAATGACTCTTTTATTGCACAATATGACAGTATATACGCGATTTAATCGTTTTCAGCATTGCGCAATAAAAAAAGATGAAAAACATAAACCGATGTCACGAACAGGTAGAGGAGCTCGAGCGCAACATAATGATACCACTTAGGAGACCATAGCATTCTTTTTAAGAAAGATATTTGCAAATGTGTTGAAAAACTAATAAATGCTTCAAATGACTCTTTTATTGCATAATATGACAGTAGATACGCGATTTAATCGTTTTCAGCATTGCGCAATAAATAAAGATGAAAAACATAAACCGATGTCACGAACAGGTAGAGGAGCTTGAGCAGAACATAATGATACCACTTAGGAGACCATAGCGTTCTTTTTAAGAAAGATATTTGCAAATGTGTTGAAAAACTAATGAATGCTTCAAATCACTCTTTTATTGCGCAATATGACAGTATATACGCGATTTAATCGTTTTCAACATTGTGTAATAAATAAAGATGAGAAGCATAAACCGATGTCGCGAACAGGTAGAAGAGCTTGAGCAGAACATAATGATACCACTTAGGAGACCATAGCGTTCTTTTTAAGAAAGATATTTGCAAATGTGATGAAAAACTAGAAAATGCTTCAAATGACTCTTTTATTGCGCAATATGACAGTATATACGCGATTTAATCGTTTTCAGCATTGCGCAATAAATAAAGATGAAAAACATAAACCGATGTCGCGAACAGGTAGAAGAGCTTGAGCAGAACATAATGATACCACCTAGGAGACCATAGCGTTCTTTTTAAGAAAGATATTTGCAAATGTAAAAAAGGCTTCAAATGACTCTTTTATTGCGCAATATATGACAGTATATACGCGATTTAATCGTTTTCAGCATTGCGCAATAAATAAAGATGAAAAACATAAACCGATGTCGCGAACAAATAGAGGAGCTCAAGCGCAACATAATGATACCACTTAGGAGACCATAGCATTCTTTTTAAGAAAGATATTTGCAAATGTAAAAAAAGTCTTCAAATGACTCTTTTATTGCACAATATGACAGTATATACGCGATTTAATCGTTTTCAGCATTGCGCAATAAAAAAAGATGAAAAACATAAACCGATGTCACGAACAGGTAGAGGAGCTCGAGCGCAACATAATGATACCACTTAGGAGACCATAGCATTCTTTTTAAGAAAGATATTTGCAAATGTGTTGAAAAACTAATAAATGCTTCAAATGACTCTTTTATTGCATAATATGACAGTAGATAACGCTATTTAATCGTTTTCAGCATTGCGCAATAAATAAAGATGAAAAACATAAACCGATGTCACGAACAGGTAGAGGAGCTCGAGCGCAACATAATGATACCACTTAGGAGACCATAGCATTCTTTTTAAGAAAGATATTTGCAAATGTGTTGAAAAACTAATGAATGCTTCAAATGACTCTTTTATTGCGCAATATGACAGTATATACGCGATTTAATCGTTTTCAACATTGTGTAATAAATAAAGATGAGAAGCATAAACCGATGTCGCGAACAGGTAGAAGAGCTTGAGCAGAACATAATGATACCACTTAGGAGACCATAGCGTTCTTTTTAAGAAAGATATTTGCAAATGTGATGAAAAACTAGAAAATGCTTCAAATGACTCTTTTATTGCGCAATATGACAGTATATACGCGATTTAATCGTTTTCAGCATTGCGCAATAAATAAAAATGAAAAACATAAACCGATGTCGCGAACAGGTAGAAGAGCTTGAGCAGAACATAATGATACCACTTAGGAGACCATAGCGTTCTTTTTAAGAAAGATATTTGCAAATGTAAAAAAGGCTTCAAATGACTCTTTTATTGCGCAATATATGACAGTATATACGCGATTTAATCGTTTTCAGCATTGCGCAATAAATAAAGATGAAAAACATAAACCGATGTCGCGAACAAATAGAGGAGCTCAAGCGCAACATAATGATACCACTTAGGAGACCATAGCATTCTTTTTAAGAAAGATATTTGCAAATGTGTTGAAAAACTAATCAAGGCTTCAAATGACTCTTTTATTGCGCAATATGACAGTATATACGCGATTTAATCGTTTTCAGCATTGCGCAATAAAAAAAAGATGAAAAACATAAACCGATGTCACGAACAGGTAGAAGAGCTTGAGCAGAACATAATGATACCACTTAGGAGACCATAGCATTCTTTTTAAGAAAGATATTTGCAAATGTAAAAAAGGCTTCAAATGACTCTTTTATTGCGCAATATATGACAGTATATACGCGATTTAATCTTTTTCAGCATTGCGCAATAAATAAAGATGAAAAACATAAACCGATGTCACGAACAGGTAGAAGAGCTTGAGCAGAACATAATGATACCACTTAGGAGACCATAGCGTTCTTTTTAAGAAAGATATTTGCAAATGTGATGAAAAACTAGAAAATGCTTCAAATGACTCTTTTATTGCGCAATATGACAGTATATACGCGATTTAATCGTTTTCAGCATTGCGCAATAAATAAAGATGAAAAACATAAACCGATATCGCGAACAAATAGAAGAGCTCAAGCGCAACATAATGATACCACTTAGGAGACCATAGCATTCTTTTTAAGAAAGATATTTGCAAATGTAAAAAAAGTCTTCAAATGACTCTTTTATTGCACAATATGACAGTATATACGCGATTTAATCGTTTTCAGCATTGCGCAATAAAAAAAGATGAAAAACATAAACCGATGTCACGAACAGGTAGAGGAGCTCGAGCGCAACATAATGATACCACTTAGGAGACCATAGCATTCTTTTTTAAGAAAGATATTTGCAAATGTGTTGAAAAACTAATAAATGCTTCAAATGACTCTTTTATTGCATAATATGACAGTAGATACGCGATTTAATTGTTTTCAGCATTGCGCAATAAATAAAGATGAAAAACATAAACCGATGTCACGAACAGGTAGAAGAGCTTGAGCAGAACATAATGATACCACTTAGGAGACCATAGCGTTCTTTTTAAGAAAGATATTTGCAAATGTGATGAAAAACTAGAAAATGCTTCAAATGACTCTTTTATTGCGCAATATGACAGTATATACGCGATTTAATCGTTTTCAGCATTGCGCAATAAATAAAGATGAAAAACATAAACCGATATCGCGAACAAATAGAAGAGCTCAAGCGCAACATAATGATACCACTTAGGAGACCATAGCATTCTTTTTAAGAAAGATATTTGCAAATGTAAAAAAAGTCTTCAAATGACTCTTTTATTGCACAATATGACAGTATATACGCGATTTAATCGTTTTCAGCATTGCGCAATAAAAAAAGATGAAAAACATAAACCGATGTCACGAACAGGTAGAGGAGCTCGAGCGCAACATAATGATACCACTTAGGAGACCATAGCATTCTTTTTTAAGAAAGATATTTGCAAATGTGTTGAAAAACTAATAAATGCTTCAAATGACTCTTTTATTGCATAATATGACAGTAGATACGCGATTTAATCGTTTTCAGCATTGCGCAATAAATAAAGATGAAAAAAAGTAAACCGATGTCACGAACAGGTAGAAGAGCTTGAGCAGAACATAATGATACCACTTAGGAGACCATAGCATTCTTTTTAAGAAAGATATTTGCAAATGTGTTGAAAAACTAATAAATGCTTCAAATGACTCTTTTATTGCATAATATGACAGTAGATACGCGATTTAATCGTTTTCAGCATTGCGCAATAAATAAAGATGAAAAACATAAACCGATGTCACGAACAGGTAGAAGAGCTTGAGCGAACATAATGATACCACTTAGGAGACCATAGCATTCTTTTTAAGAAAGATATTTGCAAATGTAAAAAAAGTCTTCAAATGACTCTTTTACTGCGCAATATGACAGTATATACGCGATTTAAACGTTTTCAACATTGCGCAATAAATAATGATGAAAAACATAAACCGATGACGCGAACAGGTAGAAAAGCTCAAGCGCATCAAAATGATACCACATAGGTGACCGACTTAATCGTGTTTAACATTGCGCAATAAATAATGATGAAAAACATAAACCGATGACGCGAACAGGTAGAGAAGTTCAAGCGCATCAAAATGATACCACATAGGTGACCGACGAAATCGTTTATAACATTGCGCAATAAATAATGATGAAAAACATAAACCGATGACGCGAACAGGTAGAGAAGCTCAAGCGCAACATAATGATACCACTTAGGAGACCATAGCATTCTTTTTAAGAAAGATATTTGCAAATGTAAAAAATGCTTCAAAGTACTCTTTTACTGCGCAATATGACAGTATCGACGCGATTTAATCGTTTTCAACATTGCGCTATAAATAATGATGAAAAACATAAACCGATGACGCGAACAGGTAGAGAAGCCCAAGCGCAACATAATGAGACCATAGCATTCTTTTTAAGAAAGATATTTGCAAATGTAAAAAATGCTTCAAAGTACTCTTTTACTGCGCAATATGACAGTATCGATGCGATTTAAACGTTTTCAACATTGCGCAATAAATAATGATGTCAAACATAAACCGATGACGCGAACAGAAAGAGAAGCTCAAGCGCATTAAAATGGTACCTCTTAGGAGACCGACTTAATCGTTTTTAACATTGCGCAATAAATAATGATGACAAACATAAACCGATGACGCAAACAGGTAGAGAAGTTCAAGCGCATCAAAATGATACCACATAGGTGACCGACGAAATCGTTTATAACATTGCGCAATAA
Source organism: Strongylocentrotus droebachiensis (assembly GCA_035222895.1). Taxonomy (NCBI): domain Eukaryota; kingdom Metazoa; phylum Echinodermata; class Echinoidea; order Camarodonta; family Strongylocentrotidae; genus Strongylocentrotus; species Strongylocentrotus droebachiensis. The sequence goes on from JAVYIG010000447.1 coordinate 482,890, forward strand.
ATAATGATGAAAAACATAAACCGATGACGCGAACAGGTAGAGAAGCTCAAGCGCAACATAATGATACCATTTAGAAGACAGACTAAATCGTTTTTAACATTGCGCAATAAATAATGATGAAAAACATAAACCGATGACGTGGACAGGTAGAGGGGCTCAAGCGCATAAAAATGATACCACTTAGGAGACCATAGCATTCTTTTTAAGAAAGATATTTGCAAATGAAAAAAATGCTTCAAATGACTCTTTTACTGCGCAATATGACAGTATATACGCGATTTAAACGTTTTCAACATTGCGCAATAAATAATGATGAAAAACATAAACCGATGACGCGAACAGGTAGAAAAGCTCAAGCGCATCAAAATGATACCACATAGGTGACCGACAAAATCGTGTATAACATTGCGCAATAAATAATGATGAAAAACATAAACCGATGACGCGAACAGGTAGAGAAGCTCAAGCGCAACATAATGATACCACTTAGAAGACCGACTAAATCGTTTTCAGCATTGCGCAATAAAAAAAGATGAAAAACATAAACCGATGTCACGAACAGGTAGAGGAGCTCGAGCGCAACATAATGATACCACTTAGGAGACCATAGCATTCTTTTTTAAGAAAGATATTTGCAAATGTGTTGAAAAACTAATAAATGCTTCAAATGACTCTTTTATTGCATAATATGACAGTAGATACGCGATTTAATTGTTTTCAGCATTGCGCAATAAATAAAGATGAAAAACATAAACCGATGTCACGAACAGGTAGAAGAGCTTGAGCAGAACATAATGATACCACTTAGGAGACCATAGCGTTCTTTTTAAGAAAGATATTTGCAAATGTGATGAAAAACTAGAAAATGCTTCAAATGACTCTTTTATTGCGCAATATGACAGTATATACGCGATTTAATCGTTTTCAGCATTGCGCAATAAATAAAGATGAAAAACATAAACCGATATCGCGAACAAATAGAAGAGCTCAAGCGCAACATAATGATACCACTTAGGAGACCATAGCATTCTTTTTAAGAAAGATATTTGCAAATGTAAAAAAAGTCTTCAAATGACTCTTTTATTGCACAATATGACAGTATATACGCGATTTAATCGTTTTCAGCATTGCGCAATAAAAAAAGATGAAAAACATAAACCGATGTCACGAACAGGTAGAGGAGCTCGAGCGCAACATAATGATACCACTTAGGAGACCATAGCATTCTTTTTTAAGAAAGATATTTGCAAATGTGTTGAAAAACTAATAAATGCTTCAAATGACTCTTTTATTGCATAATATGACAGTAGATACGCGATTTAATCGTTTTCAGCATTGCGCAATAAATAAAGATGAAAAAAAGTAAACCGATGTCACGAACAGGTAGAAGAGCTTGAGCAGAACATAATGATACCACTTAGGAGACCATAGCATTCTTTTTAAGAAAGATATTTGCAAATGTGTTGAAAAACTAATAAATGCTTCAAATGACTCTTTTATTGCATAATATGACAGTAGATACCCGATTTAATCGTTTTCAGCATTGCGCAATAAATAAAGATGAAAAACATAAACCGATGTCACGAACAGGTAGAGGAGCTCGAGCGCAACATAATGATACCACTTAGGAGACCATAGCATTCTTTTTTAAGAAAGATATTTGCAAATGTGTTGAAAAACTAATAAATGCTTCAAATGACTCTTTTATTGCATAATATGACAGTAGATACGCGATTTAATCGTTTTCAGCATTGCGCAATAAATAAAGATGAAAAACATAAACCGATGTCATGAACAGGTAGAAGAGCTTGAGCAAAACATAATGATACCACTTAGGAGACCATAGCATTCTTTTTAAGAAAGATATTTGCAAATGTGTTGAAAAACTAATAAATGCTTCAAATGACTCTTTTATTGCATAATATGACAGTAGATACGCGATTTAATCGTTTTCAACATTGTGTAATAAATAAAGATGAGAAGCATAAACCGATGTCGCGAACAGGTAGAAGAGCTTGAGCAGAACATAATGATACCACTTAGGAGACCATAGCGTTCTTTTTAAGAAAGATATTTGCAAATGTGATGAAAAACTAGAAAATGCTTCAAATGACTCTTTTATTGCGCAATATGACAGTATATACGCGATTTAATCGTTTTCAGCATTGCGCAATAAATAAAGATGAAAAACATAAACCGATGTCGCGAACAGGTAGAAGAGCTTGAGCAGAACATAATGATACCACTTAAGAGACCATAGCGTTCTTTTTAAGAAAGATATTTGCAAATGTAAAAAAGGCTTCAAATGACTCTTTTATTGCGCAATATATGACAGTATATACGCGATTTAATCGTTTTCAGCATTGCGCAATAAATAAAGATGAAAAACATAAACCGATGTCGCGAACAAATAGAGGAGCTCAAGCGCAACATAATGATACCACTTAGGAGACCATAGCATTCTTTTTAAGAAAGATATTTGCAAATGTGTTGAAAAACTAATCAAGGCTTCAAATGACTCTTTTATTGCGCAATATGACAGTATATACGCGATTTAATCGTTTTCAGCATTGCGCAATAAAAAAAAGATGAAAAAAAAAAAAAAGGTTTAACGAACAGGTAGAAGAGCTTGAGCAGAACATAATGATACCACTTAGGAGACCATAGCATTCTTTTTAAGAAAGATATTTGCAAATGTAAAAAAGGCTTCAAATGACTCTTTTATTGCGCAATATATGACAGTATATACGCGATTTAATCTTTTTCAGCATTGCACAATAAATAAAGATGAAAAACATAAACCGATGTCGCGAACAGGTAGAAGAGCTTTAGCAGAACATAATGATACCACTTAGGAGACCATAGCGTTCTTTTTAAGAAAGATATTTGCAAATGTAAAAAAAGTCTTCAAATGACTCTTTTATTGCACAATATGACAGTATATACGCGATTTAATCGTTTTCAGCATTGCGCAATAAAAAAAGATGAAAAACATAAACCGATGTCACGAACAGGTAGAAGAGCTTGAGCAGAACATAATGATACCACTTAGGAGACCATAGCATTCTTTTTAAGAAAGATATTTGCAAATGTGTTGAAAAACTAATCAAGGCTTCAAATGACTCTTTTATTGCGCAATATGACAGTATATACGCGATTTAATCGTTTTCAGCATTGCGCAATAAAAAAAAGATGAAAAAAAAAAAAAAAAGGTTTAACGAACAGGTAGAAGAGCTTGAGCAGAACATAATGATACCACTTAGGAGACCATAGCATTCTTTTTAAGAAAGATATTTGCAAATGTAAAAAAGGCTTCAAATGACTCTTTTATTGCGCAATATATGACAGTATATACGCGATTTAATCTTTTTCAGCATTGCACAATAAATAAAGATGAAAAACATAAACCGATGTCGCGAACAGGTAGAAGAGCTTTAGCAGAACATAATGATACCACTTAGGAGACCATAGCGTTCTTTTTAAGAAAGATATTTGCAAATGTAAAAAAAGTCTTCAAATGACTCTTTTATTGCACAATATGACAGTATATACGCGATTTAATCGTTTTCAGCATTGCGCAATAAAAAAAGATGAAAAACATAAACCGATGTCACGAACAGGTAGAAGAGCTTGAGCAGAACATAATGATACCACTTAGGAGACCATAGCATTCTTTTTAAGAAAGATATTTGCAAATGTTATAAATGCTTCAAATGACTCTTTTATTGCATAATATGACAGTATAATATGCGATTTAATCTTTTTCAGCATTGCACAATAAATAAAAATGAAAAACATAAACCGATGTCGCGAACAGATAGAGGAGCTCAAGCGCAACAATATGATACCACTTAGGAGACCATAGCATTCTTTTTAAGAAAGATATTTGCAAATGTGATGAAAAACTAAAAAATGCTTCAAATGACTCTTTTATTGCGCAATATGACAGTATATACGCGATTTAATCGTTTTCAGCATTGCGCAATAAATAAAGATGAAAAACATAAACCGATGTCGCGAACAGATAGAGGAGCTCAAGCGCAACAATATGATACCACTTAGGAGACCATAGCCTTCTTTTTAAGAAAGATATTTGCAAATGTGATGAAAAACTAAAAAATGCTTCAAATGACTCTTTTATTGCGCAATATGCAAAAAAGCATAAACCGATGACGCGAACACATTAACCAATGTTAACGTGTCTGATTCTAGGTTTGTGTGAAAATGGCTAAACCATGTTTAGAACTGCCAAATAGTGAATATAGGCGCTTTTAGAGGTGTTTTTGTTAAGGGAGATTTACACGTTAATTTAATTGGTAAATTTATTGTGCAATGCTGAAAAAGATTAAATCGCGTATATACTGTCATATATTGCGCAATAAAAGAGTCATTTGAAGCCTTTTTTACATTTGCAAATATCTTTCTTAAAAAGAATGCTATGGTCTCCTAAGTGGTATCATTATGTTCTGCTCAAGCTCTTCTATTTGTTCGTGACATCGGTTTATGTTTTTCATCTTTATTTATTGCGCAATGCTGAAAACGATTAAATCGCGTATATACTGTCATATTGTGCAATAAAAGAGTCATTTGAAGACTTTTTTTACATTTGCAAATATCTTTCTTAAAAAGAACGCTATGGTCTCCTAAGTGGTATCATTATGTTCTGCTCAAGCTCTTCTATTTGTTCGTGACATCGGTTTATGTTTTTCATCTTTATTTATTGCGCAATGCTGAAAACGATTAAATCGCGTATCTACTGTCATATTATGCAATAAAAGAGTCATTTGAAGCATTTATTAGTTTTTCAACACATTTGCAAATATCTTTCTTAAAAAAAGAATGCTATGGTCTCCTAAGTGGTATCATTATGTTGCGCTCGAGCTCCTCTACCTGTTCGTGACATCGGTTTATGTTTTTCATCTTTTTTTATTGCGCAATGCTGAAAACGATTAAATCGCGTATATACTGTCATATTGCGCAATAAAAGAGTCATTTGAAGCTTTTTTACATTTGCAAATATCTTTCTTAAAAAGAATGCTATGGTCTCCTAAGTGGTATCATTATGTTGCGCTCGAGCTCCTCTACCTGTTCGTGACATCGGTTTATGTTTTTCATCTTTTTTTATTGCGCAATGCTGAAAACGATTAAATCGCGTATATACTGTCATATTGCGCAATAAAAGAGTCATTTGAAGCCTTTTTTACATTTGCAAATATCTTTCTTAAAAAGAATGATATGGTCTCGTAAGTGGTATCATTATGTTGCGCTCGAGCTCCTCTACCTGTTCGTGACATCGGTTTATGTTTTTCATCTTTTTTTATTACACAATGTTGAAAACGATTAAATCGCGTATATACTGTCATATTGCGCAATAAAAGAGTCATTTGAAGCATTTATTAGTTTTTCAACACATTTGCAAATATCTTTCTTAAAAAAGAATGCTATGGTCTCCTAAGTGGTATCATTATGTTGCGCTTGAGCTCCTCTATTTGTTCGTGACATCGGTTTATGTTTTTCATCTTTATTTATTGCGCAATGCTGAAAACGATTAAATCGCGTATATACTGTCATATTGCGCAATAAAAGAGTCATTTGAAGCCTTTTTTACATTTGCAAATATCTTTCTTAAAAAGAATGCTATGGTCTCCTAAGTGGTATCATTATGTTCGCTCAAGCTCTTCTACCTGTTCGTGACATCGGTTTATGTTTTTCATCTTTATTTATTGCGCAATGCTGAAAACGATTAAATCGCGTATCTACTGTCATATTATGCAATAAAAGAGTCATTTGAAGCATTTATTAGTTTTTCAACACATTTGCAAATATCTTTCTTAAAAAAGAATGCTATGGTCTCCTAAGTGGTATCATTATGTTGCGCTCGAGCTCCTCTACCTGTTCGTGACATCGGTTTATGTTTTTCATCTTTTTTTTATTGCGCAATGCTGAAAACGATTAAATCGCGTATCTACTGTCATATTATGCAATAAAAGAGTCATTTGAAGCATTTATTAGTTTTTCAACACATTTGCAAATATCTTTCTTAAAAAGAATGCTATGGTCTCCTAAGTGGTATCATTATGTTGCGCTCGAGCTCCTCTACCTGTTCGTGACATCGGTTTATGCTTCTCATCTTTATTTATTGCGCAATGCTGAAAACGATTAAATCGCGTATCTACTGTCATATTATGCAATAAAAGAGTCATTTGAAGCATTTATTAGTTTTTCAACACATTTGCAAATATCTTTCTTAAAAAAGAATGCTAAGTGGTATCATTATGTTCTGCTCAAGCTCTTCTACCTGTTCGCGGCATCGGTTTATGTTTTTCATCTTTATTTATTACACAATGTTGAAAACGATTAAATCGCGTATATACTGTCATATTGCGCAATAAAAGAGTCATTTGAAGCATTCATTAGTTTTTCAACACATTTGCAAATATCTTTCTTAAAAAGAATGCTATGGTCTCCTAAGTGGTATCATTATGTTGCGCTTGAGCTCCTCTATTTGTTCGTGACATCGGTTTATGTTTTTCATCTTTATTTATTGCGCAATGCTGAAAACGATTAAATCTTGTATATACTGTCATATTGTTCAATAAAAGAGTCATTTGAAGACTTTTTTTACATTTGCAAATATCTTTCTTAAAAAGAATGCTATGGTCTCCTAAGTGGTATCATTATGTTCTGCTCAAGCTCTTCTACCTGTTCAAGGCATCGGTTTATGTTTTTCATCTTTATTTATTACACAATGTTGAAAACGATTAAATCGCGTATATACTGTCATATTGCGCAATAAAAGAGTCATTTGAAGCATTCATTAGTTTTTCAACACATTTGCAAATATCTTTCTTAAAAAGAATGCTATGGTCTCCTAAGTGGTATCATTATGTTGCGCTTGAGCTCCTCTATTTGTTCGTGACATCGGTTTATGTTTTTCATCTTTATTTATTGCGCAATGCTGAAAACGATTAAATCGCGTATATACTGTCATATTGCGCAATAAAAGAGTCATTTGAAGCATTTATTAGTTTTTCAACACATTTGCAAATATCTTTCTTAAAAAAGAATGCTATGGTCTCCTAAGTGGTATCATTATGTTGCGCTCGAGCTCCTCTACCTGTTCGTGACATCGGTTTATGTTTTTCATCTTTTTTTATTGCGCAATGCTGAAAACGATTAAATCGCGTATATACTGTCATATTGTGCAATAAAAGAGTCATTTGAAGACTTTTTTAACATTTGCAAATATCTTTCTTAAAAAGAATGCTATGGTCTCCTAAGTGGTATCATTATGTTGCGCTCGAGCTCCTCTACCTGTTCGTGACATCGGTTTATGTTTTTTATCTTTTTTTATTGCGCAATGCTGAAAACGATTAAATCGCGTATATACTGTCATATTGTGCAATAAAAGAGTCATTTGAAGACTTTTTTTACATTTGCAAATATCTTTCTTAAAAAGAATGCTATGGTCTCCTAAGTAGTATCATTATGTTCGCTCAAGCTCTTCTACCTGTTCGTGACATCGGTTTATGTTTTTCATCTTTATTTATTGCGCAATGCTGAAAACGATTAAATCGCGTATCTACTGTCATATTATGCAATAAAAGAGTCATTTGAAGCATTTTCTAGTTTTTCATCACATTTGCAAATATCTTTCTTAAAAAGAACGCTATGGTCTCCTAAGTGGTATCATATTGTTGCGCTTGAGCTCCTCTATCTGTTCGCGACATCGGTTTATGTTTTTCACTTTTATTTATTGCGCAATGCTGAAAACGATTAAATCGCGTATCTACTGTCATATTATGCAATAAAAGAGTCATTTGAAGCATTTTCTAGTTTTTCATCACATTTGCAAATATCTTTCTTAAAAAGAACGCTATGGTCTCCTAAGTGGTATCATTATGTTCGCTCAAGCTCTTCTACCTGTTCGTGACATCGGTTTATGTTTTTCATCCTTATTTATTGCGCAATGCTGAAAACGATTAAATCGCGTATCTACTGTCATATTATGCAATAAAAGAGTCATTTGAAGCATTTATTAGTTTTTCAACACATTTGCAAATATCTTTCTTAAAAAAGAATGCTATGGTCTCCTAAGTGGTATCATTATGTTCTGCTCAAGCTCTTCTACCTGTTCGCGGCATCGGTTTATGTTTTTCATCTTTATTTATTACACAATGTTGAAAACGATTAAATCGCGTATATACTGTCATATTGTGCAATAAAAGAGTCATTTGAAGACTTTTTTTACATTTGCAAATATCTTTCTTAAAAAGAATGCTATGGTCTCCTAAGTGGTATCATATTGTTGCGCTTGAGCTCCTCTATCTGTTCGCGACATCGGTTTATGTTTTTCACTTTTATTTATTGCGCAATGCTGAAAACGATTAAATCGCGTATCTACTGTCATATTGTGCAATAAAAGAGTCATTTGAAGACTTTTTTTACATTTGCAAATATCTTTCTTAAAAAGAATGCTATGGTCTCCTAAGTGGTATCATTATGTTCTGCTCAAGCTCTTCTACCTGTTCGCGGCATCGGTTTATGTTTTTCATCTTTATTTATTACACAATGTTGAAAACGATTAAATCGCGTATATACTGTCATATTGCGCAATAAAAGAGTCATTTGAAGCATTCATTAGTTTTTCAACACATTTGCAAATATCTTTCTTAAAAAGAATGCTATGGTCTCCTAAGTGGTATCATATTGTTGCGCTTGACCTCCTCTATCTGTTCGCGACATCGGTTTATGTTTTTCACTTTTATTTATTGCGCAATGCTGAAAACGATTAAATCGCGTATCTACTGTCATATTATGCAATAAAAGAGTCATTTGAAGCATTTTCTAGTTTTTCATCACATTTGCAAATATCTTTCTTAAAAAGAACGCTATGGTCTCCTAAGTGGTATCATTATGTTGCGCTTGAGCTCCTCTATCTGTTCGCGACATCGGTTTATGTTTTTCACTTTTATTTATTGTGCAATGCTGAAAAAGATTAAATCGCGTATATACTGTCATATATTGCGCAATAAAAGAGTCATTTGAAGCTTTTTTACATTTGCAAATATCTTTCTTAAAAAGAATGCTATGGTCTCCTAAGTGGTATCATTATGTTGCGCTCGAGCTCCTCTACCTGTTCGTGACATCGGTTTATGTTTTTCATCTTTTTTTATTGCGCAATGCTGAAAACGATTAAATCGCGTATATACTGTCATATTGCGCAATAAAAGAGTCATTTGAAGCATTTATTAGTTTTTCAACACATTTGCAAATATCTTTCTTAAAAAGAATGCTATGGTCTCCTAAGTGGTATCATTATGTTGCGCTTGAGCTCCTCTATTTGTTCGTGACATCGGTTTATGTTTTTCATCTTTATTTATTGCGCAATGCTGAAAACGATTAAATCGCGTATATACTGTCATATTGCGCAATAAAAGAGTCATTTGAAGCCTTTTTTACATTTGCAAATATCTTTCTTAAAAAGAATGCTATGGTCTCGTAAGTGGTATCATTATGTTGCGCTCGAGCTCCTCTACCTGTTCGTGACATCGGTTTATGTTTTTCATCTTTTTTTATTACACAATGTTGAAAACGATTAAATCGCGTATATACTGTCATATTGCGCAATAAAAGAGTCATTTGAAGCAGTTATTAGTTTTTCAACACATTTGCAAATATCTTTCTTAAAAAGAATGCTATGGCCTCCTAAGTGGTATCATTATGTTGCGCTTGAGCTCCTCTATTTGTTCGTGACATCGGTTTATGTTTTTCATCTTTATTTATTGCGCAATGCTGAAAACGATTAAATCGCGTATATACTGTCATATTGCGCAATAAAAGAGTCATTTGAAGACTTTTTTTACATTTGCAAATATCTTTCTTAAAAAGAATGCTATGGTCTCGTAAGTGGTATCATTATGTTGCGCTCGAGCTCCTCTACCTGTTCGTGACATCGGTTTATGTTTTTCATCTTTTTTTATTGCGCAATGCTGAAAACGATTAAATCGCGTATATACTGTCATATTGCGCAATAAAAGAGTCATTTGAAGCATTTATTAGTTTTTCAACACATTTGCAAATATCTTTCTTAAAAAGAATGCTATGGTCTCCTAAGTGGTATCATTATGTTGCGCTTGAGCTCCTCTATTTGTTCGTGACATCGGTTTATGTTTTTCATCTTTATTTATTGCGCAATGCTGAAAACGATTAAATCGCGTATATACTGTCATATATTGCGCAATAAAAGAGTCATTTGAAGCTTTTTTACATTTGCAAATATCTTTCTTAAAAAGAATGCTATGGTCTCCTAAGTGGTATCATTATGTTGCGCTCGAGCTCCTCTACCTGTTCGTGACATCGGTTTATGTTTTTCATCTTTTTTTATTGCGCAATGCTGAAAACGATTAAATCGCGTATATACTGTCATATTGCGCAATAAAAGAGTCATTTGAAGCATTTATTAGTTTTTCAACACATTTGCAAATATCTTTCTTAAAAAGAATGCTATGGTCTCCTAAGTGGTATCATTATGTTGCGCTTGAGCTCCTCTATTTGTTCGTGACATCGGTTTATGTTTTTCATCTTTATTTATTGCGCAATGCTGAAAACGATTAAATCGCGTATCTACTGTCATATTATGCAATAAAAGAGTCATTTGAAGCATTTATTAGTTTTTCAACACATTTGCAAATATCTTTCTTAAAAAGAATGCTATGGTCTCCTAAGTGGTATCATTATGTTGCGCTCGAGCTCCTCTAACTGTTCGTGACATCGGTTTATGCTTCTCATCTTTATTTATTGCGCAATGCTGAAAACGATTAAATCGCGTATCTACTGTCATATTATGCAATAAAAGAGTCATTTGAAGCATTTATTAGTTTTTCAACACATTTGCAAATATCTTTCTTAAAAAAGAATGCTAAGTGGTATCATTATGTTCTGCTCAAGCTCTTCTACCTGTTCGCGGCATCGGTTTATGTTTTTCATCTTTATTTATTACACAATGTTGAAAACGATTAAATCGCGTATATACTGTCATATTGCGCAATAAAAGAGTCATTTGAAGCATTCATTAGTTTTTCAACACATTTGCAAATATCTTTCTTAAAAAGAATGCTATGGTCTCCTAAGTGGTATCATTATGTTGCGCTTGAGCTCCTCTATTTGTTCGTGACATCGGTTTATGTTTTTCATCTTTATTTATTGCGCAATGCTGAAAACGATTAAATCGCGTATATACTGTCATATTGCGCAATAAAAGAGTCATTTGAAGCATTTATTAGTTTTTCAACACATTTGCAAATATCTTTCTTAAAAAAGAATGCTATGGTCTCCTAAGTGGTATCATTATGTTGCGCTCGAGCTCCTCTACCTGTTCGTGACATCGGTTTATGTTTTTCATCTTTTTTTATTGCGCAATGCTGAAAACGATTAAATCGCGTATATACTGTCATATTGTGCAATAAAAGAGTCATTTGAAGACTTTTTTTACATTTGCAAATATCTTTCTTAAAAAGAATGCTATGGTCTCCTAAGTGGTATCATTATGTTCGCTCAAGCTCTTCTACCTGTTCGTGACATCGGTTTATGTTTTTCATCTTTATTTATTGCGCAATGCTGAAAACGATTAAATCGCGTATCTACTGTCATATTATGCAATAAAAGAGTCATTTGAAGCATTTTCTAGTTTTTCATCACATTTGCAAATATCTTTCTTAAAAAGAACGCTATGGTCTCCTAAGTGGTATCATATTGTTGCGCTTGAGCTCCTCTATCTGTTCGCGACATCGGTTTATGTTTTTCACTTTTATTTATTGCGCAATGCTGAAAACGATTAAATCGCGTATCTACTGTCATATTATGCAATAAAAGAGTCATTTGAAGCATTTTCTAGTTTTTCATCACATTTGCAAATATCTTTCTTAAAAAGAACGCTATGGTCTCCTAAGTGGTATCATTATGTTCGCTCAAGCTCTTCTACCTGTTCGTGACATCGGTTTATGTTTTTCATCTTTATTTATTGCGCAATGCTGAAAACGATTAAATCGCGTATCTACTGTCATATTATGCAATAAAAGAGTCATTTGAAGCATTTATTAGTTTTTCAACACATTTGCAAATATCTTTCTTAAAAAAGAATGCTATGGTCTCCTAAGTGGTATCATTATGTTCTGCTCAAGCTCTTCTACCTGTTCGCGGCATCGGTTTATGTTTTTCATCTTTATTTATTACACAATGTTGAAAACGATTAAATCGCGTATATACTGTCATATTGTGCAATAAAAGAGTCATTTGAAGACTTTTTTTACATTTGCAAATATCTTTCTTAAAAAGAATGCTATGGTCTCCTAAGTGGTATCATTATGTTCTGCTCAAGCTCTTCTACCTGTTCGCGGCATCGGTTTATGTTTTTCATCTTTATTTATTACACAATGTTGAAAACGATTAAATCGCGTATATACTGTCATATTGCGCAATAAAAGAGTCATTTGAAGCATTCATTAGTTTTTCAACACATTTGCAAATATCTTTCTTAAAAAGAATGCTATGGTCTCCTAAGTGGTATCATTATGTTGCGCTCGAGCTCCTCTACCTGTTCGTGACATCGGTTTATGTTTTTCATCTTTTTTTATTGCGCAATGCTGAAAACGATTAAATCGCGTATCTACTGTCATATTATGCAATAAAAGAGTCATTTGAAGCATTTTCTAGTTTTTCATCACATTTGCAAATATCTTTCTTAAAAAGAACGCTATGGTCTCCTAAGTGGTATCATATTGTTGCGCTCGAGCTCCTCTACCTGTTCGTGACATCGGTTTATGTTTTTCATCTTTTTTTATTGCGCAATGCTGAAAACGATTAAATCATGTATATACTGTCATATATTGCGCAATAAAAGAGTCATTTGAAGCTTTTTTACATTTGCAAATATCTTTCTTAAAAAGAATGCTATGGTCTCCTAAGTGGTATCATTATGTTGCGCTCGAGCTCCTCTACCTGTTCGTGACATCGGTTTATGTTTTTCATCTTTTTTTATTGCGCAATGCTGAAAACGATTAAATCGCGTATATACTGTCATATTGCGCAATAAAAGAGTCATTTGAAGCATTTATTAGTTTTTCAACACATTTGCAAATATCTTTCTTAAAAAAGAATGCTATGGTCTCCTAAGTGGTATCATTATGTTGCGCTCGAGCTCCTCTACCTGTTCGTGACATCGGTTTATGTTTTTCATCTTTATTTATTGCGCAATGCTGAAAACGATTAAATCGCGTATCTACTGTCATATTATGCAATAAAAGAGTCATTTGAAGCATTTATTAGTTTTTCAACACATTTGCAAATATCTTTCTTAAAAAAGAATGCTATGGTCTCCTAAGTGGTATCATTATGTTCTGCTCAAGCTCTTCTACCTGTTCGCGGCATCGGTTTATGTTTTTCATCTTTATTTATTACACAATGTTGAAAACGATTAAATCGCGTATATACTGTCATATTGTGCAATAAAAGAGTCATTTGAAGACTTTTTTTACATTTGCAAATATCTTTCTTAAAAAGAATGCTATGGTCTCCTAAGTGGTATCATTATGTTGCGCTCGAGCTCCTCTACCTGTTCGTGACATCGGTTTATGTTTTTCATCTTTTTTTTATTGCGCAATGCTGAAAACGATTAAATCGCGTATATACTGTCATATTGCGCAATAAAAGAGTCATTTGAAGCATTTATTAGTTTTTCAACACATTTGCAAATATCTTTCTTAAAAAAGAATGCTATGGTCTCCTAAGTGGTATCATTATGTTGCGCTCGAGCTCCTCTACCTGTTCGTGACATCGGTTTATGTTTTTCATCTTTATTTATTGCGCAATGCTGAAAACGATTAAATCGCGTATCTACTGTCATATTATGCAATAAAAGAGTCATTTGAAGCATTTTCTAGTTTTTCATCACATTTGCAAATATCTTTCTTAAAAAGAACGCTATGGTCTCCTAAGTGGTATCATTATGTTGCGCTTGAGCTCCTCTATCTGTTCGCGACATCGGTTTATGTTTTTCACTTTTATTTATTGTGCAATGCTGAAAAAGATTAAATCGCGTATATACTGTCATATATTGCGCAATAAAAGAGTCATTTGAAGCTTTTTTACATTTGCAAATATCTTTCTTAAAAAGAATGCTATGGTCTCCTAAGTGGTATCATTATGTTGCGCTCGAGCTCCTCTACCTGTTCGTGACATCGGTTTATGTTTTTCATCTTTTTTTATTGCGCAATGCTGAAAACGATTAAATCGCGTATCTACTGTCATATTATGCAATAAAAGAGTCATTTGAAGCATTTTCTAGTTTTTCATCACATTTGCAAATATCTTTCTTAAAAAGAACGCTATGGTCTCCTAAGTGGTGTCATATTGTTGCGCTCGAGCTCCTCTACCTGTTCGTGACATCGGTTTATGTTTTTCATCTTTTTTTATTGCGCAATGCTGAAAACGATTAAATCGCGTATATACTGTCATATTGCGCAATAAAAGAGTCATTTGAAGCATTTATTAGTTTTTCAACACATTTGCAAATATCTTTCTTAAAAAGAATGCTATGGTCTCCTAAGTGGTATCATTATGTTGCGCTTGAGCTCCTCTATTTGTTCGTGACATCGGTTTATGTTTTTCATCTTTATTTATTGCGCAATGCTGAAAACGATTAAATCGCGTATATACTGTCATATTGCGCAATAAAAGAGTCATTTGAAGCCTTTTTTACATTTGCAAATATCTTTCTTAAAAAGAATGCTATGGTCTCGTAAGTGGTATCATTATGTTGCGCTCGAGCTCCTCTACCTGTTCGTGACATCGGTTTATGTTTTTCATCTTTTTTTATTACACAATGTTGAAAACGATTAAATCGCGTATCTACTGTCATATTATGCAATAAAAGAGTCATTTGAAGCATTTTCTAGTTTTTCATCACATTTGCAAATATCTTTCTTAAAAAGAACGCTATGGTCTCCTAAGTGGTATCATTATGTTGCGCTTGAGCTCCTCTATCTGTTCGCGACATCGGTTTATGTTTTTCACTTTTATTTATTGTGCAATGCTGAAAAAGATTAAATCGCGTATATACTGTCATATATTGCGCAATAAAAGAGTCATTTGAAGCTTTTTTACATTTGCAAATATCTTTCTTAAAAAGAATGCTATGGTCTCCTAAGTGGTATCATTATGTTGCGCTCGAGCTCCTCTACCTGTTCGTGACATCGGTTTATGTTTTTCATCTTTTTTTATTGCGCAATGCTGAAAACGATTAAATCGCGTATATACTGTCATATTGCGCAATAAAAGAGTCATTTGAAGCATTTATTAGTTTTTCAACACATTTGCAAATATCTTTCTTAAAAAGAATGCTATGGTCTCCTAAGTGGTATCATTATGTTGCGCTTGAGCTTCTCTATTTGTTCGTGACATCGGTTTATGTTTTTCATCTTTATTTATTGCGCAATGCTGAAAACGATTAAATCGCGTATATACTGTCATATTGCGCAATAAAAGAGTCATTTGAAGCAGTTATTAGTTTTTCAACACATTTGCAAATATCTTTCTTAAAAAGAATGCTATGGCCTCCTAAGTGGTATCATTATGTTGCGCTTGAGCTCCTCTATTTGTTCGTAAAATCGGTTTATGTTTTTCATCTTTATTTATTGCGCAATGCTGAAAACGATTAAATCGCGTATATACTGTCATATTGCGCAATAAAAGAGTCATTTGAAGACTTTTTTTACATTTGCAAATATCTTTCTTAAAAAGAATGCTATGGTCTCGTAAGTGGTATCATTATGTTGCGCTCGAGCTCCTCTACCTGTTCGTGACATCGGTTTATGTTTTTCATCTTTTTTTATTGCGCAATGCTGAAAACGATTAAATCGCGTATATACTGTCATATTGCGCAATAAAAGAGTCATTTGAAGCATTTATTAGTTTTTCAACACATTTGCAAATATCTTTCTTAAAAAGAATGCTATGGTCTCCTAAGTGGTATCATATTGTTGCGCTTGAGCTCCTCTATCTGTTCGCGACATCGGTTTATGTTTTTCACTTTTATTTATTGTGCAATGCTGAAAAAGATTAAATCGCGTATATACTGTCATATATTGCGCAATAAAAGAGTCATTTGAAGCTTTTTTACATTTGCAAATATCTTTCTTAAAAAGAATGCTATGGTCTCCTAAGTGGTATCATATTGTTGCGCTTGAGCTCCTCTACCTGTTCGTGACATCGGTTTATGTTTTTCACTTTTATTTATTGTGCAATGCTGAAAAAGATTAAATCGCGTATATACTGTCATATATTGCGCAATAAAAGAGTCATTTGAAGCTTTTTTACATTTGCAAATATCTTTCTTAAAAAGAATGCTATGGTCTCCTAAGTGGTATCATTATGTTGCGCTCGAGCTCCTCTACCTGTTCGTGACATCGGTTTATGTTTTTCATCTTTTTTTATTGCGCAATGCTGAAAACGATTAAATCGCGTATATACTGTCATATTGCGCAATAAAAGAGTCATTTGAAGCATTTATTAGTTTTTCAACACATTTGCAAATATCTTTCTTAAAAAGAATGCTATGGTCTCCTAAGTGGTATCATTATGTTGCGCTTGAGCTCCTCTATTTGTTCGTGACATCGGTTTATGTTTTTCATCTTTATTTATTGCGCAATGCTGAAAACGATTAAATCGCGTATATACTGTCATATATTGCGCAATAAAAGAGTCATTTGAAGCTTTTTTACATTTGCAAATATCTTTCTTAAAAAGAATGCTATGGTCTCCTAAGTGGTATCATTATGTTGCGCTCGAGCTCCTCTACCTGTTCGTGACATCGGTTTATGTTTTTCATCTTTTTTTATTGCGCAATGCTGAAAACGATTAAATCGCGTATATACTGTCATATTGCGCAATAAAAGAGTCATTTGAAGCATTTATTAGTTTTTCAACACATTTGCAAATATCTTTCTTAAAAAGAATGCTATGGTCTCCTAAGTGGTATCATTATGTTGCGCTTGAGCTCCTCTATTTGTTCGTGACATCGGTTTATGTTTTTCATCTTTATTTATTGCGCAATGCTGAAAACGATTAAATCGCGTATCTACTGTCATATTATGCAATAAAAGAGTCATTTGAAGCATTTATTAGTTTTTCAACACATTTGCAAATATCTTTCTTAAAAAGAACGCTATGGTCTCCTAAGTGGTGTCATATTGTTGCGCTCGAGCTCCTCTACCTGTTCGTGACATCGGTTTATGTTTTTCATCTTTTTTTATTGCGCAATGCTGAAAACGATTAAATCGCGTATATACTGTCATATTGCGCAATAAAAGAGTCATTTGAAGCATTTATTAGTTTTTCAACACATTTGCAAATATCTTTCTTAAAAAGAATGCTATGGTCTCCTAAGTGGTATCATTATGTTGCGCTTGAGCTCCTCTATTTGTTCGTGACATCGGTTTATGTTTTTCATCTTTATTTATTGCGCAATGCTGAAAACGATTAAATCGCGTATATACTGTCATATTGCGCAATAAAAGAGTCATTTGAAGCCTTTTTTACATTTGCAAATATCTTTCTTAAAAAGAATGCTATGGTCTCGTAAGTGGTATCATTATGTTGCGCTCGAGCTCCTCTACCTGTTCGTGACATCGGTTTATGTTTTTCATCTTTTTTTATTACACAATGTTGAAAACGATTAAATCGCGTATCTACTGTCATATTATGCAATAAAAGAGTCATTTGAAGCTTTTTTACATTTGCAAATATCTTTCTTAAAAAGAATGCTATGGTCTCCTAAGTGGTATCATTATGTTGCGCTCGAGCTCCTCTACCTGTTCGTGACATCGGTTTATGTTTTTCATCTTTTTTTATTGCGCAATGCTGAAAACGATTAAATCGCGTATATACTGTCATATTGCGCAATAAAAGAGTCATTTGAAGCTTTTTTACATTTGCAAATATCTTTCTTAAAAAGAATGCTATGGTCTCCTAAGTGGTATCATTATGTTGCGCTCGAGCTCCTCTACCTGTTCGTGACATCGGTTTATGTTTTTCATCTTTTTTTATTGCGCAATGCTGAAAACGATTAAATCGCGTATCTACTGTCATATTATGCAATAAAAGAGTCATTTGAAGCATTTTCTAGTTTTTCATCACATTTGCAAATATCTTTCTTAAAAAGAACGCTATGGTCTCCTAAGTGGTGTCATATTGTTGCGCTCGAGCTCCTCTACCTGTTCGTGACATCGGTTTATGTTTTTCATCTTTTTTTATTGCGCAATGCTGAAAACGATTAAATCGCGTATATACTGTCATATTGCGCAATAAAAGAGTCATTTGAAGCATTTATTAGTTTTTCAACACATTTGCAAATATCTTTCTTAAAAAGAATGCTATGGTCTCCTAAGTGGTATCATTATGTTGCGCTCGAGCTCCTCTACCTGTTCGTGACATCGGTTTATGTTTTTCATCTTTTTTTATTGCGCAATGCTGAAAACGATTAAATCATGTATATACTGTCATATATTGCGCAATAAAAGAGTCATTTGAAGCTTTTTTACATTTGCAAATATCTTTCTTAAAAAGAATGCTATGGTCTCCTAAGTGGTATCATTATGTTGCGCTCGAGCTCCTCTACCTGTTCGTGACATCGGTTTATGTTTTTCATCTTTTTTTATTGCGCAATGCTGAAAACGATTAAATCGCGTATATACTGTCATATTGCGCAATAAAAGAGTCATTTGAAGCATTTATTAGTTTTTCAACACATTTGCAAATATCTTTCTTAAAAAAGAATGCTATGGTCTCCTAAGTGGTATCATTATGTTGCGCTCGAGCTCCTCTACCTGTTCGTGACATCGGTTTATGTTTTTCATCTTTATTTATTGCGCAATGCTGAAAACGATTAAATCGCGTATCTACTGTCATATTATGCAATAAAAGAGTCATTTGAAGCATTTATTAGTTTTTCAACACATTTGCAAATATCTTTCTTAAAAAAGAATGCTATGGTCTCCTAAGTGGTATCATTATGTTCTGCTCAAGCTCTTCTACCTGTTCGCGGCATCGGTTTATGTTTTTCATCTTTATTTATTACACAATGTTGAAAACGATTAAATCGCGTATATACTGTCATATTGTGCAATAAAAGAGTCATTTGAAGACTTTTTTTACATTTGCAAATATCTTTCTTAAAAAGAATGCTATGGTCTCCTAAGTGGTATCATTATGTTGCGCTCGAGCTCCTCTACCTGTTCGTGACATCGGTTTATGTTTTTCATCTTTTTTTTATTGCGCAATGCTGAAAACGATTAAATCGCGTATATACTGTCATATTGCGCAATAAAAGAGTCATTTGAAGCATTTATTAGTTTTTCAACACATTTGCAAATATCTTTCTTAAAAAAGAATGCTATGGTCTCCTAAGTGGTATCATTATGTTGCGCTCGAGCTCCTCTACCTGTTCGTGACATCGGTTTATGTTTTTCATCTTTATTTATTGCGCAATGCTGAAAACGATTAAATCGCGTATCTACTGTCATATTATGCAATAAAAGAGTCATTTGAAGCATTTTCTAGTTTTTCATCACATTTGCAAATATCTTTCTTAAAAAGAACGCTATGGTCTCCTAAGTGGTATCATTATGTTGCGCTTGAGCTCCTCTATCTGTTCGCGACATCGGTTTATGTTTTTCACTTTTATTTATTGTGCAATGCTGAAAAAGATTAAATCGCGTATATACTGTCATATATTGCGCAATAAAAGAGTCATTTGAAGCTTTTTTACATTTGCAAATATCTTTCTTAAAAAGAATGCTATGGTCTCCTAAGTGGTATCATTATGTTGCGCTCGAGCTCCTCTACCTGTTCGTGACATCGGTTTATGTTTTTCATCTTTTTTTATTGCGCAATGCTGAAAACGATTAAATCGCGTATCTACTGTCATATTATGCAATAAAAGAGTCATTTGAAGCATTTTCTAGTTTTTCATCACATTTGCAAATATCTTTCTTAAAAAGAACGCTATGGTCTCCTAAGTGGTGTCATATTGTTGCGCTCGAGCTCCTCTACCTGTTCGTGACATCGGTTTATGTTTTTCATCTTTTTTTATTGCGCAATGCTGAAAACGATTAAATCGCGTATATACTGTCATATTGCGCAATAAAAGAGTCATTTGAAGCATTTATTAGTTTTTCAACACATTTGCAAATATCTTTCTTAAAAAGAATGCTATGGTCTCCTAAGTGGTATCATTATGTTGCGCTTGAGCTCCTCTATTTGTTCGTGACATCGGTTTATGTTTTTCATCTTTATTTATTGCGCAATGCTGAAAACGATTAAATCGCGTATATACTGTCATATTGCGCAATAAAAGAGTCATTTGAAGCCTTTTTTACATTTGCAAATATCTTTCTTAAAAAGAATGCTATGGTCTCGTAAGTGGTATCATTATGTTGCGCTCGAGCTCCTCTACCTGTTCGTGACATCGGTTTATGTTTTTCATCTTTTTTTATTACACAATGTTGAAAACGATTAAATCGCGTATCTACTGTCATATTATGCAATAAAAGAGTCATTTGAAGCATTTTCTAGTTTTTCATCACATTTGCAAATATCTTTCTTAAAAAGAACGCTATGGTCTCCTAAGTGGTATCATTATGTTGCGCTTGAGCTCCTCTATCTGTTCGCGACATCGGTTTATGTTTTTCACTTTTATTTATTGTGCAATGCTGAAAAAGATTAAATCGCGTATATACTGTCATATATTGCGCAATAAAAGAGTCATTTGAAGCTTTTTTACATTTGCAAATATCTTTCTTAAAAAGAATGCTATGGTCTCCTAAGTGGTATCATTATGTTGCGCTCGAGCTCCTCTACCTGTTCGTGACATCGGTTTATGTTTTTCATCTTTTTTTATTGCGCAATGCTGAAAACGATTAAATCGCGTATATACTGTCATATTGCGCAATAAAAGAGTCATTTGAAGCATTTATTAGTTTTTCAACACATTTGCAAATATCTTTCTTAAAAAGAATGCTATGGTCTCCTAAGTGGTATCATTATGTTGCGCTTGAGCTTCTCTATTTGTTCGTGACATCGGTTTATGTTTTTCATCTTTATTTATTGCGCAATGCTGAAAACGATTAAATCGCGTATCTACTGTCATATTATGCAATAAAAGAGTCATTTGAAGCATTTATTAGTTTTTCAACACATTTGCAAATATCTTTCTTAAAAAGAACGCTATGGTCTCATAAGTGGTATCATATTGTTGCGCTTGAGCTCCTCTATCTGTTCGCGACATCGGTTTATGTTTTTCACTTTTATTTATTGTGCAATGCTGAAAAAGATTAAATCGCGTATATACTGTCATATATTGCGCAATAAAAGAGTCATTTGAAGCTTTTTTACATTTGCAAATATCTTTCTTAAAAAGAATGCTATGGTCTCCTAAGTGGTATCATATTGTTGCGCTTGAGCTCCTCTACCTGTTCGTGACATCGGTTTATGTTTTTCACTTTTATTTATTGTGCAATGCTGAAAAAGATTAAATCGCGTATATACTGTCATATATTGCGCAATAAAAGAGTCATTTGAAGCATTTTCTAGTTTTTCATCACATTTGCAAATATCTTTCTTAAAAAGAACGCTATGGTCTCCTAAGTGGTATCATATTGTTGCGCTTGAGCTCCTCTATCTGTTCGCGACATCGGTTTATGTTTTTCACTTTTATTTATTGTGCAATGCTGAAAACGATTAAATCGCGTATATACTGTCATATTGCGCAATAAAAGAGTCATTTGAAGCCTTTTTTACATTTGCAAATATCTTTCTTAAAAAGAATGCTATGGTCTCCTAAGTGGTATCATTATGTTCTGCTCAAGCTCTTCTACCTGTTCGTGACATCGGTTTATGTTTTTCATCTTTTTTTATTGCGCAATGCTGAAAACGATTAAATCGCGTATATACTGTCATATTGCGCAATAAAAGAGTCATTTGAAGCATTTTTAGTTTTTCATCACATTTGTAAATATCTTTCTTAAAAAGAATGCTATGGTCTCCTAAGTGGTATCATTATGTTCTGCTCAAGCTCTTCTACCTGTTCGCGGCATCGGTTTATGTTTTTCATCTTTATTTATTACACAATGTTGAAAACGATTAAATCGCGTATATACTGTCATATTGCGCAATAAAAGAGTCATTTGAAGCATTTATTAGTTTTTCAACACATTTGCAAATATCTTTCTTAAAAAGAATGCTATGGTCTCCTAAGTGGTCAGCCGAGTTGAATAGAATTAACGTTAATCTTTCAACGAATGAAAATATTTGCACTATTAAACGAATGAAAAACATTCATTATTTGTTTTATACAACATCGAAGAAGACCTAATAGAACGTTAATCAACAAATTATGCTTTACTCCTTATAAAGATAAATTGTTTGGAACAAGTATAGGTGGGCTGGTCAACTTAAATTTGAGACAAAATAGAGCAAAAATAAGCGAGATACTGCTTATGATAAAATTTATGTTAAACGGTCGATCATCCCATTATTAATAGTCATAAAGAGACAAACATGGTATCAATTTGTTTGTAAAAATATGTGAAATATTATGAAAGAAAAAAAATTGCGATTCTATGTTGTGTAACAGTTTTACGCGCGAAAACGCGCGCGCATGCGCGTGTGCGCGATTTTTTTATAAAATGCTTAGAATGGCCTAAAACATATGCAAAATGAATTTGAGACGATTTTGAGCATTTTGACATTTTGCGCGCGCATTGACTTTGACCTGAAATTGACCGGACGAATATTGACCTTGATCATGATAAATATGAATGAGAAATAGTTTTTGGTTATGAAGATATGATCATGAGTTGATTTTCGTTAAGTTTTACAAAATGGCGCCTAGATGACGTCATCAGTAAAGGTCAATGTTGAAAACGTTATTGTGCTTTGTACATATGCCTTTACATATGTGTGCCAAATTTCAAGGATTTTGATCTAGCCATTTTTGTGTTATCTTGTTCACAAAAAAGTGGTTAGAAATAAGAAAAATATTTAATAAATAAATAAAGGCAATTCTAACGAAATTATAAGGTGGTCTGTACGATATACAGCCCACCTGATAAAGAATAATAAATAATAATAAATAACTAGACATATAATACTTGTTTGGAACAAGTATAGGTGGGCTGGTCAACTAAAATTTGAGACAAAATAGAGCAAAAATAAGCGACATACTGCTTACAAATTCTTAAAAAACAATATCATGTAGATTCATAACGTGAACTAAATTCACCTTCTATAGGCATAACACGCAAATTAGGAAGTTTTTGACATGAGGCCTTTAATCAAAATTTTCACTATGATGACGTCATCAAAATGAAAAATGGTTATTACTGCGCTTGCAGAGAATTGTCTTAGCTACAACATATCGAAATTTTGAAGAAAATTGATCAATATTTACAGAGATACAATCAATTTTACATAAATATGCTGACGTCATAATATGCAAATTCGTATTTTGAGTTCCAAGGCCATTGTGATGATGTCACGATACACTTAATGGCCAAATGAGACATGGAATCATATTTCCGACTCATACTCTATCTAAATATGAAAAAAAATTGAGGATCCCGGTGCATTCCAAAGAGCTATAACGGATTTTGTATAGGCATGTTTTTGCCCATATATGCTATGTATTAAAAGAGCTCGCGCGCACTGACATTTATCTTGAATTTACGCTCATCTTGTTAATAATGGTCATAAAGAGATAAACATGGTATCAAATTCCTTGAAAAAATATGAGAAATATCATGAAAGAAAAAAAAATGGCGATTCTATGTTTTGTAATGGTGTTACGCGCGAAAACGCGCGCGCATGCTCGTACGCGCGATTTTTTATAAAATGCTTAAAATGACCTAAAACGTATGCAAAATAAATTTGAGACGATTTTGAGCATTTTAAAATTTTGCGCGCGCACGCGCGCGTTTTTTGACCTGAAATTGACTGGACTGATATTGACCTTGATCATAATAAATATGAATGAGAAATACCTTTTGGTTATGAAGATATGATCATGAGTTTATTTTCAGAAAATTTCACAAAATGGCGCCCAGATGACGTCATCAGTCAAGGTCAAGGTTGAAAACCTTACTGTGTTTTGTCCATATGCCTATACATATGTGTGCCAAATTTCAAGGTATTTGGTTGAACCATTTCAAAGTTATCTTGTTCACAAAAAAGTGGTTCAAAATAAAATAAATAAATAAATAAATAAATAAATAATAATAAAGGCAATTTTAACAAAATTATAAGGTGGTCTGTATTAGATACAGCCCACCTGATAAAGGCAATTTTAACAAAATTATAAGGTGGTCTGTATTAGATACAGCCCACCTGATAAAGAAAGAAAATTCTGACGAAAACAATAGGTGATCTGTCGAAAACGACAGACCACCTAACTAGAAATTTAATTCGTCATGGGGACGAATTAGGTGGTCTGTTTTCAATTTTATGATCATTGAAAAGTCAAAAAAGAAAAAAAAAGTGAAGAAAAAAAATTGTTGGAAACTCCCGGACTCGAACCAGGGACCTCGAGGTCGGAAGTCAAGTGCGTTACCGATATGCCAAAACATTTCCCATAGAGATTACACGTAAACGGAAAATAGAATTCACAAATCCCACTTTGTAAGTGAAATATGAGCATGATCCCGGCATCTGATCGAAAAATAAAGGGCACACTTATGATAGCTTATTCTCTCAGCTACATCATACTCAAAGCTCAGCGAAAACACAGCTAAAACGACGGAGATATTGCTCGCAAAAAGACAGGATGTAGAATCCAGTTTTGAGAAAAAGTCATGTCCCATAGAGAATACACGCAGAATGTGAAAAATTGACATGCCACCTTTAATCGCAAAAATACGCCATGATACCTTTGTCAAAATGAAATATTGTGATGACTGGCTTTGTAGAGAATTGTCTCAGGTAGATCATATCAAAATTTGGAAGAAAATCGATCAATATTTACAGAGATACAGTCAATTTTCCAGAAATATGCTGACGTCATAATATGCAAATTGAAATTTTGAGTTCGGAGGCCATTGTGATGACGTCATGAGTTAATTGAGGGTCAAATGAGACATGAAATCATATCTCCGATTCATACTCTATCAAAATATGAAAACAAAATTGGGATCACCTTGCATCCTTAAGCGTTACAATGGATTTTGTATAGGCATGTTTTTGCCCATGTATGCTATGTATTACAAGAGCTCGCACGCACGGAAATTATCTTAAACGGACGCTCATTCCGTTATTAATGGGCAGAAAAAGGTGAACAAGGTATCAAAATGCTTGGAAAAATGTGCCAAATATGATGACAGAGAAAATTTGGTGATTCTATGTTGAAAAATACCAGTACGCGCGAAAACGCGCGCGCATGTGAGTGCGCGCGTTTTTTTGCAAAATGCTTAAAATGGCCTGAAACGTATGCAAAATGAATTTGGGACGATTTTGAGCATTTTTATTTTTTGCGCGCGCGCTGACGCGCGGACGTACGCATGCGCGCGCGTTTTCTGACTTGAAATTGACCGGACGGATATTGACCTTAATCATGATAAATATGAATGAGAAATGCCTTTCCGTTATGAAGATATGATCATGAGTAAAAAGAACCAAAAAAAACACAAAATGGCGCCTGGATGACGTCATGAAGACTTGATGACCTTGAAAATGTTACACTGACGTCTCATGACAATGACCTATAACTGTGCCAAAATTGAACGAAATTGACTTCACTGATCTTGAGTTATCCTGTTCACAAAAAAGTGGGAACAATAAATAAAAATAAAGAATAATAATAAAGAAAGAAAATTCTGACGAAAACAATAGGTGATCTGTTTTCAACAGACCACCTAATAAATAATAATAAATAAACTAGAAATTTAATTCGTCATGGGGACGAATTAGGTGGTCTGTCTTCAATTCTTATGATCATGCTCATCTTGAATTCAATTACCCAATAAACTGGTGTTAATGTAAAATTATGTATTAAGATATGGATTGATGAATAAAGTACTGATAAACTGATAGATTGAACTGATGTGAAATGAACTGAATTGATGAGCTAAACGGATAAACTGATGAACTGAACTAAACTGATGAGCTGAACTGATGAACGAAATATTGAGAAAATATCATGATAATGCATGATGATCATGATCAAATTTAATTCAAAAAATATCAAAAAAGGTAGGCCTAATGAATATGACACAAAGTATTGAGAAATAAACTACTTGATCATGATCATGATTGTCATGATGACGATAATGATAACCATGATGATGATGATGATCATGAGCGTGATCCTGACATCTGATTGAAAAACATGAGGGGATATTTAGATAGCATATAGGCTCAGCTACAACATACTCAAAAATCAACAAAAATCAAGCCGAAATAACGGCGATATTGCTCGCAAAAGACAAGAATGTAGAATCCAGATTTGAGAAAAGTCATCTCCCATAAGGATTACACGCAAAAAGTAATGGATCTAGTGATAATAGGGTAATAATAAAGTAAAATAAGACATGAAATCATATCTCCAATTCATACTCTATCAAATGTAAAAACAAAATTGG
Organism: Strongylocentrotus droebachiensis; assembly: GCA_035222895.1. Taxonomy (NCBI): domain Eukaryota; kingdom Metazoa; phylum Echinodermata; class Echinoidea; order Camarodonta; family Strongylocentrotidae; genus Strongylocentrotus; species Strongylocentrotus droebachiensis. Next base: position 509,571 of record JAVYIG010000447.1, read on the forward strand.
GTTCACCTTGCATCCTAAGGCGCTACAATGTATTTTGCGTAGGCATGTTTTTGCCCATGTATGCTATGTATTACAAGAGCTCGCACACACGGACATTATCTTAAACGGACGTTCATTCCGTTATTAATGGGCATAAAAATGTGAACAAGGTATCAAAATGCTTGGAAAAATGTGTCAAACATGATGACAGAAAAAAATTGGCGATTCTGTGTTGCAAAATGCCATTACGCGCGGAAACGCGCGCGCATGCATGTGCGCGCGTTTTTTTGCGAAATGCTTAAAATGGCCTGAAACGTATGCAAAATGAATTTAAGACGATTTCGAGCATTTTTATTTTTTGCGCGCGCGTTTTTTTGACCTGAAATTGACCGGACGGATATTGACCTTAATCATGATAAATATGAATAAGAAATGTCTTTCCGTTATGAAGATATGATCATGAGTTGAAAGTACCAAAAAAAACACAAAATGGCGCCTGGATGACGTCATGAAGACTTGATGACCTTGAAAATGTTCCTGTCACGTCTTATGGCAATGACCTATGACTGTGCCAAAATTGAACGAAATTGACTAAACTGATCTTGAGTTATCCTCTGAACAAAAATGGGGGGAGAAATAAATAAAAATAAAGAATAAGAATAATAATAATAATAATAATAATAATAAATAAAGAAAGAAAATTCTGACGAAAACAATAGGTGATCCGTTTTCAACAGACCACCTAATAAAGGCAATTTTAACAAAATTATAAGGTGGTCTGTATTAGATACAGCCCACCTAACTAGACATAATACTTGTTTGGAACAAGTATAGGTGGGCTGGTCAACTAAAATTTGAGACAGAATAGAGCAAAAATAAGAGAGATACTGCTAAAAAGACAAGGTCATGTAGATTCATGATGTGAACGAAATTGATGATGATGATGATTGGTCATGATGATGATGATGATGATAATAATGATGATCATGATGATGTCGATGATGATTATCATCATTATGATCATGATGATCATGAGGATAATGATGATGATCATGATGATATTGTCGATGATCATGATCATGAGCGTGATCTTGACATCTTATTGAAAAAATGAGGGATGATTAACATAGCATATAGTCTCAGCTACGACATATTCAAAAATCAACAAAATTCAAGCAGAAATAACGGCGTTATTGCTCGCAAAAGACAGGAATGTAGAATCCAGATTTGAGAAAAAGTCATCTCCTATAGGGATTACACGCAAAAAGTAATGGATCAAGTGAAAATAGTGTAATAATAAAGTAAAGAGGGGTGTTTATTACATTTGCGATTCTACGTGTTTTAATAGTCAAAGGAGATGGTACAGTGAAAGGCCAAAAATATAAAAAAAGCAAAGAAAAAAATTCATGGATACGCCCGGACTCGAACCAGGGATCTCGAGGTAGGAAGTCAAATGCGTTACCGATATACCAAAACATTTCCCATAGCGATTACACGTAAACAAAAAATGGAATTTTCAAATCCCACTTTGCAAGTGAAATATGAGCATGATCCCGGCATCTGATCGAAAAATAAAGGGCACACTTATGATAGCTTATTGTATCAGCTACAACATACTAAAAGCTCAGCAAAAACAAAACTAAAACGACGGAGACATTGCTCGTGAAAGACGGGAATGTAGAATCCAGTTTTGAGAAAAAGTTATGTCCCATAGAGAATACACGCAAAATGTGAAAAATTGACATGCCTCCTTTAATCGCTAAAATACGGCATGATGCCTTTGTCAAAATGAAAAATGGTGATTATCGAGCCTGTAGAGAATTGTTTTAGCTACATCATATCGAAATTTGGAAGAAAATTGATCAATATTTACAGAGATACAATATGCTGACGTCATAATATGCAAATTCGTATTTTGAGTTCCAAGGCCATTATGATGATGTCACGATACACCTAATGGCCAAATGAGACATGGAATCATATCTCCGACTCATACTCTATCTAAATATGAAAAAAAATTGAAGGTCACGGTTCATTCCAAAGAGCTATAATGGATTTTGTATAGGCATGTTTTTGCCCATATATGCTATGTATTAAAAGAGCTCGCGCGCACTGACATTTATCTTGAATTGACGCTCATCTTGTTAATAATGGTCATAAACATGGTATCAAATTCCTTGAAAAAATATAAGAAATATCATGAAAGAAAAGAAAATGGCGATTCTATGTTTTGTATTGGTGTTACGCGCGAAAACGCGCGCGCATGCTCGTACGCGCGATTTTTTAAAAAATGCTTAAAATGACCTGAAACGTATGCAAACAAAATTTGAGACGATTTTGAGCATTTAAAAATTTTGCGCGCGCACTGACGCGCGGACGTACGCGTTTTTTGACCTGAAATTGACCGGACACATATTGACCTTGATCCTGATAAATATGAATGAGAAATGAATTACCGTTATGAAAATATGATCATGAGTAAATTTTCAGAAAATTTCACAAAATGGCGTCTAGATGACGTCATCAATCAAGGTCAAGGTTGAAAACTTTGCTGTGCCTTGCTCATATGCCTATACATATGTGTACCAAATTTTAAGATATTTGATTGAGCCATTTTCAAATTATCTTGCACACAAAAAAGTGGGTCGAAATAAGAAAAATAAAGAAATAAATAAATAAACTAGACATATAATACTTGTTTGGAACAAGTATAGGTGGGCTGGTCAACTAAAATTTGAGACAAAATAGAGCAAAAATAAGCGACATACTGCTTACAAATTCTTAAAAAACAATATCATGTAGATTCATAACGTGAACTAAATTCACCTTCTATAGGCATAACACGCAAATTATTAAGTTTTTGACATGAGGCCTTTAATCAAAATTTTCACTATGATGACGTCATCAAAATGAAAAATGGTTATTACTGCGCTAGTAGAGAATTGTCTTAGCTACAACATATCGAAATATTGAAGAAAATTGATCAATATTTACAGAGATACAATCAATTTTACATAAATATGCTTACGTCATAATATGCAAATTCGTATTTTGAGTTCCAAGGCCATTGTGATGATGTCACGATACACTTAATGGCCAAATGAGACATGGAATCATATTTCCGAATCATACTCTACCTAAATATGAAAAAAAATTGAGGATCCCGGTGCATTCCAAAGAGCTATAACGGATGTTGTATAGGCATGTTTTTGCCCATATATGCTATGTATTAAAAGAGCTCGCGCGCACTGACATTTATCTTGAATTTACACTAATCTTGTTAATAATGGTCATAAAGAGATAAACATGGTATCAAATTCCTTGAAAAAATATGAGAAATATTATGAAAGAAAAAAAAATGGCGATTCTATGTTTTGTAATGGTGTTACGCGCGAAAACGCGCGCACATGCTCGTACGCGCGATTTTTTATAAAATGCTTAAAATGACCTGAAACGTATGCAAAATAAATTTGAGACGATTTTGAGCATTTAAAAATTTTGCGCGCGCACTGACGCGCGGACGTACGCGCACGCGCGCGTTTTTCTACCTGAATTTGACCGGACTGATATTGACCTTGATCATGACAAATATGAATGAGAAATTACTTTTGGTTATGAAGATATGATCATGAGTTGATTTTCAAATTTTTTCACAAAATGGCGCCTAGATGACGTCATCAGTCAAGGTCAAGGTCGAAAAACTTCCTATGCTTTGTGAATATGCCTATACATATGTGTGTTAAATTTTAAGATATTTGATTGAGCCATTTTCAAATTATCTTGAACACAAAAAAGTGGGTCGAAATAAGAAAAATAAACTAGACATATAATACTTGTTTGGAACAAGTATAGGTGGGCTGGTCAACTAACATTTGAGACACAATAGAGCAAAAATAAGCGACATACTGCTTACAAATTCTTAAAAGACAATATCATGTAGATTCATAACGTGAACTTAATTCACCTTCTATAGGCATAACACGCAAATTATGAAGTTTTTGACATGAGGCCATTAATCAAAATTTTCACTATGATGACGTCATCAAAATGAAAAATGATTATTACTGCGCTTGTAGAGAATTGTCTTAGCTACAACATATCGAAATTTTGAAGAAAATTGATCAATATTTACAGAGATACAATCAATTTTACATAAATATGCTGACGTCATAATATGCAAATTCGTATTTTGAGTTCCAAGGCCATTGTGATGATGTCACGATACACTTAATGGCCAAATGAGACATGGAATCATATTTCCGACTCATACTCTATCTTAATATGAAAAAAAATTGAGGACCCCGGTGCATTCCAAAGAGCTATAACGGATTTTGTATAGGCATGTTTTTGCCCATATATGCTATGTTTTAAAAGACCTCGCGCGCACTGACATTTATCTTGAATTTACGCTCATCTTGTTAATAATGGTCATAAAGAGATAAACATGGTATCAAATTCCTTGAAAAAATATGAGAAATATCATGAAAGAAAAAAAAATGGCGATTCTGTGTTTTTTAATGGTGTTACGCGCGAAAACGCGCGCGCATGCTCGTACGCGCGATTTTTTATAAAATGCTTAAAATGACCTGAAACGTATGCAAAAAAAATTTGAGACGATTTTGAGCATTTTAAAATTTTGCGCGCGCATTGACGCGCGGACGTACGCGCACGCGCGCGTTTTTTGACCTGAAATTGACTGGACTGATATTGACCTTGATCATGATAAATATGAATGAGAAATGACGTACCGTTATGAAAATATGATCATGAGTAATTTTTCAGAACATTTCACAAAATGGCGCCTAGATGACGTCATCAGTCAAGGTCATGGTTGAAAAGTTTGCTGTGTTTTGTTCATATGCCTATAAATATGTGTGTCAAATTTCAAGGTATTTGATTGAACCATTTTCAAATTATCTTGAACACAAAAAAGTGGGTCGAAATAAGAAAAATAAATAATAAACTAGACATATAATACTTGTTTGGAACAAGTATAGGTGGGCTGGTCAACTTAAATTTGAGACAAAATAGAGCAAAAATAAGCGAGATACTGCTTTAAAATTCTTAAAAAACAATATCATGTAGTTTCATGACGTAAACGAAATTCACCTTCTATAGGGATAACGCAAATTATGAAATGTTTGACATGAGGCCTTTAATCGAGATTTTCACTATGATGACGTCATCAAAATGAAAAATGGTTATTTTTGAGCTTGTAGAGAATAGTCTTAGCTACAACATATCGAAATTTTGAAGAAAATTGATCAATATTTACAGAGATACAATCAATTTTACATAAATATGCTGACGTCATAATATGCAAATTCGTATTTTGAGTTCCAAGGCCATTGTGATGATGTCACGATACACTTAATGGCCAAATGAGACATGAAATCATATCTCCGACTCATACTCTATCTAAATATGAAAAAAGATTGAGGATCCCGTTGCATTCCAAAGAGCTATAATGGATTTTCTATAGGCATGTTTTTGCCCATATATGCTATGTATTATAAGAGCTCGCGCGCACTGACATTTATCTTGAATTGACGCTCATCTTGTTATTAATGGTCATAAAGAGATAAACATGGTATCAAATTCCTTGAAAAAATATAAAAAATATCATGAAGAAAAAAAAATGGCGATTTTATGTTTTGTAATGGTGTTACGCGCGAAAACGCGCGCGCATGCACTTACGCGCGATTTTTTATAAAATGCTTAAAATGACCTGAAACGTATGCAAAAAAAATTTAAGACGATTTCGAGCATTTAAAATTTTTGCGCGCGTAATGACGCGCGGACATACGCGCAGGCGCGCGTTTTTTGACCTGAATTTGACCGGACTGATATTGACCTTGATCATGATAAATATGAATGAGAAATGACTTACCGTTATGAAAATATGATCATGAGTAAATTTCCAGAAAATTTCACAAAATGGCGCCTAGATGACGTCATCAGTCAAGGTCAAGGTCGAAAAATTTGCTGTGTTTTGTGAATATGCCTATACATATGTGTGTTAAATTTTAAGATATTTGATTGAGCCATTTTCAAATTATCTTGAACACAAAAAAGTGGGTCGAAATAAGAAAAATAAATAATAAACTAGACATATAATACTTGTTTGGAACAAGTATAGGTGGGCTGGTCAACTAAAATTTGACACAAAATAGAGCAAAAATAAGCGAGATTCTGCTAAAAACAATGTCATATAGATTAATGATGTGAAAGAAATTCACCTTCCTTAGGCATAACACGCAACTTAAGAAATTTCTGATATGGTCATTTTCACAGTAAAGGGTGTAACTCTGAAATTTGAACATTTTTATCTCTAGTGATCTCATAAAGCTACAGAATTCAAAGATATTTTGGCATATGAGTAACCTACTTGGGTGCTACCTTGGGTAGCATAGACATCTTCAGGGATTACTTCGTTAAATTTTGGCAGGCACATAAGAACCCTAAATGTGACCCTTTTGGTGTACACAAAATACATAGACATTTTTGTAAAGCCCTGCATTTTTTTCAGGAACAGTGAGGATTGTTTTTGTTATGCAGAATGTGAAGTTAGATGTTCAATGAAAAGTGCCAAAGAAGTTTAAACTGTAACGGCTCATCTATTTTTGAGAACAGAGTGTTGTAATTTGTCGTTTCGGAGACTTCATTTTCCGTTAACAATAGTTAACAAACTTCATGTGAAGAGCTCTGGTTTGAAAAGTGCTTTCTATCATTTCTTTTGTTCTTGATATAACACTTGATATCTATACTTCCAACTAATGACAAAATTTTTCTGAGCATGTTGCTTGTAAGAATTTTTTAAAAGTTTGACTGAGTCGACCCAATTTTCCGTTAGCTGATTTGAAGCCTCCGAAACAAACTATTCGGACAGCTTGTACAAATATGAATGTAGGAATTTATCCAATCATTATATCAAAATGTAGCATAAGGACCCCTAAGTCACTTGTCAATAAATAGCTTAGATATTCCCAACTATTAGAAAATAATAGACATTACAAACTTTCCGTTAGCACTTGAAGCCTCCGAAACACTTGAAGCCTCCGAAACAGCAAAAAGATTATTTTTCATTTTTAAAATACCTAGACCGATGTGTTTTATGTTAAATCTGCATGGCAATCATATGTTAGGATGTGCAGGCTCCCTTGAAGTTGAAAGTAAATAGATATCCAGTTAATTTTTTTCAAGACTTACTAATAACCAAAAAAACTTGTTTCGGAGGCTTCAAACTGTAGTTAACACCATATTTTTTGCTATTGTGATTTTATAGATAGGGGAATGTTTACAGTTTTCCTATTTTATGTTTGGTTTTGGTCTAATAAAGTACAGGAATGTGTTAGATGTTATTGGATTTTTATATTTTTAAAGATTTACAATAGTCAGCATTTCAGAAAGAAATTTTACACCAGTGCTAGGAGTATTCACCCGTTTCAAACCTTGATAATGTAAGAATCATTTACCAAATAATAACAAAAGTTGATACATATAAATCTTCCAAGCTTAATGAATATTTTAATATATAAAATATCAAAATGAATCACTATATTTTCCCAAATTATAAGACATCCTTAACATTTATCCAATTTGTTTCGGAGGCTTCATTTAGTGTTAACAACATGTATTATGCTCTTTGCCAACCCCTTAGGATCAAATGGCATAGGCCATGCCATCAAAAAACCATTTGTAACAGTAGGAGAGAAATTTGGTGGGCAAAGAACCCTCTAGAATTGTTAGGGAAGCAGTGTGTACAACCCCTTTTATGACAATGGAATAATAATAATAATATTCGGTTCTTTTATAGCACATATTGAACGTCTCTATGCGCTTCCAAATTTGAAAATTATTACCCCGGCTTTAGCATGGCTTCCATTACGGCGCTTAAGCATTTCAAGGAATTAATTCCTGCCAGGTAGCCAATTTACCTCACCTGGGTCAAGTGTGGCAAATGTAGATTAATGTCTTGCCAAAGGACATTAGTGCCGCGGCAGGACTCGAATTAATAGACCATGAAGATCTTGAAGATATTGACAAGGTTACAGCAACATGTGCTAGCAACATCTGATACTACATGTAGTTAGCATCTCTTCCAGACAGGCATGAACACTGCAGACAGTTCTCTCATTTCCTTACTGTTATGCACAAGAATATAGAGGTAAGAACTGTATATTGTGTCCTTTAATTTCTTTACTTGTACTTTTTTTAATGTGTCATTGTAATGGAACTGATGTGTGAAAATTTGTAAAGTTTAAATTTGTCACTAAAAATATAGTGAGGCCTAGTTAAGATCTGTATTGTACATTGTACATGTACCTTTATCATACTCATTTTTTGTTGTTGTAAAGGTTGGGTGACATCCAAATATAGTTTGATTCCTGTTGATGTGCAGCCTAAAAAAAAAAATGCTCCAAATCTCATTCATTTTGTGACATCATCTGTAAATCATTAGTGAGCTAACAAGAGACAGTGGTATGTATAATAGCTTAACCAGAGCTGATCACTTGTTTACAATAGACCATACAATACCAACATATGAGTTGCTATGTCAGAAGTGGTGTAGCATCACCAGGAAAAGAAAGGTAATGTGGAGGTATTTGTGAGCATGTGCTGAGCTGGAGAAAGTTACATTCCAATTTCTCTTGTTAGCTCACTAATGATTAACAGATAGATGAATGAGATCTGGAATATTTATTTAGGTGGAGCTTAGCAGGTCTGAGAAAATTATTGTAAAATATTTTAAAATCTATGACATATATTTATAACAAATTATGAGCTGTATGCAGCCCTGCACATAAACATGAATCAATTTATATTTGGATGTCACCTGACTTTTAAGGTTTGCCTCAGTACCAAATGTTTAAATTAGACTTCTGATATACATGTGTGTACATATACAGGTCTATGGCTATGCACAATGGTAAACCAGTAACAATGAATGAAATCCTTGTACATATTACAATTTTGAACAGGTTATTCCTGCAAATCCATGGGCAAAACAGATTAAAACAAGTCTGTCGTTAATTAGTAATTAGTAATTAAGATTTGTGCAATGTACACATTAAGCATCCTTAGTGATGGTGCCCATATAGACTACTGAACTAGTTCTTAAACAACACATGGATAAATAATAAAATATTATGTAATGCACTATGCAAATATACGTTCAAGATGTACGTTTAAAATCAAACAAATTTATTGTTTTTTAGTGTCCAAGCTCAGATATATGTATGAACATTGTTCTGTGCAGTACAAACTGCTAATTTCCTATTTTCTTCTCCAATTGCAGCATCAAATGTGAGCGATTATGTTGCCATATATTTTGATGCACCTTCATCTAGCAGCAGGATTACAAGTGGGGTGGTTTTCATGGCTCCCGTAAGTATTACCCATGTTAGATCTCAGATTATTAAAAAAACATTTAACAGGATCAACTTTCTGTATGTGAGAAATACTTAAGACAAAAAGATTTTTCTAAAATGTATATGAGCAGGTGTTGTGGTACTGAACAAAGTTAACAGGGTGAATTAAAATAAGGGACTGTGAGATATTTCAAGGAAGTGAAATGGATTCTGAAAGCTGTTTATCTGTGTTTTAATGAAAGTTTGTATTTACTATATTCTTATTTTGCTACTAGGTAAAGGCTTTGATTGATGACAATGTCAAATTCATGCGCCAGAACAGCAATGGTCTGTATGAATTTACAGAGGACTATGTGAAGCCCATCAGCCTAAAAAAGATGTAATACAGAAGATGACTCTACCAACCAGGACCCCTACCCCAGCAGGCAGAGCTTACCTTTATAATTTTTAAGAAGGAGAACTCGACATGTTGGCAGATAAATTTCTTTGAAATAAGAAGTAGATCACAATTGTGTTCCAGGACAAAAACCTGTAAATACTTACCATGCTATTGGTTTCAAATATATGAATGTCTGTGTAAATGTAAACACATAACAAACAAGTTCGTGGAAGCCACTGTGCGGAAATTTAATTCTTTGCACTAAGAATAAATGATGACGCAAGTGAAGGGTAATGATACATTGCTATGAATTAACATAAATGGTTTGTATGTGAACAATTATTTTAAGTACTTTACTTATAGTTCAACATTTTATCAAATCTTCAAAAGTAAGGTTAAATTTTGCTTTGTATATTGCCTTTGTAGTTGACAATATAGTGTGTTAACATGTTTGAAGCCTCCGAAACACTACTTTGAACTGATCCTATGTATATGTTTCCTGAATGTTTCAACTTTGATATGAGAAAAGTGATTTCCTTGGAAATTACATACTTGACAATATATTCCCTGAGTATCAGCACAGATTTGAAATCCTCATGGATTCTATTAAGTGACTTTGCAATGTTTGTGTACTGAACAAAGAACTCATCGTATTAAGTAAAGATAATGTACCGTACTTTATATTGACAAGTATTTTTACTCTCTAAACAAATGTTTTAGGTGTTATATTAGTAATTTAACATATCATTAACAGTTTTAAGTTGAATTTTTCTTAATATGTTACCTAAGTAATGGACAACATTTTATGTTAACATGATTGAAGCCTCCGAAACAGGCATTGTTGTTAACCTGAAGCCTCCGAAACACACACATAAGAAATTTTCAACTTCCTCATTTGAAATGCGATTTCTTTGGAATTTGCATGGTAATTAGCCCTCACTGAATGGTATTTGTAGAGTAATTTTTATTTTGCTCCCCCTCTTGGAAGATAGGTAAATTTGAAAAATTAAATGTCAAAGTCATATTTTATCTTGAATTTGACAAACGCATTGAATTTTTTTAAAGACCAAATAAGTTTGACCAAAAAAGCTTTATAAGCCTTTAAGTACATTAGAATAGCAAATGAAAAATTGCAATTGAATTATGTTTGGAGAACAAATGTTGTCATTTAAGTTGATAGAATTAAAATGTTGTTTTTGTTCAAATTTATCATATTTGTCACAGTTGTTCATTATTTTTCCAGGTTTCTCATGTAGTTTAAGCTCCAGAACCAAAAAAAATCCATAATTTAGACACTTATAGTACTAATTTTAGTAGAAATGATTATGAAAACATATTTTGAAATTTTGACCCTGTTTGAGAAAAGTTACACCCTTTACTGTGAAAATGACCATATGCGCCCTTTAATCGTAATTTTAACCATGATGACGTGATCAAAATGAAAAATGGTGGTACTGAGCTTGTAGACAATTGTCTTAGCTACATCATATCGAAATTTGGAAGAAAATCGATCAATATTTACAGAGATACAATCAATTTTACAATAATATGCTGACTTCATAATATGCAAATTCGTATTTTGAGTTCCAAGGCCATAATGATGATGTCACGATACACTTAATGGCCAAATGAGACATGGAATCATATCTTCGACTCATACTCTATCTAAATATGAAAAAAAATTGAAGGTCACGGTTCATTCCAAAGAGCTATAATGGATTTTGTATAGGCATGTTTTTGCCCATATATGGTATGTATTAAAAGAGCTCGCACACACGGACATTTTTCTTGAATTGACGCTCATCTTTTAATTATTATTCATACAGAGATAAACATGGTATCAAATTCCTCGAGAAAATATGAGAAATATCATGAAAGAAAAAAAAATGGCGATTCTATGTTGTGTAATGGTGTTACGCGCGAAAACGCGCGCGCATGTGTGTTGCGCGATTTTTTATAAAATGCTTAAAATGACCTGAAACGTATGCAAAATAAATTTGAGACGATTTTGAGAATTTTAAAATTTTGCGCGCGCATTGACGCGCGGACGTACGCGCACGCGCGCGTTTTTTGACCTGAAATTGACCGGACAGATATTGACCTTGATCATGATAAATATGAATGAGAAATGATTTTTGGTTATGAAGATATGATCAAGAGTTTATTTTCAGAAAATTTTACAAAATGGCGCCTAGATGACGTCATCAGTCAAGGTCAAGGTCGAAAAATTTGGTGTGTTTTGTGAATATGCCTATACATATGTGTTTTAAATTTTAAGATATTTGATTGAGCCATTTTCAAATTATCTTGCACACAAAAAAGTGGGTCGAAATAAGAAAAATAAATAAATAAATAAATAATAAACTAGACATATAATACTTGTTTGGAACAAGTATAGGTGGGCTGGTCAACTTAAATTTGAGACAAAATAGAGCAAAAATAAGCGAGATACTGCTTAAAACTTCTTAAAAAACAATATCATGTAGTTTCATGACGTGAACGAAATTCACCTTCTATAGGGATTAGGCAAATTATGAAGGCCTTTTGACATGAGGCCTTTAATCGAGATTTTCACTATGATGACGTCATCAAAATGAAAAATGGTTATCTTAAAGCTTGTAGAGAATTGTCTTAGCTACAACATATCGAAATTTTGAAGAAAATTGATCAATATTTACAGAGATACAATCAATTTTCCATAAATATGCTGACGTCATAATATGCAAATTCGTATTTTGAGTTCCAAGGCCATTGTGATGATGTCACGATACACTTAATGGCCAAATGAGACATGGAATCATATTTCCGACTCATACTCTACCTAAATATGAAAAAAAATTGAGGAACCCGGTGCATTCCAAAGAGCTATAACGGATGTTGTATAGGCATGTTTTTGCCCATATATGCTATGTATTAAAAGAGCTCACGCGCACTGACATTTATCTTGAATTTACGCTCATCTTGTTAATAATGGTCAAAAAGAGATAAACATGGTATCAAATTCCTTGAAAAAATATGAGAAATATCATGAAAGAAAAAAAAATGGCGGTTCTATGTTTTGTAATGGTGTTACGCGCGAAAACGCGCGCGCATGCTCGTACGCGCGATTTTTTATAAAATGCTTAAAATGACCTGAAACGTATGCAAAACAAATTTGAGACGATTTTGAGCATTTAAAAATTTTGCGCGCGCACTGACGCGCGGACGTACGCGGACGCGCGCGTTTTTTGACCTGAAATTGACCGGACACATATTGACCTTGATCGTGATAAATATGAATGAGAAATGAATTACCGTTATGAAAATATGATCATGAGTAAATTTTCAGAAAATTTCACAAAATGGCGCCTAGATGACGTCATCAATCAAGGTCAAGGTTGAAAACTTTGCTGTGCCTTGTTCATATGCCTATACATATGTGTACCAAATTTTAAGATATTTGATTGAGCCATTTTCAAATTATCTTGCACACAAAAAAGTGGGTCGAAATAAGAAAAATAAATAATAAAGAATAATAATAAAGGCAATTTTAACAAAATTATAAGGTGGTCTGTATTAGATACAGCCCACCTAATAATAAAGAATAATAATAAAGGCAATTTTAACAAAATTATAAGGTGGTCTGTATTAGATACAGCCCACCTAACTAGACATAATACTTGTTTGGAACAAGTATAGGTGGGCTGGTCAACTAAAATTTGAGACAAAATAGAGCAAAAATAAGCGAGATACTGCTTTAAATTCTTTAAAAAAAATATCATGTAGATTCATTACGTGAACGAAATTCATCTTCTATAGTCATAACACGCAAATTATGAAATTTCTGACATGAGGCCTTTAATCGAAATTTTCACTCTGATGACGTCATCAAAATGAAAAATGGTGATTATTAAGCTTGTAGAGAATTATCTTAGCTACAACATATCGAACTTTGGAAGAAAATCAATCAATATTTACAGAGATACAATCAATTGTCCATAAATATGCTGACGTCATAATATGCAAATTCCTATTTTTAGTTCGAAGGCCATTATGATGATGTCAAAATATTTTTATTAGCCAAAAGAGACATGGAATCATATTTCCAAATCATTCACTATCAAAATATGAAAAAATATTGGGGGTCCAGTTCCATCCCAAAGAGCTATAATGGAATTTGTATAGGCATGTTTTTGCCCATATATGCTATGTATTACAAGAGCTTGCGCGCATGGACATTTATCTTGAATGGACGCTCATCTCGTTATTAATGGTCATAAAGAGATAAACATGGTATCAAATTGTTCGAAAAAATATGAGAAATATCATGTAAGAAGAAAAAAATGGCAATTCAATGATGTGTAATAGTGTTGCGCGCGCATGCGCGTGTGCGCGATTTTTTATAAAGTGCTTAAAATGGCCTGAAACGTATGCAAAATTATTTTGAGACGATCTAGAGCATTTTAAAACTTTGCGCGCGCACTGACGCGCGGACGTACGCGTACGCGCGCGTTAATTAACCTGAAATTGATTGGACGGATATTGACCTTGATCATGATAAATATGAATGAGAAATGACTTACCGTTATGAAAATATGATCATGAGTAAATTTCCAGAAAATTTCACAAAATGGCGCCTAGATGACGTCATCAGTCAAGGTCAAAGTTAAAAAATTCGCTGTGTTTTGTTCATATGCCGATACATATGTGTGCCAAATTTCAAGGTATTTGATTGAACCATTTTCATGTTATCTTGTCCACAAAAAAGTGGTTCGAAATAAGAAAAATAAACTAGATTTGTAATACTTGTTTGGAACAAGTATAGGTGGGCTGATCCAACAGAAAATTGAGACAAAATAAAGGGTACATTTGAGATAGCTTTTTGTCTCAGCTACAACATACTCGAAGTTCAGCGTAAATGAAGCAAAAACAACGTAGATATTGCTCGCGAAAGACGGGAATGTAGAATCGAGTTTTGAGAAAAAATCATGTCCCATAGAGAATACACGCAAAATGTGAAAATTGACATGCCTCCTTTAATCACAAAAATACGCCATGATGCTTTTGTCAAAATTAACAATTGGGTTGACTTCATTTGTAGAAAATTGTCTCAGCTAGAACATTTCAAAATTTGGAAGAAAATCAATCACTATTTACAGAGATACAATCAATTTTCCATAAATATGCTGACGTCATAATATGCAAATTGAAATTTTGAGTTCGGAGGCCATTATGATGAAGTCATGAGTTAATTGAAGGTCAAATGTGACATGAAACAATATCTCCGAATCATACTCTATCAAAATATGAAAAAAAATTGGGGTCACCTTCCATCCTAAAGAGCTACAATGGATTTTGTATAGGTATGTTTTTGCCCATATATGCTATGTATTACAAGAGCTCGCGCGCACGGAGATTTATGTTAAACGGTCGATCATTCCGTTATTAATAGTCATAAAGAGACAAACATGGTATCAATTTGTTTGTATATATATGTGGAATATCATAAAAGAAAACTATGGCGAATCTATGTTGTTTAATACTTTTGCGCGCGAAAACGCGCGCGCATGCTCGTACGCGCGATTTTTTATAAAATGCTTAGAATGGCCTAAAACATATGCAAAATGATTTTGAGACAATTCTGAGCATTTAAAAATTTTGCGCGCGCATTGACGCGCGGACGTACGCGCACGCGCGCGTTATTTGACCTGAAATTGACCGGACGGATATTGACCTTGATCATGATAAATATGAATGAGAAATAGCTTTTGGTTATGAAGATATGATCATGAGTTGATTTTCGTAAAATTTTACAAAATGGCGCCTAGATGACGTCATCAGTGAAGGTCAAGGTTGAAAAAATTTCTCTGCTTTGTACATATGCCTATACATATGTGTGCCAAATTACAAGGCATTTGATCCAGCCATTTTCAAGTTATCTTGTCCACAAAAAAGTGGTTAGAAATAAGAAAAATAAAGAATAACTAGACATATAATACTTGTTTGGAACAAGTATAGGTGGGCTGGTCAAACTGAACTTTGAGACAAAATAGAGCAAAAATAAGCGAGATACTGCTAAAAAAAACAATGTCATGTAGATTAAAGATGTACGAAATTCACCTTCAATATGCATAACACGCTACTTAAGACATTTCTGATATGTGCCCTTTAATCGTAATTTTCACTATGATGACGTCATCAAAATGAAAAATTGGTGATGACTGAGCTTGTAGAAAATTGTCTAAGCTACATCATATCGAAATTTGGAAGAAAATCGATAAATATTTACAGAGATACAATCAATTTTACATAAATATGCTGACTTCATAATATGCAAATTCGTATTTTGAGATCCAAGGCCATTATGATGATGTCACGATACACTTAATGGCCAAATGAGACATGGAATCATATCTTCGACTCATACTCTATCTAAATATGAAAAAAATTGAAGGTCACGGTTCATTCCAAAGAGCTATAATGGATTTTGTATAGGCATGTTTTTGCCCATATATGCTATGTATTAAAAGAGCTCGCGCGCACGGGCATTTTTCTTGAATTGACGCTCATCTTGTTGTTAATGGACATAAAGAGATAAACATGGTATCAAATTCCTCGAAAAAATATGAGAAATATCATGAAAGAAAAAAAAATGGCGATTCTATGTTGTGTAATGGTGTAACGCGCGAAAAAGCGCGCGCATGCTCGTGCGCGCGATTTTTTATAAAATGCTTAAAATGACCTGAAACGTATGCAAAAAAAATTTAAGACGATTTCGAGCATTTAAAATTTTTGCGCGCGTAATGACGCGCGGACATACGCGCAGGCGCGCGTTTTTTGACCTGAATTTGACCGGACTGATATTGACCTTGATCATGATAAATATGAATGAGAAATGACTTACCGTTATGAAAATATGATCATGAGTAAATTTCCAGAAAATTTCACAAAATGGCGCCTAGATGACGTCATCAGTCAAGGTCAAGGTCGAAAAATTTGCTGTGTTTTGTGAATATGCCTATACATATGTGTGTTAAATTTTAAGATATTTGATTGAGCCATTTTCAAATTATCTTGAACACAAAAAAGTGGGTCGAAATAAGAAAAATAAATAATAAACTAGACATATAATACTTGTTTGGAACAAGTATAGGTGGGCTGGTCAACTAAAATTTGACACAAAATAGAGCAAAAATAAGCGAGATTCTGCTAAAAACAATGTCATATAGATTAATGATGTGAAAGAAATTCACCTTCCTTAGGCATAACACGCAACTTAAGAAATTTCTGATATGCGCCCTTTAATCGTAATTTTAACCATGATGACGTGATCAAAATGAAAAATGGTGGTACTGAGCTTGTAGACAATTGTCTTAGCTACATCATATCGAAATTTGGAAGAAAATCGATCAATATTTACAGAGATACAATCAATTTTACAATAATATGCTGACTTCATAATATGCAAATTCGTATTTTGAGTTCCAAGGCCATAATGATGATGTCACGATACACTTAATGGCCAAATGAGACATGGAATCATATCTTCGACTCATACTCTATCTAAATATGAAAAAAAATTGAAGGTCACGGTTCATTCCAAAGAGCTATAATGGATTTTGTATAGGCATGTTTTTGCCCATATATGGTATGTATTAAAAGAGCTCGCACACACGGACATTTTTCTTGAATTGACGCTCATCTTTTAATTATTATTCATACAGAGATAAACATGGTATCAAATTCCTCGAGAAAATATGAGAAATATCATGAAAGAAAAAAAAATGGCGATTCTATGTTGTGTAATGGTGTTACGCGCGAAAACGCGCGCGCATGTGTGTTGCGCGATTTTTTATAAAATGCTTAAAATGACCTGAAACGTATGCAAAATAAATTTGAGACGATTTTGAGAATTTTAAAATTTTGCGCGCGCATTGACGCGCGGACGTACGCGCACGCGCGCGTTTTTTGACCTGAAATTGACCGGACAGATATTGACCTTGATCATGATAAATATGAATGAGAAATGATTTTTGGTTATGAAGATATGATCAAGAGTTTATTTTCAGAAAATTTTACAAAATGGCGCCTAGATGACGTCATCAGTCAAGGTCAAGGTCGAAAAATTTGGTGTGTTTTGTGAATATGCCTATACATATGTGTTTTAAATTTTAAGATATTTGATTGAGCCATTTTCAAATTATCTTGCACACAAAAAAGTGGGTCGAAATAAGAAAAATAAATAAATAAATAAATAATAAACTAGACATATAATACTTGTTTGGAACAAGTATAGGTGGGCTGGTCAACTTAAATTTGAGACAAAATAGAGCAAAAATAAGCGAGATACTGCTTAAAACTTCTTAAAAAACAATATCATGTAGTTTCATGACGTGAACGAAATTCACCTTCTATAGGGATTAGGCAAATTATGAAGGCCTTTTGACATGAGGCCTTTAATCGAGATTTTCACTATGATGACGTCATCAAAATGAAAAATGGTTATCTTAAAGCTTGTAGAGAATTGTCTTAGCTACAACATATCGAAATTTTGAAGAAAATTGATCAATATTTACAGAGATACAATCAATTTTCCATAAATATGCTGACGTCATAATATGCAAATTCGTATTTTGAGTTCCAAGGCCATTGTGATGATGTCACGATACACTTAATGGCCAAATGAGACATGGAATCATATTTCCGACTCATACTCTACCTAAATATGAAAAAAAATTGAGGAACCCGGTGCATTCCAAAGAGCTATAACGGATGTTGTATAGGCATGTTTTTGCCCATATATGCTATGTATTAAAAGAGCTCACGCGCACTGACATTTATCTTGAATTTACGCTCATCTTGTTAATAATGGTCAAAAAGAGATAAACATGGTATCAAATTCCTTGAAAAAATATGAGAAATATCATGAAAGAAAAAAAAATGGCGGTTCTATGTTTTGTAATGGTGTTACGCGCGAAAACGCGCGCGCATGCTCGTACGCGCGATTTTTTATAAAATGCTTAAAATGACCTGAAACGTATGCAAAATAAATTTGAGACGATTTTGAGCATTTAAAAAATTTGCGCGCGCATTGACGCGCGGACGTACGCGCACGTGCGCGTTTTTTGACCTGAAATTGACCGGACACATATTGACCTTGATCCTGATAAATATGAATGAGAAATTACTTTTGGTTATGAAGATATGATCATGAGTTGATTTTCAATTTTTTTCACAAAATGGCGCCTAGATGACGTCATCAGTCAAGGTCAAGGTCGAAAAACTTCCTATGCTTTGTGAATATGCCTATACATATGTGTGTTAAATTTTAAGATATTTGATTGAGCCATTTTCAAATTATCTTGAACACAAAAAAGTGGGTCGAAATAAGAAAAATAAATAATAAAGAATAATAATAATAACTAGACATATAATACTTGTTTGGAACAAGTATAGGTGGGCTGGCAACTAAAATTTGAGACAAAATAGAGCAAAAATAAGCGAGATACTGCTTAAAAATTCTTAAAAAACAATATCGTGTAGATTCATTATGTGACCGAAATTCACCTTTTATGGGCATAACACGCATATTATGAAATTTCTGACATGAGGCCTTTAATCGAAATTCATACTATCATGACGTCATCAAAATGAAAAATGGTAATTATTGAGCTTGTAGAGAATTATCTCAACTACAACATATCGACATTTGGAAGAAAATCGATCAATTTTTACAGACATACAATCAATTTTCCATAAATATGCTGACGTCATAATATGCAAATTCATATTTTGTGTTCCAAGGCCATTAAGGTGATGTCACGATACACTTAATGGCCAAATGAGACATGAAATCATATCTCCAACTCATACTCTTTTCGAATATGAAAACAAAATTGGGGTCCAGGTGCATCCTAAAGAGCTATAATGGATTTTGTATAGGCATGTTTTTGCCCATGTATGTTATGTATTACAAGAGCTCGCGCGCACGGATATTTATGTTAAGGGGACGCTCATTCCGTTAATAATAGTCATAAAGAGATAAACATGGTATCAATTTGTTTGTAAAAATATGTGAAATATCATGGAAGAAAAAAATGGCGATTCTATGTTGTGTAATGGTGTTACGCGCGAAAACGCGCGCGCATGTGTGTGCGCGCGATTTTTTTATAAAATGCTTAAAATGACCTGAAACGTATGCAAAATAAATTTGAGACGATTTTGAGCATTTTAAATTTTTGCGCGCGCATTGACGCGCGGGAGTACGCGCATGCGCGCGTTTTTTGACCTGACATTGACCGGACTAATATTGACCTTGATCATGATAAATATGAATGAGAAATTACTTTCGGTTATGAAGATATAATCATAAGTTGATTTTAACAAAATGGCGCCTAGATGACGTCATCAGTCAAAGTCAAGGTTGAAAACTTTGCTGTGCTTTGTTCATATGCCTATACATATGTGTGCTAAATTTTAGGACATTTGATTGAGCCATTTTCAAATTATTTTGAACACAAAAAAGTGGGTCGAAATAAGAAAAATAAATAAATAAATAATAAATAATAAATAAAGGCGATTTTAACAAAAATATAAGGTGGTCTGTATTAGATACAGCCCACCTGATAAAGGCAATTTTAACAAAATTATAAGGTGGTCTGTATTAGATACAGCCCACCTAATAAATAACTAGACATATAATACTTGTTTGGAACAAGTATAGGTGGGCTGGTCAACTTAAATTTGAGACAAAATAGAGCAAAAATAAGCGAGATACTGCTTAAAACTTCTTAAAAAACAATATCATGTAGTTTCATGACGTGAACGAAATTCACCTTCTATAGGGATTAGGCAAATTATGAAGGCCTTTTGACATGAGGCCTTTAATCGAGATTTTCACTATGATGACGTCATCAAAATGAAAAATGGTTATCTTAAAGCTTGTAGAGAATTGTCTTAGCTACAACATATCGAAATTTTGAAGAAAATTGATCAATATTTACAGAGATACAATCAATTTTCCATAAATATGCTGACGTCATAATATGCAAATTCGTATTTTGAGTTCCAAGGCCATTGTGATGATGTCACGATACACTTAATGGCCAAATGAGACATGGAATCATATTTCCGACTCATACTCTACCTAAATATGAAAAAAAATTGAGGAACCCGGTGCATTCCAAAGAGCTATAACGGATGTTGTATAGGCATGTTTTTGCCCATATATGCTATGTATTAAAAGAGCTCACACGCACGGACATTTTTCTTGAATTGACGCTCATCTTTTAATTATTATTCATACAGAGATAAACATGGTATCAAATTCCTCGAGAAAATATGAGAAATATCATGAAAGAAAAAAAAATGGCGATTCTATGTTGTGTAATGGTGTTACGCGCGAAAACGCGCGTGCGTGTGCGCGATTTTTTATAAAATGCTTAAAATGACCTGAAACGTATGCAAAATAAATTTGAGACGATTTTGAGAATTTTAAAATTTTGCGCGCGCATTAACGCGCGGACGTACGCGCACGCGCGCGTTTTTTGTCCTGAAATTGACCGGACGGATATTGACCTTGATCATGATAAATATGAATGAGAAATGGTTTTTGGTTATGAAGATATGATCAAGAGTTTATTTTCAGAAAATTTTACAAAATGGCGCCTAGATGACGTCATCAGTCAAGGTCAAGGTCGAAAAATTTGCTGTGTTTTGTGAATATGCCTATACATATGTGTTTTAAATTTTAAGATATTTGATTGAGCCATTTTCAAATTATCTTGCACACAAAAAAGTGGGTCGAAATAAGAAAAATAAACTAGATTTGTAATACTTGTTTGGAACAAGTATAGGTGGGCTGATCCAACAAAAAATTGAGACAAAATAAAGGGTATATTTGAGATAGCTTTTTGTCTCAGCTACAACATACTCGAAGTTCAGCGTAAATGAAGCTAAAACGACGTAGATATTGCTCGCGAAAGACGGGAATGTAGAATCGAGTTTTGAGAAAAAATCATGTCCCATAGAGAATACACGCAAAATGTGAAAATTGACATGCCTCCTTTAACCACAAAAATACGCCATGATGCTTTTGTCAAAATTAACAATTGTGATGACTTTATTTGTAGCAAATTGTCTCAGCTAGAACATTTCAAAATTTGGAAGAAAATCAATAACTATTTACAGAGATACAAACAATTTTCCATAAATATGCTGACGTCATAATATGCAAATTGCAATTTTGAGTTCGGTGGCCATTATGATGACGTCATGAGTTAATTGAGGGTCAAATGAGACATGAAATCATATCTCCGATTCATACTCTATCAAAATATGAAACAAAAATTGGATCACCATGTATCCTAAAGAGTTACAATGGATTTTGTATAGGCATGTTTTTGCCCATATATGCTATGTATTACAAGAGCTCGCGCGCACGTAAATTTATGTTAAACGGTCGATCATTCCGTTATTAATAGTCATAAAGAGACAAACATGGTATCAATTTGTTTGTTAAAATATGTGAATTATTATGAAAGAAAAAAATGGCAATTCTATGTTATGTAATAGTTTTACGCGCGAAAACGCGCGCGCATGCTCGCGCGCGCGATTTTGTATAAAATGCTTAGAATTGCCTAAAACGTATGCAAAATGATTTTGAGACGATTTTGAGCATTTTAAAATTTTGCGCGCGCATTAACGCGCGGACGTACGCGCACGCGCACGTTATTTGACCTGAAATTGACCGGACGGATATTGACCTTGATCATGATAAATATGAATGAGAAATATCTTTTGGTTATGAAGATATGATCATGAGTTGATTTTCGTAAAATTTTACAAAATGGCGCCTAGATGACGTCATCAGTCAAGGTCAAGGTTTAAAAAAATTCTGTGCTTTGTACATATGCCTATTCATATGTGTCCTAAATTTTAAGGCATTTGATTCAGCCATTTTCAAGTTATCTTGTCCACAAAAAAGTGGTTAGAAATAAGAAAAATAAAGAATAAATAATAAAGGCAATTCTAACGAAATCATAAGGTGGTCTGTACGTTATACAGCCCACCTGATAAATAATAAATAATAAATAAAGGCGATTTTAACAAAAATATAAGGTGGTCTGTATTAGATACAGCCCACCTGATAAATAAAGGCAATTCTAACGAAATTATAAGGTGGTCTGTACGTTATACAGCCCACCTGATAATAAAGAATAATAAAGGCAATTTTAACAAAAATATAAGGTGGTCTGTATTAGATACAGCCCACCTGATAAATAATAAATAAAGGCGATTTTAACAAAAATATAAGGTGGTCTGTATTAGATACAGCCCACCTGATAAATAAATAATAAAGGCAATTCTAACGAAATTATAAGGTGGTCTGTACATTATACAGCCCACCTGATAAATAACTAGAAATTTAATTCGTCATGGAGACGAATTAGGTGGTCTGTCTTCAAGTATTATGATAGATTATAATGTTTACTATATTGAGAAAGGGAGAAGTTATATAGACATGTAAACAATGATGATCATCATGATGATCATGATGATGATGATCTTGATAGTAATGGTGATGACGATGATGATGATGATGATGATCATGATGATGTTGATGATTATCATCAACAGACCACGATGACATCAGACTGAAAAAAATGAGAGAACATTTAGATAGTATATAGTCTCAGCTACAACATACTCAAAAATCAACAAAAATCAAGCCGAAATAAGGGCGATATTGCTCGCAAAAGACAAGAATGTAGAATCCAGATTTGAGAAAAAGTCATCTCCCATAAGGATTACACGCAAAAAGTAATGGATTCTAGTGATAATAGGGTAATAATAAAGTAAATATGGTTGTTTATTACATTATTTGCGATTGTACGTGTTTTAATATTCAAAGGAGATGGTAGAGTGAAAGGTCAAAAAGAAAAAAAAGTGAAGAAAAAAAAATTGTTGGAGACGCCCGGACTCGAACCAGCCTCCTTTAATTTTAAAAATACGCCATGATGCCTTTGTCAAAATGAAATATCGTGGTGACTGCATTTGTAGAGAATATTCTCAGGTAGAACATATCAAAATTTGAAAGAAAATTGATCAACATTTACAGAGATACAATCAATTTTCCAAAAATCTGCTGACGTCATAATATGAAAATTAAAATTTTGAGTTTGGAGGCTATTATGATGACGTCATGAGTTAATTGAGGGTCAAATGAGACATGAAATCATATCTCCAACTCATGCTTTTAAAAGTTGGGGTCAATTGACTATCTGAAGAGCTATTTTGATTTTTAAAATGGGATGTTTTTGATCAAATTTGCATTATATTGCCCATAACAGCACGCGCGGATTTTGAACTTTGACGCGCGCTCACGGCCTTATGAAAGGTCAAGAGTGACTGAAATTAATGTAAATTGTCATTTACGGTAAGAAGAATCTAAATCATGTAAACAAAATGAATTTGACCTTTTCCGCGCGTTGTGAGCGCGCGCAACGCGCGCGCGGACACTTACGGACGGAAAATTTTGAAACGCTTAAAATGACCTGATTCGTACTCTCCTTTAAAGGTAAAGACCAGTATTGGTAATGCCCCAATTTCAAAAAATGAAATGGAAGCTCTCATTACCAATCATGTGAAAGAATATGTTTTGACTAATACATGATGATAACAAATTTGCCGGGAAACCGCCTACTAATTCATATATTTGGTAAATTTGTTTCTCTCATGGTCCTGTGAGAGATATAGGGTAGTCCCATATACATCTTTCTGTGTATAGTGCTTGTAACTTTACGAAGAATGGGCCAAATTTCTTATCATTTTGATGATTCCAGAACCTTGCAGATGCTAGATGCTAGATGATCAACCTTTTCTGATCGATTCCACAACGTTTCTTTCACAATTCAATCGCATGACCATAACTGGTCTTTACCTTTAATAGTTAAGTGATTTTGAGCATTTTTAAATTTTGACGCGCACGTACGCGCGTCGTGACCTTTATGTGACCTTTGATGACATGACCTGTTGACCCTTGACCTGAAATATATGTGATATGAATATGAATGACCTTTGCTTATGCATCATGAAGATATGATGGATAACGTGATTTCACAAAATGGCGCCTGGATGACGTCACGATGACCTGATGACCTTGAAAAGGTTCCTGTCACGTCTCATGACAATGACCTATTAATGTGCGAAAATTGAATGAAATTGACGAAACCAAACTTGAGTTATCCTAGGCACAAAAAAGTGTGGGAAATAAATAAAAATAAAGAATAAATAAATAAATAAATAATAATAAAGAAAATTCTGACGAAAACAATAGGTGATCTGTTTTCAACAGACCACCTAATAAATAATAAATAAAGGCGATTTTAACAAAAATATAAGGTGGTCTGTATTAGATACAGCCCACCTAAATAATAAATAAAGGCGATTTTAACAAAAATATAAGGTGGTCTGTATTAGATACAGCCCACCTGATAATTTTAAAGTATTTTAAATGTTCTTATTGCAAATTAAATGAATTAGGCAGGTTTGGAGCAAGACACTTTTCAGCCAATCAGCTATTTGGCATGCAATCAATTCATCTGATAATACTATTCCGCGTTTATATTCCATGTAGCGCTTAAAACATTGACAATGTCTCTAGCACTTTACATAAAATTCGGGTTTGCCTGCAGACAATGTATGCACATTTTTCACTCCCTGGGGAAAATTCCAGACAAGCGCCATTTTACAGACGCGCACAATACTGAGCAAACTACATTGAATTTGGTTATATTACAAATCTGTGTTGTGAGGACCCTACGTCACAAAAAATGCATTGTGCAGGGGTGATAGTGAGCACTAAACAAAACAAATCCCCTCCCCCTCAACCACCCCCTTTTCCTAGCTTCTCTTGTGCTGACCGTTCTCTGAAGAGCAGAGGGGGTGACAACGCTTGTTGTATCTGCCTCCCTGATGAGGTAGCATTGGTCCTCTTCACCCGCCCTTTAATCTGTTGCTAAGAACAGATTAAAAGTTTTTAACAAATACAGGATTTACAGAAGAAATGTTCTTCACTGTCTTTTACCCTTAAAGGTAATACAAAGTTTTGGGAAATTTCGAAAATTGGGTGTATAGTGATTCTTTACAATTTTGATATATTTGGATGCCCCTGTGGATGTATTATAAGCACTAGAAAATTTAGCCTCTAAAACACTTCTGCTTTTGAGAAAAATTGAATATAAAAATTTACTGGTGCTCCCGGTAAATTTTGATAAATTTCAAATAGCTCCTACCATGAATATTTCAGAATATGTAGTTGTGATATATAATTTCCAAACAGGAGTGTCTAATCGGTCGATTTTAGTCAAGAAACATTGTTTTATAGCTTAATTAATATCTTGACCTTGAGAGAGAGCTATACCACTTAAAGAGTTTATTATTTATAATTTCATAACTTTAGACTCGATTCCAACCGCGACAACGATCACTGAATATTGTAGGACCGCATATGCTTCCAATACATTCACTTGAACCAAATTCATGACCCCCATACCAAAACTTTGTATTACCTTTAATGTCACCTCAGTTTCCCAAGCTTATCCTTTGCTGACCGTTCTCTGAAGAGCAGAGGGGTTGACAACGCTTGTTGTATCTGCCTTCCTGATGAGGTAGCATTGGTCCTCTTACCCCGCCCTTTCTCCCCTTTGCAACAGGCTTGGTGTGCTTTTTAGGGGTGTGTATAGGCATCCAGGGGACTGGGTTGTAGTAGCTGGGAATGGTGTAGCTTGCCTTGTCATGGTAGCCTACGTGTGAACACAAGTAGTAAAAAAAATACAGCATTTTTTAATTAAGCTTCTGATAGCGATGTAAAAAGCAGTCAACAGCAGACAAACAATCCTCATGCACATTTACAAGTTTGCTGACATGACTGCAAAATTGTTTCTGGTATAACTAAATAGTTTCAATTATTATTACTATGTGAAAGGAACAATTTGTGTACTTTGAAACAATAGTCATTCTTTGTTTTATCTCTGTTATTCACTACAGGATTCACACACAGTAGTTGAATATGCTATTCAACACCACTACTGAGATACTCCAGAGTATTCTGCAGGATATTAAAGGTACTATGTCCCATTTGCAGGCCCAAAAAATGAAAAAGTTAAATTCTAACAGCATTTGAAAGGTAATACGAATTTAGAACTTCCCTAAAAAAAAGGGGGTTTAAATGTCTTTAAGTGGGAAAATAACAACTATTAGTTGTTGAATCGACATAAGAGCTATAGAGCCAGTAAGTAATAGTCTGATTTTCAGACCATTGAACTGATGAACTGAATGGTCGTACGTTTTATGCTGCTCAAAGATTCAATAAGTTTAATTTTGGCCATTATAAGAAGTGGGTTATTGATGTAGACAAATGCTCATGTACCCTTTACAGCTCATTTTATGTATGTTATTACCAAAGAAGAAAAAAAAAAGCCATTCAGTCACTCAATAGTGTCTGACAGTGAAGTCTAGCAAGTAAACAGGTTTCCATGCATAATTTGAATTCAAGGACACTGCTAACTATAAATTTTCATAGATAGGACATACATGACATATTCATAATTCCTGCAAAGTTCTACATAAGATGATATTGGCTGCGAAAGGGACATTTTTAAAAGGAAGCTCCTCATGCCTCCTTTCGTGGTTATTGTAGCAACGTGGATTTTTGACACGGTCTTAAAACATAGATTACTATGGTAATTATTTTTTCACTCATTCACTCATTTGCATATTTATGGTAATTTATGGAAATAAGGTAATAAAATTCACATTTTTACCCATAAATCATATTATCTTCATATTCATAGTTACATCAGTTTTCACTTCATATATTCTTTAGACCATTTGGGATATAATACCAAAAACTAGCAGAAAATTATCAACTTTCTTTGTTTCATTTGAGTCAAAAACTTGTGTCGTTAGTCGCACTTGTTACAGCGCAACGTACACAGACTCTCATTCATTTAGATATCTCTTTCATGCACATTTCAGATGATCGTGCAGTTTTTCAGGTCATGGATGTCTTAAAAACGACTACTCCAAAAAAGGGTATTGCTAAGCAAATAGTTGAGCTTCCTTCTTTTCCTTCGAATAAGAAGTTGTGTGTTTTGTTAACTCTCAAGGAATATCTTAATCGTACCAAACCTCTTCGTGAATGTCATGGGGAAACGAAGCTCTTTATTTCAACTAGAAAACCTCACAAATCGGTAACCTCCAGTACTTTGGCAAGATGGTTAAAATTCTCTTTGTTTGCTTCAGGCATTGACACATCAGTATTTTCGGCGCACAGTTTCAGGAGTGCCGCTACTTCTTCTGCTTTCGCTCATGGGGTCACCTTGAAATTTATGTTCTATATCATGACATTAAATGAGAAGAAGGTTCGCTTCTCTTTGATAATCAATTTTTGGTACAGTTCCATTAAAGGAAAATCCTAGGTTACTAGAGATCTATTTACATGATTCACGTGATCGTAGTTTACTTTTAAGCAAGACTGATTTAGTCAAGGAGATCTGAGTAATCCTTTTATGCTTCATTATTTTTGAGGTTCGTGTTATGATTAAAAATTTGATACACCTGCAATTCAAGTGTTAGGTTTTTTATTCATGTAAGTTCGTCTTTTTTCAGATTCTGTGATCTGATCTTTGAATATGCTAACCCTCTGAAGACTTGTACGAATGTTATGTAATAGAATTCCTAAATTATGCAAATAACATGAAGTATAATTAGAATTCTATTAATAATAATGAAGTACAAGTCGAGGAGGGTCCCTCCCTTCAAGATCTTTTGCTGAAAGATTCCCTCCCTTCTGGATTTTTGTTATTGTTCAAATCACAGAATCTTCTCTCTTTTTTAATTGGGAGTGTATATATCCTGGCTTCATGTCTGTTTGGATTTTAGCTGTTGTTTGACAGGAGTTATGTTTTGATTAATTGAATATGATCAATTGTAGTTTTTGTTTGATTGATTGGATATGATCAATTGTAGTTTTTGTTTGATTGATTATGATCAATTGTAGCTTTTGTTTGAATATGTTCAATTAGTCTTTGTTTGATTGAATGGATTTGATCTATTGTAGCTTTTGTTATGATCAATAATATGATATTTAGGTTTTTGGACAAATATTTACTGTTTTGGGGAGAGTTTTTCGTTTGTTGACACCTCTTCCTTCTTTGAAAAGATGGCTACGTGCTCCCGCGAACCCTATTTATAAGGTTCCTTTCCTCATTTGAAATTCTTTTCTTTGAATTTCCTTTGTGTGATCTCACTGCCTAGCACCTGGAAATATGAGTTTTTCTTCATCTCATTCGTTCTCCAAGTACTTTCCCAGTTGAAGCAGCAAACAGTAGGATTTAAATTTCTGAAGTTTACAAACAATTATGTGTTAGTTACTGTACCTTCTTTTATCAAAGACATGTACAGGTTGTACATGTACATGTACACTGTATGTTCTTTTGAAGGGCAATAATTCTAGATGTTTGTCAGTAAAATAACATACACACATGTACGATGTATGTATGTATCTGTCCAAAATCAGAGAGTTTATACATCAGGAGGCCTACATGTACATGAAGATTTGTTTTCTCTTTTCATATTCTTCTAAAAGAATTTTTACTAAAGGTTTGATTACCATGAAGGGCCTTCAGTGTCCAAGTTTCATTGACTAAGGACTTTTACTTTTAAAATTATATCAACAATTCAAAAACTTAACCCTAGGTTAATATAAGTTTTTGATGTTGACGCCGCCGCCGCCACCGGAAAAGCGGCGCCTATGTCTTGTTTTTTTTTTGCTACGCAGGCGAGACAAAAATAGCATTTTACTGCTATTTAGGTGTCATAAATTGTCACTAAAGTACTGATTTTTAGTGAAATCAGATGAGTTTTGAACAGTGGTGTTTGAAATGTTGAGAATCAATAAGAACAGTTTTTAATACAGCAGCAATTGCAGCCACAGTTTTCAAATTAAATAACCCATAAAAAGAAACCAGTTCAAAACAAGTACAGGTTGGGTAACGTCACCCTGTCATCAAATTACATGTAGGCCCAAATTAGAGTTCTATGCAGCTACATGTACAGTATTTGGGACCCACTGCATAAGTCAGACCAGGACAAACTAGACATTCACAACGAGGGACTATGACAGGGAATCAAGTGTTACAAAGATGCTGGAAAATCTAAAATGGGAAACTTTAAGTCTGCAGAACCAAAGCCAGACTACCTGCATTGTATAAGGAAACACATTACACATGGATTAACACCCAGCAAAACATATCAACTTATCTTCTCATTTGAAAATGGCGCTATGGTACGTACTTTATACTCTTTGCATTGCAGCTTTCTTGCATATTTATGCATCCACAACAACCACTGAACTGATATCTTTGAAACAATGATATTTCCACCTTTCAATTAACATCAAATACACTTTTGAAATTGATCATGTCTGGTGACGTGGAGCGTAATCCGGTACCTGGACATTCAAATTTGTTACGTCATACACTCAATTGTCTACTACTACATGCCTGTTCCCTTGGTAATAAACTGAATGACCTGAAAGTGAGAGTTACTTCCGATGAAATAGATGGATGAACTCTGATTCCTGCGATGGTGAAATGCAGTGGTTTCCATATTCATAACTCTGTTCCATTTGAATTGGACTGTAGTCGTGTGCCACAGTTGCTTCCTAGGGTTTTCCATCAATTTCACAAAGCACGATTGAATGTATTCCATGGAATCTATTTATTGATGAAGAGAGCATTGATAACACATGTGAACTTCACACTTGTGTTGCAGGCAGCAATCAAAGATGTATTTATCAAAGGAAATAGTTAGAATGTCCAGAAGACAGAGAAGAGCTTACAGAAGAGCTTACAGAAGAGCTTACAGAAGAGCTTATAGGAAAGCAAAGAAAGCAAATAATCACATACTGTACATGTAAAGAGGATTTCCATAACAATGAAACACCTTGCTCTATTGTGTACACTCCAAGACATTTAAATGCCATTACCAAATCATGCATGCCCAAGTCTTGCCAGTATCATTCTTTGAGTATTTAAATAGAGGAACAGCTGAAAAGTCTTTTATCTATTCACACATTGAAAAGTGATTGTTATAACTTTCACTGATTGTGCATATATTAAGATGCATGGTGGGAAATCAATTGTTCAGGCAATGATTATTTATCAGCTCATCATGTTTATGCATAAGTCAC
The DNA here is from genome assembly GCA_035222895.1 of Strongylocentrotus droebachiensis. Taxonomy (NCBI): domain Eukaryota; kingdom Metazoa; phylum Echinodermata; class Echinoidea; order Camarodonta; family Strongylocentrotidae; genus Strongylocentrotus; species Strongylocentrotus droebachiensis. The sequence goes on from JAVYIG010000447.1 coordinate 540,535, forward strand.
AAGAAATGTTGGTGAGGAGGGGATAAGTTGTACTAACTGTCCTAAATCTCTTTATCTGTTGGTAAGGTATATAGGGAGGAGACTGCACTTGTACTGGATGTGACGCCATGTTCACATGCAGGGCCAGATCATCAGTTGGGGGGAAATTGGGGTAAGTATATGCTGTATATCTGGTCCTGTTGTCACAGTTCCATGTTAGTAGTTTTCTGCTGGCATGGATCTCCCCTGGAGATTCCCCTGGTAATAATGGTGGCATTTTCGACTCGAAAACAGTTATTTATTTTTATTGGGTACATCATGAGAATGGAAGGACAGTCGGACAATCTGAAAATGTAATGTCTCCGGCTACTTCGTAACAGAGGCATAAAAACCAGCATCGTTTCGAACTGAAACTCAATAAAGAATCACGCCTAATCACGCCTAATCATGGAAAATGTTGTGTGTGGACAGGGGGAGTGTAACTAGTGTAACTAACTGGGCGGGAGATTCATGCCATCAGAAAACTACTAACATGGAACTGTGACAACAGGGCCAGATATATAGCATATACTTACCCCAATTTTAACCCCATTTTCCCCCCAACTGATGATCTGGCCCTGCATGTGAACATGGTGTCACATCCAGTGCAAGTGCAGTCTCCTCCCTATATACCTTACCAACAAATAAAGAGAGTTTTTAGGACGGTTAGTGCAACTTATCCCCTCCTCACCAACATTTCTTGACTTATGCATAAACATGATGAGCTGATGAATAATCATTCCCTGGTGGCATTTTTGGAATATGATAAATCAAAATATATTAAAGCTCACTAAATATTTTGAGCATTTCTCTCTTCGTTTAACCATTATTTCTGTGCATTTGTTAGATGTATTTTTTTTGAGACTTTGAGATGGTTTTTAGTAATGTAGCGAGTAAAACATGCTGATGCGTATTGACCTCTAGCGCGGTATTCTTGCCGAGAGGCAGCATGATTTGAATTTTCAAAGTATTCTTTTTAACATCGGTAAGTTGAAACAAGGGAAACGCTCTCGGCGGTCTCGCCTGCATTACGCAATTCGATATGATGAAACATTGAAGTTGGAACATTATTATAGGCAGGGTGGCCCATTAGCAGGCCCCAAAAAATGAAATCCTCTGAATATAATCAGCATTTTGAAGTGAATATTGATTAAGAATCATGAACAAATAACAAAAATAGATTCATTTTTTTTCATATTAAGTTGTGAAAACATAATCCAAGGCTACTGACCTAAAATGGAATTTGAACAAACACTTTTAAAAATATGCTAAAAATTCAAAATCTTGATGTTGATACCACAAAAAAGTCTAAGTTTGTTGACCTAAAATGACCTTTGACCTTAACTTAGTGACCTGAATTCTACTCACATGATTGGGGATACTTGATTACTATACGTATGGCCACTTCAAATTGGCTAAATCAGTAATGTCAATGTGATGTAGTGCCAGACTACTTTCCTATGTGTTCCAACATACACTGTTGGTCATAATGGTGGAATAATTATTTTTACCCCAATTTATGGACTAATTTTCACAATGATTTATTTCTAATAGATCTAAATAATAGTATACATTCTCAGATTCTATTGAATATTAATTTGTGAGTTTTTGTTTTACGTGCCTGCTAAAGCATGTGTGTGCTACTATGCTAATCAACTAGGGGACCTACGTCCTTAAGTCATAACAGACAGTAATGAGGATTAATACCTCACAAAAGGGCACTAATAGCGAGCTTTCGATTTGGGCACTCGACGTCGGCTACTACGAGGTACTGGAGCGTGGAGACGTTGCGCAGCTCACGTCTGTTCCCTTCGCGGCAGTGCTTTAGATTTTTCACGTCGGTGCTTCCGTCGGTCACGTGACCAATTTTTTTAGATCAGGTGATTAAACAGATAATAAATTCACAGTGAGCAAAAATCTGATACAAAGAATAACATGAGGATGACAGAAAAAGAAAGTTAAAATGATTAAAAAAAAATAGCATAAGAAAAGGTGATAGAAGAATAAACAAAGGATAACATAAGGAAAGATAGAAAGAGGAAGTGATATAATGATAAAACAAAGAATAACATAAGGAAAGACAGAAAGATAAAGTGATAGAATGATAAAGACAAAGAATTACATTGGAGGTGGTAGAAGGTAGAAACAAAGAATAACATAAGGAAAGATAGAAAGAGGAAGTGATATGATAAAACAAAGAATAACATAAGGAAAGACAGAAAGATAAAGTGGTAGATTGGTATTAACAAAGCATAACATAAGAGAAGGTGATAGAAGGAAGAAACAAAGAATAACATAAGGAAAGACAGAAAGATAAAGTGGTAGATTGGTATTAACAAAGCATAACATAAGAGAAGGTGATAGAAGGAAGAAACAAAGAATAACATAAGGAAAGACAGAAAGAGAAAGTGATAGAAGGAAGAAACAAAGAATACATAAGGAAATATAGAAAGAGAAAGTGATAGAATGGTAAAACAAAGAATAACATAAGAGAAGGTGATAAAAAGAAGAAACAAAGAATAACATAAGGAAAGATAGAAAGAGGAAGTGATAGAATGATACAAACAAAGAATAACATAAGAGAGGGTGATAGAAGGAAGAAACAAAGAATAACATAAGGAAAGATAGAAAGAGGAAGTGATAGAAGAAACAAAGAATAACATAAGGAAAGATAGAAAGAGGAAGTGATAGAATGATACAAACAAAGAATAACATAAGAGAAGGTGGTAGAAGGAAGAAACAAAGAATAACATAAGGAAAGACATTGTATTTTCCCCCGGTCTCCAACATGAAAAATTCCTCTGTAGGGCCATGCATTATGGTTCAAGGCATGCCCACATAGAGGATTTTTTAATGTTAGGAGTTAAGGCGCTTTATGATGATATATAAATGCATTCATAACTTAGCACCTTCTTACCTTCAGGTAGGCTTAATCTATCCTAATGATGTACATGAGCATCATACAAGGCAAATAGACGGTGGATGTTTACGAGTGCCTAGATTTCACACAGATTGCTATAAGTGTAGCCCAAATGTTTCCTCTATATTTGAATGGAATAATAGATAATACGATGAGAACGGCTTCTTCTGTCAATTCATTTGTGAATGGCTCAGCCGAACATATACTACGTGCATGTTCTGTAATATTAACATGATTTATTCACATAATTGCGACTTAATCAATATTTTCCTATTGGCATTACAGTTGAACTAGGTCAATAAAAAAATATTTCTTTTTCAAACGAGTATTCGTTCGTGCCACGTCTATCATTGCTGTATCATATCTTTCTAAATGTACTATGGAATTTTATTTTCACTGTTCTGTATAAACGTTATGCTTTTTGATGTAAATATGTTCTTGTTCATTCGGGGCCCCATGGAAGACCACTACTTATTGGTGAATGGGCTACCCTGACCAAAGATTATAAATAAATAAATATATCAATAAATACTGGTATGCTATCTACATGTATACTATATTTTGAGTAGTGCCCCAAGGGAGAAGGTACTTACGAGAAAAACAGAAATTAATGATATTTTTGTACACACAGCAAATGGGAGAGTTATCCAAGTCCTACATGTAGGTCACAATCCACTGACCGAAATACCAATTTGAGATTCGTATAGACTTTAATAGTGATGTCATACATGTATTTCATACATTCATAACTTCCTTACTATTGGTCTGATTCATTTCAAACTTTTGACACTCTGTTTCTATTATTTTTTTGCTTTCCTACAAATCTATTACAAGGGTTGGGTTGCCCTTAACTTCAAAAGTAGAGCAAGAAAATATTTAAAAACACTTACCGGTATGTTTGATATTTTCAGGAAGTATTTCCTAACTGTAACATCATTAATATTAATTCAAACATTATTTAAAGCAATGTTTGCTGCATTCAGCACGAATAAATACTAATATTTTCATGTATAAATTGTCCAAACTCGCACTTGAATGCAACACACACGCACGTAACGCTGTTTTGTTTGGCAACTCAACCAAAATGGCCATTGCAAGCTCGGTACAAACATTGCACTGTTTTTATTATTATTAAAGATAAACCCTAGTACTGGTAGTAAGAACGTATTGACAAACAAGACAAATGCGACTGCGTCTCCTATACGCCTCCGCCTTTATAAAACCAGTAATTTCAGAAATTGACCTCTGTGACCTATGACTTTTGACCTCATTACACCAAAAATCTATTCAGTTAAAGTTTGAAGTTCATATCTCAAGGGGTTCTTGAGATATCGCCATAATGAGGCCAATACCTGGAATTTCATAAGTTGACCTCTGTGACCCTTGACCCACATTCTCCAAAATCCAATCAGATTATCTTTCTATGGTGATACATACTATCCTCCAGTTTGAAGTTAATATCTCAAGTGGTTCTTGAGATATCGCGACAACGAGCCGAATACCTGGAATTTCATGAGTTGACCTTTGACCTACATACTCCAAAATCTAATCAGGTTGTCTTCCTATGGTGATACATGCTATCATTAAGTTTGAAGTTTAAATCTCAAATGGTTCTTGAGATATCGAGCTAACAAACTCAATACAAGGAATTTCATAAGTTGACCTCTGTGACCTGTGACCTTTGACCTACGTACTCCAAAATCTAATCAGATCGTCTTCCTATGGTGATAAATACTATTCCCGAGTCTTAAGTTTAAATCTTAAATGGTTCTTGAGATATTGTGATAACGGTCAAACGGGACGGACGTACGGACGTACGGACGGACAACCCGAAAACATGATGCCTCCGGCACCACCTTCGGTGGCGGAGGCATAAAAAACTGATAATTTATGGTCATAAAATGTTTGATGGATACTAAAATATAAATGTAATCAATAATTTGAACAAATTTAGTTTTACATTCACTTTTCATATCGTAACCCGCACCCGGACCCCTTCCCCCCACCCTCCCCACCGAAAAAGTTACAATATATAGAGTCTAATTTTTGCTAAAAGTGACCATTATTAAAACAACCAACAACAAAAATCTGTTTGACAGTATTTGTAGACTAGACACATAAATAAAACGGTGTCCTGGCTTATGATGATGATTTGAATATAATGCTCCGTTATAAAAATAAATAACTTAAATGAAAACGTGGGGAAATACTAAATGATACAGATTGATATATGATTGCCCAGTTATGCCATTACGGCGCGACTGTTCTACCGAGGCGTCTAAAATAATATGATAAAATATAATATGATCGTATGGCAAATAAAGGTAAATCTTGGGCAGACAACAATACAGAATTTGAACAAATTTCATTTTACAGCTAGCATTATAAGAAATGGTAAATTCTTTTTTCATATCCTATCCCCCCTTCCATCCCCCCCTTAACCCGGCCCCTCCCCCGCCGAAAGAAAGTTAAAATATATATACATGTATATGTGTCTAATTTTTGCCCAAAGTGACCAAACAACCAAACAAATTCTGATGGCCGTTTGACAGTATTCGTAGACTAGACATACATGTATAAATAAAAGGGCGTCCTTTATGATAAGGATTCGATTATAATGCTCCGTGATAAAAAACAACCGACAACATATAAATAAATGTAATAACATTAATGAAAAGGTTGGTAAATACTAAATGGTACCAACGGATAGGCCTTCCAAGTTGTGCCAATACAGCGCAAATGTTCTACCGAGGGTCCAAATTATATTTGGATATTATATAATAATATTATGATGATATGGCAAATGAAGGTAAATATTGGACAAAAAAAAAACCATGAATTTGAACAATTTTCATTCAATCAGCTAGCATTACATGAAATGATACATTTTTTTTTTTTTTTTTTTGGGGGGGGGGGGGGGGGGATAAGTGACTTTTATAACAAACTTGGTTTTTTCTGTGACACACAAATAAAACGGTGTCCTTTTTTATGAATTTTTGAATATAATGCTCCGTTATAAAAAGAATAAATAACATATAAATAAATGTGACAACATAATTAAAAACAGTGTAAATACTAAATGGTACGGATGAATATGTCTGCCCAGTTGTGCCATTACAGCGCAACTGTTCTACCAAGGGTCCAAATTATATTTGGATGATATTTGTAATAATATTATATGGCAAATGAAGGTAAATATTGGACAAACAAAAATCATGAATTTGAACAATTTTCATTCAACCAGCTAGCATTACATGAAATGATACGTTCACTTTTCATATCGTAACCCCCCCCCCCCCCCCCCCCCCCTGACCCCTTTCCCCCAGGCCCCAGCTCCCTCCCCCGCCAAAATAAAGTTTTAAAAATATATATGTGTCTAATTTTTGCTAAAAGAGTCCATATAATAACCAAAATATAATTCCGATCTATATAGCAGTACAAGAAATGATACATTCATTTTTGATCATATCCAATCCCATCCCCCCCCCCCTGAAAAATAAATGATAGTTTTTTTTGTAACAAACTTGTTTTTTCGAATGCTATTGGACAGTATTCTTAGACATGACTTACAGATAAAACGGTGTCCTTTATGATGATGATTTGAATATAATGTTCCGTAAACAAAATAATCAACAACATATAAATAAATGTAGCATAAACGAATATATACGTCAGTAAATGGTATGGATTGAAAGGTCTGCAAAGTTGTGCCATAAGAGGGCAACTGTTCTACCCAGGGTCCAAGTTATATTTGGATGATATAATGATGATATGGCAAATACGTCGCCGGACTGTCGATCACAAGGTCCGCGGTTCGAGTCCCGCAGCTGCACTAATGTCCTTTGGCAAGACATTGATCTACATTTGCCACACTCCACCCAGGTGAAGTAAATGGGTACCTGGTAGGAATTTATTCCTTGAAACGCAGCGCGCGTAACAGCTGCACTGCTAAAGCCAGGGTAATTATGCTGCATTATTGTAGAGCGCTTAGAGACTTCTGACAAAGTAAGTGTTAGGCGCTATATAAGCACTGTAATTATTATTATTATTCTTAGACACGACACACAAATGAAACTGTCCTTTATAATAGTGACTTTTTTACCAATAGAAATCAGAACCAAGGGGGAGTGAGATGTATAATTTATTATATAGCAGACCCAAAGGAAGCAGCAGCTTCCATCCCCAGAAGCGATTAGATACAAACCCTGAATTATGTACTGGCGTGGTCCGGTTTCCCGTCTTTTCGTATAATAATAATAATATGAAAGTGACCCCTCGACCCTTGCTGCACATACATAGTACACAATCTTTAGTATTGAGCAAACAAGGGCATTACGTCAGACTATAATTAGCGCGAACTTTTGACCCTTGCGCCGAACAGCACGTGTGTGATTTAGGGGGGATAGCGCGTAAAGGGAGGTGAATCTGGACTGTGTATGTATCGTCACGCATTGGTATAGCAGGGACTCCCAGTGTGTAGCCGGGAGGCGTTATTTTTTTCTGCGGCACAGATTGGGGCATGGTGCGTGTTGAGCCTATGGGAATTATGTTCTTTCCCTTCTGAATAGTGTCTGCACGTGAGACTAGTCATAAGATCCATCCCATTGATAGAAATTCAATTACAGTATCGTCCAAAACGTTTATCAAATAAGTAATGCAGCATGGCCAGCATGATGCTGCATGATATGTATTTGCAAGGTGTTACCTAGGGGGCAAAACCCCAATTTGGGGGGTTTTGAGACATGGCGTGTTGTAAAAGGTTGGATGGTCTCAACATGTTCCGGGGACCTCCCTGCACAATTTCTAGGTGGCCAACCTTTGCAATATGCTACTGGAAAAAAATGGCGGCCATTTTTCAAAATGGCCACCATGTATAACTACTGTTGTACGATTCTGGGGATTACTTTTTAACAGCACCTCATTTTATCATGCGTAAGATGTCATATGAAAGAAAATTAAATTTCCTACAAGATGATACCTCATTCAATAAGTTTCGGGAGGATTTGCATACCAATTTTGAGCCAAAAATATGAATTGCGCCAAAATACATATTTCTCCATATTTATTTGATTATGATGCTGACTGACTTGAAACTTGCTTAAAACTGTTCAGTACCCTGGTTGATATCATATCCAAATTTCAAGTCTATTACTTTTCTAACTAAAAAGTTATAGCGCTCTAAAGTTGACACTCTGTTATGAGCCAAAATGGCAAATTTAGTTGCTAAGGGCTATCTTCTCCTTAGCAATGGTAACAGTGGCTTGAAAAATAGAATATATCACAAGAAATTGCTATCACCAAGCAGATGACTACTTTGATAGGAAGTATGATGTCAAATGATGCATTTTTATCATAGTTTAATGATAAATATCGCTTAGTTCCCGTTGCTATGGTAATAATATGCCTAGCAATTTTGGGGTGGGGCAGTATGTTGTTAAGGACATGATGTGTGTTTAGAGATGATGCAGGCCATCTGTCAAGTAAAATTGAGTTCTGAATCCAGGTGATAGTCATGAATTTCAGTCTGAATCAACGAGACAATGGATATAATGTGCACCCTTTCCCCTTCTGTGACCCTTCCCCCTCTCCTAGAACAAAATTAGAGCAATTAGTGCGAAGCTATATTAATATAAAGTAAGTTGTTAACAAAACAGATTAGAAATAATCTTCACACAGCATCTGTAATCTCTTGGTAGACTATAGTGAAATTGTCTGTAAGTGGTTTAATCTTCTTGCCCCCCCCCCCCCCCCCCCCTCCCTCCATAATTTTCATCTCAAACCTTTGGCATAATTCAATAGCTACGAAGCTATTAATAAAAAAAAATTAAAAAAACAAAAGGCGATACTAGACGGTTTGGTTCAAAACTTGTACCTCTGTTATATTTGTTTTGCTAGACTGAAAGACATTGATGAAAGTCATTAGAACCCGCAATTCAAATGCCACTACCGTTTCTGTGACATGCCAATTCCCCTCCCCCATGACTCTGAGACGTATACACACTCTCAAAATTAATGAGAGCATCATTTATTTGAAATTACACATAATTTAAAAAATAGATGAAGAATCAAATGATACAGGGAAAAGTTTGACATTACCCGCTCTTCCCCTTTGAATTTTGAAATAAATCCAGACAAATATGTCATAAATCAAGATCTAATCTACAGTTTTGTGACAGAAACCGATTATCAAGACAGAATAAATATAAGACTTATATTCAAATAATTAATAGACAGGATTTACACTGTGAAACATTTATATGTACACACTTGGTAATGGGGTCATAACTTGCACCTCGCCCCTTCCGTGTGACATGCCCATCCACGCTCCCCTAGTTGAAAATAATATGTAGATAAACTGGATATTAGTGCCAAGTACAATATAATTTTGAAAAAATCAGTGTTACTGTTAATCAATTATGCCTGAATTGCTAAGGGCAAGCATAATTATGCCAACACCATATCCTTCCTGCTTCATTTCCCTCTTTCTCTAAAGTTTGACAAAAGTCGATTTCTATAAGTATTTATCTTTCTTTGTCACGATTGAGTGATTGATTTGTTGAGGGACAAGAAACCAGTTAAAGTCATTAGTGAAATAACATGATATTTGGATTCATAAGACAGACAGGGTCTAAACGATTTAAGAGATTTGTAATAATCAGGGGCTTATAAGGGGAAAGGGGCCAATGTGCAAGTTATGCAAACAAAAACAAGTTTTTAAAAATCAAATGAGGAAATAGCGAGGAAGCTTAGCAGAGATGTCATTTAGTTTCAATTAATTTGGTGAGGTTATAATTTCGTATGTAATGATAAAACATAATATATAAATCCTTTATTAATAACTCAAAGTCCTTGAGTATTCCTTTTGACTTGTTGAAATTGAACCTTTATGATCATAATGACGTTGCATTCAGTCAGCTTTTGGATGAGCTGGAAGCTCCTCTCATCTTTGACCTGCTATGATTGCTAGTTGAATCACTTCATGACAGGTACCAAGAAAATTGTTAAAGAACTTGGTGTAGATATGACAGATTAATACCGGACGACTATACACTTAAACGGGAGTTCCAGAATATTTCAGTCCTAGATCAGAGACGTGGTTCAAGATTTATATGTGAATATGCACCAATTGCATCCACAGCACCAATGATGCCCTGAAGTAGCTGGAGTGCCTTATGGAGGAGATAATATCAAACTCCACACACTCTTACCTTGTGCAAACACATTGTGACAAATCAAAGAGGGAAATCAATGAGAAAATTTCAACTGGGATATCCCTCACAACTGCCTACGACAAGCTGCTGAATGGCCCATTACCACAATTAAGTGAAAGTGGAACCATGGAAGAGAAATTGTAGACCAGGTAGCAGCAGAGAATGCTTTCATCTAGTATCTGCAATTGATGGCTTTTATTTAAAGAAGAAAAAAGAGGGGTGGGGTACAAATTCTAAACCCAAACCATCTAGTATCTCCCAATTAAGTATTACGCTTAAAGGTAAAGACCAGTATTGGCAACGCCCCAATTTCAAAAAATGAAATGGAAGCTCTCATTACCAATCATGTGAAAGAATATGTTTTGACTAATACATGATGATAAAAAATTTGCCGGGAAACCGCCTACTAATTCATATATTTGGTAAATTTATTTTTCTCATGGTCTGGTGAGAGAGATAGGGTAGTCCCATATACATCTTTCTGTGTATAGTGCTTGTAACTTTACGAAGAATGGGCCAAATTTCTTATCATTTTGATGATTCCAGAACCTTGCAGATGCTAGATGCTAGATGATCAACCTTTTCTGATCGATTCCACAACGTTTCTTTCACAATGCAATCGCATGACCATTACTGGTCTTTACCTTTAAATCACATCTATATTTTGAATTCTGGGCCCGTCTTAGTTGTGATATATCCAACTAAAGAGCCTCATCCTCCTTGTCCAAACCAACGTTATCTTGAATATCTTGAAATCAATTCACAACTCTGTATGAACAGTGGCGCCTAGATGTAATTGCGCCCCCTATAATTGCCCAAACTTATCTACGTAACTGCACAAGCAAGTGAGTGAGGCGACCAGATTAGGTCTATGTATAGTTTCGTATTTTAATCATAGAAAAGTGGTTTTCTATTCATTACTACTTAAATGGTGAACAAAATTAACGAATACATTGGTCAAGGAATATAGCAAGGTATCCCAAAGATAAGATTTGTTCAAGAGTTGAAGTTTTCTTCAAAGGTTGGAAGATGATTTTCTTTTGAGAAAATTGAATCACATTGTAAAAATTCAGTTATTAAGGGTGCAATATCTCACAAGAAGCTGGTGAAACTTATAAGAGGCGGCAAAGCATGCAAGGGGAATTACATTTCTGTGTCGAATTTGGAGCTATTTTAAAACTAGATGGAATTCGACTGCGCGCAGTCGAAAAATGATGCCTCCGTCATAGAGCAATTTTACAAACCAAAACAGAAGAATTTTTTCGATTTCAAGTTCAATTGTAATCCATTACAAGTTCTCAGAATACATGATTACAAGCAATTTCTCATATACATATATGACTCTTTGATCTTTGACCTCATGACCCTAAAATCTACTCAGTTCATTGGCTCTGCAAGATGCCCTGAGTTAAATAGTAATCCATCTGTCAGTTCTAATGAGAATGCGTTTACAAGCTATTTTTGCATACATTATGAGCCCATGACCTTTGACCTTATAAACCAAGAATCTACTCAGTTCATTGGCTCTGCAAGTAACATACATGGCCTAATTTTGGCAGGAATCCATCAATCGGTTCTTGAGAACGCGATCACGAGCTCTTTTTGCATATATAATGAGCCCTGTGACCTTTGACCTTTGACCTTGTGACCCCAAAAATCTAATCAGTTCATCGGCTCTACAAGATACATACATGACCAAAGTTTGGCAGGAATCCATCAATCGGTTCTTCAGATAAGGCGATCACGAGCTGTTTTTGCATACATAATGAGCCTTGTGACCTTTGACCTCGTGACCCCAAAATCTAATCAGTTCATCGGCTCTGCAAGATACATACATGACCAAAGTTTGGCAGGAATCCATCAATCGGTTCTTCAGATAACGCGATCACGAGAACGGGACGTACGTACGTACGTACAGACGTACGGACGGACAACCCAAAAACATAATGCCTCCGGCTACTTCGTAACGGAGGCATAAAAATGCTAATTATAAACTATATCTATATTTGTGTGCAAAATTAGGAGATCCTGTGCAACCTACTAGTGCGAGCCGCGACCTAGCTTTAACAAAATTATATTACTAATGCATTTAGCCTCGCATCGTGAGGCGCATTTATTCAATAGAATCAAAAGTTGTCTTCTTTTCTCCCCTTTTCTTTTTCTCTTTTACGTTTTGTGTCACTCCTTTTTGTGCTCTCTTTTAAATGATCGTGCCCCTACCCCCATAGAGATGCACTGCGTACCAAACAGAAATCTATAGGTTTGTAATTGGTTGGAAGGCTTTTGATCAAACTGGATAAATCATAACTCTTTATGATGATAATTTACTGGACTCATGTATTTTCACTAATGACGTATATTGGTTTCTTGCAGAAGGCAATATTTGTAAAATCTAATTTGGGCCAAAGTCTATAAGGAGAGTGTAGGGACTCCGAGACACACAAAAAGAGTTGGGCATTGGCATTTATAATCCTTTTTAAATATTTAAATAATTTGACAAGACTCCTTTTGCCTTGTGGTTTGATTAGCAATGGCGCTTGTAAAATGGCGACTGGCTGGAATGCTCCCCAGGGAGTGGAGAATGTGCATACCTTGTGTGCGGGTAAGCCTGAATCTGATGACCGGGGTAATAATATGTTCCGCGCCTAGAAACAAAGTATTAGGCGCATTATAAATGTGAGCTATTATTATTATTATTATTGTGATGTAATTCCAAATTGCAAACATTTAAAAAGTACACCTAATGGTAAATAAGTCATTTTCGTCATCAAAATACACCAGATAAGATGCATTCCAGCAAGTAGCCTCATACTCGTAAATGTAGTTATTCTAGCCCATTGCTGCCTGGATAAGAGGTGACGATTGCCAAAATGGGTAGGGGAGCTTTACCCCTCTGCCCCACTCCTACTCATCATTTGATTTGATTCCTTAAGAATCTATTTTTTAGAGAATGATACCAGTCTATCATTTTGAATCCATGTCTTTAATCATCTTACACTTAGCAGGTTAATGTGGGCAGGGGGGGGGGGGGGGTAGGAAGACCTTGACAAACTTCCCATGCAATTTTAACCATTAGATTTTAAATGCATTGTGGAGATTTCTTGGAGAGAAAAAAAATGGACCAATTTTTCGATTGCAATGTACTTTATGCATACAGCTTTGGACAAATTGCTCTAATTTTGTTCTAGAAGAGAAAGAGGGTCACAAAAGGGGGAGAGGGTTCACATTCTGAACCCCTCCATCCATTGTCTTCATGATTCAGACTAAAATTCATGACTATCACCTGGATCCAGAACTCATTTTTACTTGACAGATAGCCTGCGTCATATTTCTGAACACCCAACATGTCCTCAACAACATACTGCCCCACCCCAAAATTACTTTTAATGGGGGGGGGGGGGGGGGGCATTTCAGTAGAGGGAGGGGGTACGATGAAAATTCTGAACTACTCCCGTTTAAGATGGCAAGTTATGTCTGTCACTTGGATCAGGTCTGATTTTACGTATTATTTGACAAATATCCTAATTTGACTCTGAAAACACATTCTATATCGGTTGCTAGGCATATTATTACCATAGCAACAGGAACTAAGCGATATGTATCATTAAAATATGATGAAAATGCATCATTTGACATCATACTTCCTATCAAAGTAGTCATCTGCTTGGTGATAGCAATTTCTCGTGATATATTCTATTTTTCAAGCCACTATGTTACTGTTGCTAAGGAGAAGATAGCCCTTAGCAACCAAATTTGCCATTTTGGCTCATAACAAAGTGTCAACTTTAGAGCGCTATAACTTTTTAGTTAGAAAAGTAATAGACTTGAAATTTGGATATGATATCAATTAGGGTACTGAACAGTTTTTAAGCAAGTTTCGAGTCAGTTAGCATCATAATCAAATAAATATGGAGAAATATGTATTTCGGCGCAATTCATATTTTTGAAAAAAAATGGTTAAAAAAAAAATCACATTTTTGGCTCAAAATTGGTATGCAAATCCTCCCGAAACTTATTGAATGAGGTATCATCTTGTAGGAAATTTAATTTTCTTTCATATGACATCTTACGCATGATAAAATGAAGTGCTGTTAAAAAGCAATCCCCAGAATTGTACAACAGTAGTTATACATGGCGGCCATTGTGAAAAATGGCGGCCATTGTGAAAAATGGCCGCCATTTTTTCCAGTAGCATATTGCAAAGGTTGTCCACCTAGAAATTGTGCAGGGAGGTCCCCTAAACACGTCGATACCCAACAACCTTTTACAACATTCCATGTCTCAAGAACCTGCTTGGTATGTTGTAGAAATGGTACACTATACTCTTGCATTACAGCCTTACAGGCATTACAGCCTTACAGGCATTAAATATTTTGTAATACATACACACAACCCAAGCAATTAAAAAAGCATTGTGATATTGAAATACTGGTACACTGTTTAACATGTACTGTGTGTGCATGCCTGCATAGTATGTATTGCTACAGTCATTGATACGTCATTGCAAGCACACTGCAACTATTAGTCTGTAAATCAAGACCCTTTAAAAAAAAAAAAGCCCCAATCTGTGCCGCAGAAGAAAATAACGCCCCCCCATGGAACAGCTAGATCGCTGTATATATTTCATGTATGTGCAGGGTGTTATAACTCATTGGTGTGGCTGTTTTTTATGCGTTGGAGTATGTTGATAAAATTTAAAAAATGAGTTTAGGTCTATGCATTGATTCATTGAAACACGAGAGAAAACTCCTATTCAAAATAAAAGGATGGTACGATTCACAAATAAAGTTTTGAGATTGAAGAGCAGTGTTTAAAAAAAGGAGGCAATTCAATTATTTTTCTGATCATCAACCCCCTCCACCCCCAACAAAATCCCCTCTCTCTTTCTCTCCCACATCGTTTTGAGTGTACATTTGTTTCCATAACTATAAAGAGCATTTGGAGATTTAGAAAACTATGTGGGCCTGTAACCCAATATGAATACTAGTTCACTGCATGTGCAGTGCGGTAGCTGAAGAAATACGGTCACAACAACTGATTGTGATGCTGAAGTTTTCAGTAGAGCGTTTTCTGTGTGTGGGTTGGCTTTTCGGGTCGAATGAATCGCCAACCGAGAATCGCCAATCGAGTTGCTGCCGAAAGATGGAGCTAAACAGACATAATCAGTAATTTTGAATTCGGTTTGTACCAACCCCGACCGTTGAAGAAATCAATATTTATTTTGCTTTTTTCTCTGCAATTACACAATTTCATTCAAATTCCTTTAGCTAGAGTAATTTATTTGTACTGCTTAACAATTGGTGTGAATTTGAATAGAAACTGTTTCAATGTTTTTTTCACCATTACCAGAACTGGAGTTTATCTGTAACTTGCCATTTTTTATTTTTCTATGTCAAAATGCTGTTCATTCAAATCAGGTTCTGAACGTTCTAAAACTCATTTTAAAAGGTGCTGTATTTTAAAGCAAACATTTCTTGCAAACATTGAGTGTACATATGTTAAAAAAGATGATATTCAACTAGTTTTTTACCATATTAATGTTTTTTATTGACCAAAAAAAAAAATGTACCGTAAATCTCTGTGTACCACTTACAATGCAGAAATGTCCTCATGCTGATATTTCCATATTAGGACCTACATGGGTGTATACTTTATTTACAAGTACAGTGTAGGTAGTTTTTTTTATTGAAGTAGTGATCAACATTTAAGGGCAATTGACTGAAGTGCGGTATATGCAACACACACAGAAACAAACGTACTAACATAGTTTTTGAGAAGAAAAAAAAATATTTCTGGGAAAAACATAATGGTTGGCAGCTCTATCGGTGCATTCAAGGAATAAATTTGGCCAGGTACACCTTGGTGGAGTGTGGCAAATGTAGATAAATGTCTTGCTAAAGAAGCTTAGAGCTGCGGCAGGTATTTGAACCCTGTACCTTGTGGTGCACAGTCTGGAGACTTATCCACTAGACCACAACATCTCTACAAAATGTATAACTTTTAAAAGCACCCAGTCACAAACCCTGCATCATGCATGAAATCAAGTGGCCTTGGACCAATCACTCTGACAGGGTAAGAAACTCAACACTATCCTGTTTACTGTCATTAGAGATACTCGCCAAAGCACCGCATTTGACGACCTTTTACTTTGTGAGAGCGATATACAAAAGAAGTTGGTGAATGTGATCCTAAACAGAATGTACACAAATGAATGTGTAAGAGTTTGATATTATAGTGTATTTTGAATGGTTGTTTTTTATAGGGTGTAAATCCATTCTTATTTTTATGTGATTTGATGCAGTCTATTCCCCCCCCCCCCCCCCCCAACAAAAAGGATAAAAACAGTGAAAATATATCAGTTATTACGTATTTGTTTTGCATTTTCATGTTTTTTTAAATTGAAATTTACCTAAAAGAAAAATGATTTTAATGAGCCAATCTGTTTGAAGGTGGTAACACTACATTTACAAATACATGTTAATAGAACACAAAAATGTTCTACCGGTACCCCCCTAAAGAACCACTCATAATTTTAAAACTCTTAAAGGTACTATGTCCCATTTGCAGCCAACATCCAATTATGTACAACTTTGCAGGAATTATGAACATGTCATGTATGTCCTATCTGTGAAATTTAAACGTTAGCAGTGTACTAATATTCAAATTATGCAAGGAAACCTGTTTTACCTTCTAGATTTCACTGTCAGACACTATTTAGTGATTGACCGACTTCTTTTTTTCTATGGTAAAAACATACATGAAATGAGCTGTAAAGGGTACATGAGCATTTGTCTACATCAATAACCCAACTCTTGTAATGGCCAAAATTTAACTGATTGAATCTTTGCGCAGCATAAAACATGGCCATTCGGTACGAGGGATTGAAAATCACACTATTACTTAAGTGATTGCAAAAATGTAATGCAATTACCTAAGTGATGGCGTAAATATTCATAAATGAATGATACACGCCAATAAAACAGCAATCACTGAAGGGAAGTTCTTAATAAGTATTATCTTTCAAATGCCGTTGAAATTTAACCATTTCATTTGGTTTGGCCTGCAAATGTGGCATAGTACCTTTAAATGTATCAAGATGTCAACTTACCACAATATTGGTGCAGTTGTTATGTACATATTGTGTGCAAATCAGAGATATTCATCACTGTATGGCCCGATTCAAAAGTCACAAGACATTGTGTGTGCCCGACTGCCTGTACATTGTTGTGTAACAGCACATGACTGAATGCATTGATTGTGGTTTATGAAATAATACTGTTTGATATTCAATTATAAGTATCATATTTTGTTTCGACTAAAGAATGGAACTCACAACAGTTTCGTTTTAAAAAGGGCATATTCCAAGGGGATCCGTTATCGCCGATAATTTTTCTCCTTAGCTTCAATCCAGTAATTGAAGTTCTGTCGGAAAACAGCCGATTTGGATACGAGCTAGATGGCCAAAAGCTCATCACTGCACCATTTGCAGATGATCTTATGTTTAATAACAGGTAATAAGAGAACCCATCAACGACTCATGAATACAATCTCTAGTCGAACTTCATCGCTTGGCTTAAAATTGAAACAGAGAAAGTGTAGAACCCTTTCAATAATGGAGGTTCACCAACTGACTTGAAATTTCACTTAGGGGTCATTCCATGTCAAATCACCCAAAAAATCTGAAAATCTTAACCCGACCATTTTTGATTTTGATGAAACTTAGTGTACTTGTTGAGTGTGATCTCACAGCACCAAATCCCAAATTTTAGGTCAATCGGGTGAGGGGTTTGGGAGATACGGCCCACCAAATTTTGAGATTTTTTCAAAAATGGGGGTGGCGGGCCTACCTTTGAACCCTTATATTTCGGGACCTAATGGGTCAATCTTCACAACATTGGTATTGTTGGAAAGGGTATTCAATAAGAATTCCAAATCTGCGACCATTTTGAAAATTCATACATGTTGGGGTACTTTGACCTCTTGACCTAAGATTTGACCTTGAAATTGACCTTGTGGATCACGTGACCTTGACAATATTTTTCATGAAATGTTCACTTAAACATATAAAAGTTTCAGAGATATAATATTTTTTGTTTAGGAGCAATAAGGATTGAAAGTATCCATACTTACAGATATTCACAATAAACCCTATTATAATGTATACAATACATGCAATATGTACATCTTCCACATGCTTTTTTGTTCTAGTCATATCCATTCTAAATGTCAGCAGTACTTGAATAGAAATAAAATGACAAGTTCATATAGGCCTAAAGCAGGCCTTCTCAACTAGTTTATTAGAAGCGCCAAAACAAAAAAAATATTGAGGTTGAAGTGCCAACCTGTATGTTTGGTGACTGTGTTGCGAGGGGGCGTAGCGACCGAGCCGATACCGGGTGGGGTCCAGGAGGTAAAGTCCCCGGAAGCTAGTGTATTTTAAGGCTTTTTTAAGACCCAGATGTAGCATTTTTAACACCTTTTTGTTCCATTAAACATCAATCGTAATTTCATATTGATGTGAAATAATTAGTACAATTCCTGGCTAAAATCTACACTGGAAGTTAATTTATATGTAGTTATTTTGGTGCAATAAACACAGAAAATGTCAAACTCAAGTGAAAATCAAACACACAAAATGGCTTGCTTACAACTTCGACTGCGACTTTTTGATTTTGCCGATTTTTATAATTTAAAAATATAATTTTGTCTTTCTTTAATTTTTATTTTTTATTAATTTTTTGGAACAGCCGCGCGCCACTCCGACTGACCCCAAGCGCCACAAGTGGCGCGCGCGCCGCCAGTTGAGAAGGCCTGGCCTAAAGGGTTAACACGATGAATGGCTTGAGGCCTCTGAGTCGGATCTAGGATAATTACCCCCCTGGAAAATTAACCCCCAGGAAATGTTTCCCCCCCCCCCCCCCCCGAGGACAATTACCCCCGAGGACTATCACACCCTAAGACAATTAACCCCCAAAAATTACCTCCTAGGACAATCTGTCCCCCCCCCCAGGACAATTACCCCCGGATAATTACCCCCCCCCCCCCCTGGAAAATTACCCCTCAAAGATAATTACCTCCCCCAAAAAAAATCTGCTTTGATTAAAACCAACTTATTATCAGGATGGACTTCCCCTTTAACGAATAGGGGGGGGGGGGTAATTGTCCTAGGGTGTTATTGTCCGGGGGGTAATTGTCCTTGGGGGACAGATTGTCCTAGGAGGTAATTGTCCTCTGGGTGTGATAGTCCTCGGGGGGTAATTGTCCTCAGCGGGGGGGGGGGGGGGGACATTTCCGGGGGGATAATTTTCCAGGGGGGTAATTATCCTAGAACCGACTCAGAGGCCTAAAGCCATACATCGTGTTAATCCTTTAGGCCTATATGAACTTCTCATTTTATTTCTATTCAAGTACTGCTGACATTTAGAATGGATATGCCTATAACAAAAAAGCATGTGGAAGATGTATGTTGTACTGTGCATATTGCATGTATTGTATACATTATAATAGGGTTTATTGTGAATATCTGTAAGTATGGATACTTTCAATCCTTATTGCTCCTAAACAAAAAATATTATATCTCTGAAACTTTTATATGTTTAAGTGAACATGTCAGAGATTACATTTCATGAGAAATATTGTCAAGGTCACGCGATCCACAAGGTCAATTTCAAGGTCAAATCTTAGGTCAAGAGGTCAAAGTACCCCAACATGTATGAATTTTCAAAATGGTCGCAGATTTGGAATTCTTATTGAATATCCTTTCCAACAATACCAATTTTGTGAAGATTGACCCATTAGGTCCCGAAATATAAGGGTTCAAAGGTAGGCCCGCCACCCCCATTTTTGAAAAAATCTCAAAATTTGGTGGGCCGTATCTCCCAAACCCCTCACCCGATTGACCTAAAATTTGGGATTTGGTGCTGTGAGATCACACTCAACAAGTACACTAAGTTTCATCAAAATCAAAAATGGTCGGGTTAAAACCATTGGGTGATTTGACATGGAATGACCCTTAGATAATATCGAACTTGAAACCCTCAAAACGGAAGAGTTCAAATTTCTAGGTTCACTTGTATCGTATGACAACTCATCAGATGATAAATATCAGTATGTAAAATCAATGATTGAAGTCGGTGTTATGTTGATAAAGCTCTGGCAGGGAATAATTTTCAGCAAAAAAATTGCATAGCAAAACTGCTAAACAAAATAATTTTTGCATAGCAGTTGGATAAATTTGTATCGCAATTTTTTTCTCATATAGCAAAGCGCACATTTTCAGCCCACTACAATGAGATCAAGGTACATTTAAACAGGGTGGGTGTACTCACATTTCTAGTCCTCAAATGGATATGGCCGCTTGCTGCAGTGACAGTAAACAAACAACTCCCAGGTACGAGGCATCGCGCACATGCAATGCATGTAATTAGATCCCACGTGCATTGTCATTGCATTGTGCAATGATCGCGCGAACCATGCCTCAAAACAACAATCGCGGTTAGAAGGTGATCGTAGCACGCCATGTGCTTGTGCGACAATGGGTGTATGTGTATAAGCTTCACGGTTAGAGATTGACTGCAGTATACTTCACGCACAGTAGTTACGCTGTGTTTACATGAATCGCAATTGCTGCGATGCAAATGGAAACACACATGTGGCTCATCACACCTCCGTACAAGTGCGAGTGAGTAGCCAGTTTCGCGATCGCCGGCCCTGTATTCTGATTACAGGGCCGGCGATCGCGAAACGGGTTACTCACTCGCACTTGTGCCTAGTAATTCAGATTACAGGGTTGGCGATCGCGAAACGGGCTACTTACTCGCACTTGTACAGAGGTGTGATGAGCCCGCCCTTAAACATGTATGTTTGCATTTGCATCGCAGCAATTGCGATTCATAAAAAAAGATGTGTAGCAAATGGCTGAAAATGCGTCGCAAATTGCGATGCGATACCGGGGAAATTATTCCCTGTCTGGTACGTAATGAATTCAGACTGAAAGTATTTGCTGACTATTTTCTGCCATCACTGAGATTCCACCTCAAATGAGCTCACTGATACTCATCTAAAACTACTAGATGCTTTATGCAATAGATACTTGAAAAAATGGTCTGGCCTTGCCAGACCGGCCACGTTGGCCTTCCTTCATGCCAGAATATACTATGAAGCTGACACAATAAACTACACAAAAATAAGAGCAACTGGTGATGCTAAGATTAATCATTGCTTAGATGTTGCCCTTCAAAGAGAATCTCAGTGGACCAGAAAAAAGTCAACAGTGGTGAATAGTCATAATGTTTTTCAATCGCTTCAAGACCCTAATGCCACTCTTCCAAAATTGAAGAAACAGGTTAAAGACTCTCTAATAAAAAAAAGGTCACAAGAATGGCTGAATCATATCCAGTCACTTTCAGTCCAAGGCAAGTTTTTTTAACTTGCAAACTTGGAATCAAAATCAGTAGAATGGAAAAGCCTGATATACAACCTACCCAACAAAGTTGCAAAATTTCTCATGAATTCGCTTTCAGATACACTTAATACGAATGCAAACCTTACTAGATGGGGTAAAAGGGCATCAGCAAACTGTAAAAAATGTGAAAATAGAGAAACAGTACACCATGTATTGAACGCATGCCCTGTGTCACTTGACGAGGGACGCTATACTTGGCACCATGACAACATACTTTGTATCTTGCCGAAATTATTCAAGAAGGCATCGCCTCTCTTAGCGACACTATTATGTACACACACCTGAAAGTAGAGCGATGGACAAAAGAAGGCATTTCCACAATTCCACTAGAGTGTACCCAAACCAACCTCATCCCAGACATTTGTGTTTTTTGGAAGAACTTAAAGAAAATCCTCATACTTGAATTGTCAGTTCCCTTTGAAATGAATGTAGTTAAGGCACATGAATATATAAATCGAACAAATATGCCCCGTTAGTTGCCGATATACAGGCTAATGGATATTCTGTGGTGTATCTTCCTTTGGAAATCGGCTCTAGAGGTCATATTTCGCCAGACAACGTGACGAGGCTAAAGCAGCTGTTGAAAGAAATTGGAAAACCTCTATCCAAACTATCTATTGTTTCTTCGTTTGTCATCTACTACTCAAAGAATGCAAATAAATGGGAAACCAAAATTCCCCTTCGCATTTCAAGTATGTAATTACTCACACACACAAATTGGTTAATACACCTTGTAACCAGTCTTATATTTTCTTTCTACTGCTCGCCTCTTTTCATTGCCTGGCACTGATAGAATCCTCTTTGTATTAAATATTAACTCAAATCAAACTCTTATAATACTCATTATGTATGCTTCGTATTTATTAAGTTGATATATTAAATGAAATGTCATTATTTAGCTCCTCTTATTTCATCTATAGCTAGGAATATCCATAACTCCTCAGCTTTCACTATGTTGTAAAATTAGTTAATTTTTGTTGATGTTATATAACATTATATACCTCACTTAAGTAATCCAGCAATCTGATTGGTCGAAATTGCATTCATAAACTTTAACTGTTCCCGAAAATTCGCAGTAACCATGGTTAAAACAGACCTATTTTTCCAATAACCATGGTTATTGGGAAAATAGGTCAGTCTCCATGGTTACCCCATAGGTTTACATATTAAAAAATGGTTTGAGCGATCGAGGATACCGTACGTGTGCGAAAAATTGGTCAGTATTTTCATACAAGACAAGACAATTCCAAACAAGACAAAAATGGCTCAAGAATCTCTCCCAAGATTTCAACTTATCAAATGCAAGACTCGCTGACAGCAAGAACAACAAAAAGGGTACGTGAAATTATCCATAAACATGTTCGTTTAGTTGCTGAAAAAGCATAGACGTATAGACTCTAGACGAAAATAGATCTAGTTGTCAGCGCACCCGATGTTGTGTGTTAAAATTATTCCCATAGAGATTGTACGCAATGCATTCACTATGCAGTCTACGTGCATTCCGCGACCATGCAAAAAAGGTCAAGTTTTTTTTTCAATTCGAGATTCAAACCTTTATAATCTGTTGTGATCCTGAAGGTGATACTCAAAAAGTGAGGTGTCATATGAAAGCGCAGGTTCTTCTCCATATTCCCCACAGGGCCAGCCCACCCCCAAAATTGTAAAAATATCTTGCTTAGACTAGAATCTAGATCTAGTCTACTCTCAAAGATACACTCATGAAAACAACCGTGCAGATAAGGTGGTGTCATTAGTCGACTCTTTTGTTTTCGGCATATAAAAGTATTAATGACTGCTTTAATATTCGAGAAATAGTTGTTTTTATACGCTCTCGGGAAGGTTACAATTGGGCTATTGCCCTCTGCACGCCTCGGTCAATAGCACAATTCTAACCTTCCCTAGAGCGTATAAAAACAACTATTTCTCTCAAAGCAGTCATTAATACTATATTATTCACTGTATATCTACATGTATGTACTTTTAATGCCCTGCATTTTCCAATAAAATGGAATTGTCCTGGGCTATTGTATCTTCTCCTTTGTTGTGCAAGTTTAAACAATAAAGTGATGTTTAAAAAAAATTCCATCCATTTTTATTTTTGAATGGCAAATGTGTTTAAATGCATTATTTGCAATTGTAAAACAGTCATGGCCTCTTTGACATTATTACTGACATGTAATGATATGTAATGTCAAAGAGGCCATGAAAGAGCTAGATTTGTCCATCTAGGCCTAGGCCCTCTCAGCTCCCCGTACGGTTCCTGAGCTACCACTGTCAGAATTCTATTGACAATTGTGCGCGTGGCGCTACGATCGGCAGCGCATATGCAATCTCTAAATCGCGGCTGGAATGGCATGCAATATCTGTTGCCATGCAAGAGCCATCCTCTTTCAGCTACTACTTTGAGTTTTCATATTTCATTTAGAGATTTCAAACAACTTATTTAAAAAGTGGAAAACCTTTAGAATGATCTGCAATCAGAACGAATGATACTTGGAATTTTTTCGTCCCGAGGCGCGCAAAACCCTAAAAGTTTTAAATATCAAAGGATTTCCTTACTCAAATTATAATATAAAAGATTATGCTGTGGCAATTATTCGTATCGTATAGCAGCACAAAACTGATGTGCATTGTTTTTTATGTGTTCCCATTCACACACTTATATAATGCTCCATTAAATTGGGGTTGTGAAAGGGGCATAAGGCAGTAACTTTGACTGGTTTACCTTTGACAGAGCCCTGAGGATAGCCAAATTGAGTAGCTAGGGGAAATGGTCTCGTCTTGGCCTCTTCTTTCCACTTCAGGTATGCATCTTCTGCCTCTTCTTTCCTCCTCCTCTCGGCTTCTGCTTCAGCTCTTTGTTCTTCCTTCTTTTTCTCCTTCATCTCTTTTGCAGCCTTCTTCTTGCTCCTCCTTCTCCATGGTTCTCCTTCAAAGTAAAGGGAAGATGAAAGGTGATTTCTTATTCTGGCAATTGCAGAAAACAGAATCTCACAGATTTAAACAAAACTATTTTAAAGACTACAAAGAATGATAATACAATCACAAGGATTCATTTTAAGTGACATCTTTCAATGGGAAATGACAAAGGTTGGTCTCTTGTTTCGATTAAATTTTGATTAAAAATGAGAAAGATATTAATTTTTGAGGTTGCAAAACAAATTGGCAACACTATGCCATATTTTGCATTTATTTTCAAGCTCTCCTGCTATTTGCCCTGTACTTAAAAAGTCTATACTTTCCGTTAAAGCCCCACTGCACCACTCATAGCTACTTACACCCTCTATATACATGTAAAAACAATGCCTAAGCAGTAATAATAATAATAATAAACGTTATTTGTATAGCGCATATCACTAACACCATGAAAGTCCCTATGCGCAGTGACAGTTGTTTCCTTTTTTCTATGTCAATTTAGAGCTGATAACCACCTGTCAGTGACCACGCAGGGAGGTCTAATCCCTCTTGGCCAAACTAGTGCAGATAGGCTTAAAGAAAATTTGCAATGATACGTTCACCCTAAATATAATTTTTTCAAAGATGTTTTTATACAACTCCTGTATGAATCATCTTTTCCCTAACCAATCAGTAAGAAAACAAAAGTTTATAAAATTGGAGAGGAGCTTGCAAGATATGTCACAGTGTTGCCAATTTGTGTTTCAATGATGACTAACTTTGAAAATTCATAACTTTATTATTTCTAGTTGGTTTTTGCTCAAACTTTCACTGACCTGTTTCTCTCATTTTTCTGCTTTTATTTAAAGAAACTTAATATCAGGGTGGACTTCCCCTTTAACACTCACCTTTGGTTTCTCCTGGACTCTCCTCTTCTGCTTCAAGTTGTTCTTTGTCTTCTCTAGCCTCCAGTTGGCTTTTCTCGATTCCTGCTCCTTAGTTGTTCTTTCCTCAATCCACATGTTGACCTTGGCCTCAATGACCTTAGCTTTCTCTACCTTCATCTTCTTCTCTTCTGCAATCTTCAGCTGTTTCTCCCTCTGCAGCTTGGCCTATACTCGATAAAGAGAGAGAAAAAAGAGAAGAGAGTGAGTGAGAGTGAGAAAGGGGGAGGAAGGAGAGGGAGAGGGAGAGAGAGAGAGGAGGAAGAGTGAGAGAGAGGGGGAAGGGGAGGAGAGGCTGGAGAGAGAGAGAGAGAGAGAAAGAGAGAGAGAGAGAGAAAGAGAGAGAGAGGGAGAGTGAGAGAGAAGGGAGAGAGAGGGAGGGGGAGGAGGGGGAGGAGAGGCTGGAGAGAGAGAGAGAGAGAGAAAGAGAGAGAGAGAGAGAAAGAGAGAGAGAGGGAGAGTGAGAGAGAAGGGAGAGAGAGGGAGGGGGAGGAGGGGGAGGAGAGGGAGAGAGAGAGAGAGAGAGAGAGAGAGGTGGAGTATACATCAACACCCCACTTAAAACATTACAGGGG
Source organism: Strongylocentrotus droebachiensis (assembly GCA_035222895.1). Lineage (NCBI taxonomy): Eukaryota > Metazoa > Echinodermata > Echinoidea > Camarodonta > Strongylocentrotidae > Strongylocentrotus > Strongylocentrotus droebachiensis. The sequence continues at coordinate 566,562 of JAVYIG010000447.1, forward strand.
TCAGTCACATCGACACCCCTCTCAAATCATTGCAGGGGTCTATCACATTGACACCCCACTCAAAACATTGCAGGGATACTTATCGTCATCCCCCTTAAGTCACTTGAAGAACGAGGAAACCATGAACACAGGCATAAATATGGACCGTGCTAGATTTCTACAAACAAGCAGCAGTGCTACACATGGATAAGGACATGGAGCAGGAGGCTATAACTTACAGCCAACTTTGACATGTCTATGGCAAAGTCCTTACTTTGCTATCCCACGGAAAAGACTACTACAAGAAAGCTGAATGAGAAACTCTCCACAGAAAACTACCCTAATTACAAAAATGCCTGCCAAAAGGATGTAGAGTGAACAGGGTACAACGCATACTCCAGGTAAAGTCACTTACCCCTTTTTCAAGACGATTAATGAATATGACCGACATGATTAGCATGTAGGACAGGTTTCACTCCAACGGAGAGATCCACATAAGCATTTTGACAAATTGTACTAATTCCACAAAACTAGGATTAAACTAATATACATCCATACATTCTGAAGTACATGAAGATCATATCTCCAGTATGCATGGACTAAGGGAATGTTTATGTGCTTTCATGTAGATAACTTAGAAGTGGACATGGTAGCCATAAGAAGATATTTTTGTCTTAATCCTCTTACTAGATCACATAAATATCACAGGATTCCCAACTATCCTGGAAATCATGGAAAAATCCATACCATACCCGCACCATGTATAACAGATGGTACCAGGAACGATAAATTACTTATCAGCTCGAAGATGAAATCACCCATAAGGTAATCCAGTATCCAAGAAGAAGTTTACATGGTAAGAGGTAATTACATAAGAGGAAAAAGCCACTGCCACAGAACTAATATTGAGAAGCTTGTCGACATAAGCCTTTCCCTGAAATGGCAGGGAAATGAAATGACCTCATCCATCCCTAACTCGTCAGACTTTACTACGTCTGCTCCTCGACCAGGTACTTCTCGTCCGACCCTCGTCCGACCCACGGGGTCTTGGGCGGCAGGGTCTGTGATACCCCTTTGCCCCACCTAGAGCCTTGGCAATCTTCTCCAGGTTTTTCTCCAAGCCGGATATCCGGATATCCAAACTGGTAGACAAACCAGATATCTGGCTATCCAAACTTTTCACCAAACCAGACATCCGGTTATCAAAGCTCTTCGCTAAACCGGATATTCGATCGTCCCTCCAACTCTGAAATCCGGGTCTCAAGTCTGGAAGGGGTGGGAGGAATGCCCTGCGCCGTTCGCGGGGCAATGTCCACCCTTCGCACTTCGGGCCCTCTGACCTCGCCCGATTCGGTCGCCATCACTGTGGTCTGCCAGGTACGGCCGTACATGACCGTATGCGCGTGCTGGAACCAGCGGATTGCCTCCACTGCTTCCCCAGCGTTAGAGAGGCGCTGATTAAGGGCATGACACCCAGCATCGCCGTTGATGCAGCCCTGACATAAACGCATTACCAGTTGCCGCTGCACATAAGTATGTGGGACCCCGGGAAATGCCCGGGATGCAAGCCGGTGTAATTTGTCTGCCCGTTCAGGCAAGGATTTTGTCAGACCCTGCTTAGCAGTGCTAAATTCAAGCAGGGTTGCCTCCAAGGCTCCCGGTATCCAAACCGGCCCTCCAGCTGGCGTACTAGCCCGAAATAACCCATATTGGGGTCCCGCTCCTGAATCCCATCGAAAAACTCGCTTGCCTGACCGTCCAGACACCAGCACAACTGGTTTAGGCGCTGTGGATAATCCCACTCGCAGGCATCCGCAAATGCGGAGAATTTTCGGAAGAACGCGCGCCAATTCCCACGCCCTCCGAATCCGATCGATTCGGGGAGTGGCTGATAAGAAGCCCTCCCTCGGTTGCGTCCCCAATCTTCCTCCCCTCTAGACAAAGACGGTCGGGGGAATGCATCGCCCCTGTCCGGGGGCATGGTTGGAAGAGCCTGGGCCCGCCCTGGTAGGGGAACTATCTTCTCCACCTTCATATCTCCACGAATTCATGCGGGAGCACCCGCCCGACTCTCTCACCGGGGGAGGATAACCGTCATGGGGATAACTTGTGCCCCTAGACTTCTTCCTTCGGATTCTCCCGATTCTCTACCCCGGAGCGTGCTACTCCAAAGATTGCCTGTTGGGAATATTGCCCTAAATGGCATTCTGGGGGACTCTCCCCCATAATCCAAACGTGATCGGAAGTCGAACCAGCCTTGCAGATTTTCTACATCCGCGAACATGGGAGAGGACTCCAACAGCTCAGGAGTAATCCCCCCATGCTTTTCCCGGAGTTCTAATATACGCCCCGCTCTAACAGGGCTTACCCCGGGCATCGCCAGTAACTCCCCAAACGTACAACTATTAATAGGGACCTTCTCCATATCCCCACAGTACTAGGTTAAATCCCACAACAATAGGACAAACCCTACAACAATAAAATAAATCCCAGAATATTAATTGTTCTATTCAACAATTATAAACACCCTACAACCGCAGGTAAATAATTGAACAGAACAATATACTAGGATATATTAGCACAATTGCAATCACAATCACAATCACACACAAAAACAAAGACCCCTAGTTCAATTCACCGAACCGATATAAAATCTCGACCAGGAGCCTACTTAACTCGAGAATGAGCTATTGCTCCCCGTCTGAGATGTTTGATGAATAAAAGGAGCTACAACCCTCCTTGGACCCTAACCAACACACCAGAGACGGTAGGATATTACCCACCCCGGCACTGACTGTATTCTGTAATAAACACAATGTCCACTAAATTTAATCCCTAACAGTATTAATCTCTAAGTCGATACTTATTCTTATATTCTAAAACTGTCCCTAAATATAAGAAATAACAAATACTATAATTGTATCTGCATAACGCAATAGATGTCCTAATACTCCAACACTACAACTGCTCCACTTCCGCACCGCCAAGACTCACGACTACCCTGGGATAAAACTCCCAGAGCCAAGTCCTCACCTACGGTCACAAAAGTGCTATCTATTTATCTGGTATCTTCCGTTTCCCGGAAAACACCCCTACAACGGAGTTAAAACCGAACAGTCAACCAAGATAAACAAACAATCAAAAGCAATTCCAGTTATAGATTCACCAGAACACCACCACAATTAATACAAATTCCAACCACAGCCAGTTCAGTAATAAAAATATAACAAATAACCTAACCTAGATCAGATGTGTAGGTTCTATTTAATTCGCGAAGGGAATTATAAATACAACTCCCTCCACCAACTAAACATACAGACCAACAAATCTGAAGTATTTGCCCTAAACTAACCTAAGGATTGCTAAGAACTATTGAATTATTGGAAATTGTTTACACACTACAATTTGATTAAAGGTAATGCAAGGTTTTGGGAAATTTTGAAAATTGGATTGATAGTAATTCTTAACATTTTTATGTATTTGGATGTCCCTGTGGATGTATTATAAGCACTAGAAAATTTAGCCCCTAAAACAGTTCTGCTTTCGAGAAATTGAATAATCAAAAATTTACCGGTGCTCCCGGTAAATTTCAAATATTTCAAATAGCGCCTAAGGCCATTCCATGGTAGCTGCGACCATGAAAATCTCAGAATATGCAGTTCTGATATATATTTTCCAAACGGGAATAGAAAATTGGTCGACTGTAGTCAAGAAACAATGTTTTGAAGCTAAGGTAATATCAGTCTTGAGAGGGCGCTATACAACATAAAGAGTTTATTATTTACAATTTCATCACTTTAGACTCGATTTCAACCGCGACAACGATCATTGAATATTGTAAGACTGCATATGCTTCAAATGCGTTCATTTGAACCAACTTCATGACCCCATACCAAAACTTTGTATTACCTTTGAGTTATTTATTATATTAGGGACGCCAATGCCCAAATCTAACTTTTTAATTACTAATTTTTTTATAATAAAACAAACATTAAAAGAAAGGATTTTCTTTCACTAAGACAATTCACCCATCTGCCGACTCCAAAAGTTCCATAAAATTGGAGATATCCTTCCTTCTACGCCTGGCCGTACGTAAGAGCCTTGAACAATCAATTTCATGTCCCCGAAATTTTCGTCGAGAATTAGACAGGCACGAGAGAATAGGGCGTGTCATTGCCCGAACAACAAGTTCAAAACTTCGCGCGAAAGTACATTCATCATCTGGCTAGCCTTGAATCGGTCGCACACACCGACACAGTACTACAGGCCAGGTACGGTAATTGCATGCAAGCCGCAATCCTGAAATCCTGAAATAGCCATGGTATGGAGGGTCAAAACATAATATAGAGAGAAAGCTCGAAAGCCACTCGTTGTAAACTAAGAAAGTGATTGAAATAAATAAAAAGGCCTACCTTAGTTTTGAAATGTATTCCAATTACTATTTCCTCACGAGTAAAGATCAATCTGACACTGCATTATCAACGATCGATAAATCCAGCTTGCAGCGAACACAATACGGAATCAAACATAGTCAATAGAACTGCACGCATCCAACGTTCGCAGACACACTGACGGAGATATTTCTCTCTCTCGACCCCCTCTCTCTCTCTCTCTCTCTCTCACTAACCATATCATACACTAAAACATACACGTTCAAATCATGGCATTCATTACACTTCTCAATTGGAGTATAGACTGCTCACGTAGACTTTTTTTTTTACTGAAATGTCTTTTTTATTACACTTCTCATACATTACTGCACGACACTGGTGTCTAGTGCTGAGAATAAGGTAGTGTGTCTGAGACTACGAGAGAACTGTCTGGCGCGTGGCGTGGACCGGAGCTCATACATATTCATATTATGATGTCGCAATACCTCTATTTTGGGCTTGAACAATGCATCACTGTTCACATATTTTCTTCTCAATTTGAGATGGCTGTAGCTATCGGCCTCAAACCAACGCAAGATTGACAGAAACATCGTACTCTATCTACCTTCGAATGTGCAGTTTGTAAAAATCTGTATTTAAAAAGATATAATCTTTTTTCTTTATATTTTCTAGTTGTTAAAAGTGACATTTGTGCACATCTGTTAATCTCTATCAAAGTTCTTTGATATTAGATTGATTCCATATTTTTAGGCTCTACCTTCAGTCATTGAGAAGGATTTTAGTGAGCTACCCTCCGCGCCCTCTAGGACCCCTCTAGTTTCTCTTGTGCGTGCGTTAGTTTCGTCTGCTAGCACAATTATTGGACCCAAATACCGGTACGTTGTGGTGTGTTCAATTGTATTTTAGTTATAGATCTAGATCTATATGTTATTCCATAGTTTTTTTTTTCTTAATTTTTTTCTTCTGGTAATATTCTGACTTGGACGACGAGCTCACAAATCGTAGGCGTAGAAGCCTTACGCCCGGGCATTGGCCTCTCTAATTATATTTAATAGAATTAGCTTAACCAAGCCTGCGAAGGAGACTAGAATCCCCTTAACATATAGGTCAAGTGCTGCTAGGTCGGTGCACGTGGCTGTCTGTCTGTTGCTTGTTGCAAATTTTTGGATATTTATCGGACTTTCACAGGACTTTCCATACTTTCGACTTTAGTTTCGGATAGGAAATGACTTGCTAAAGGTAAGCGAACATATTTTTGGGCTCATTTTACACATAATTCTGTAACATAAATAAGTTAACAAATCAAAATAGATTTAAATCTCCCGCCGCACGCGACCATGAACTCCGACGACTCCTTACTTAACGCTATGGCAGATATTAATTCAGGCAACCAAGCCAAAGATTTAGGAACAGGACTAAAGGACGGATTCCAGACAGTCACGTCTGCAAGTGTTCGAAGAAAAAAAAAAGTACGTGAAGGAAGTATCAATGTTGAGAACCTATCACTAAAAGAGGATTCGTCCTCAGATAACATGGAATCACAAAACTCAGTATTTCGTAACCAAAATCCAGTAATACTAATAGCAACTGACCAAGATCTAAAGCTTTTCATTACACCTATTGACAGGGAAAAATCCTTAAGAAACATTAGCATGATAAAGATCGCAAAATCTATCCAAAACTGTATCGGCTCATCGCCAGAATTTATCAAGTCTACCCGGAACGGAATCCTCGTCAAATGCAAGGATACGAAACAACATAAGAAATTATCTGATATACAAATCCTTGATAACGTACCAGTGAAGGTCAATTTGAAACTTGATTTGAAGAAAGGTGTCATATCAGATATACCGACCGAGATGTCAGAAAAAGAAATAGAAACAGAACTAAAGAGTCAAAAGGAAGTTAACGTGAAAAGAATAGTAAGGAAGAATCGAAAGAGGGAAGAACCTCAAGATGGGAATGTACATGTGGATTTAGTTCCAACTCTGAGTGTAATTGTTTCATTTGAAGCTACAGTACTTCCCCAAGACATCATTCTTTGTTTCCAAAAAATAAAGGTCAAACCCTATATCCCTTCAAGCCCCAGGTGTTTTAAATGCCAAAGATATGGCCACACCATAGCTGTTTGCAAACAGAAACAGAGATGTGTCAGATGTGGAGAGGAGCATAGTTTCGACGATTGCATAAAAAAGGACACTCCCAAATGTGTAAATTGTGGAGGTGAACATTCCGCTGCATATAATGGATGCGAACAAGCACAGAAAGCGCAAGAAGTACAAAAGATAAAAGTGCTGAATAATCTCAGCTATGCTCAAGCTGCTCCCCAATTGAAAGAAGAAAAAGATATTATGCAAGCGCAAGCTCCAATACCAGTGGAGTGTAAACTAGCTCCTCCCCAACAACATCTAAACACAGCAAATAATCCTCAATCATCTGTTGATCTAGGTCTAAATACAGTAAAGCAAAACTACCCCACCCCCAAAGTCGATAACTCTCATTCGTTTCCGGATCACACCCCAAAGGCAGATCCACCCTTGCCACAACGCCAAGATAGGCAAACAAGCGAAAAGACAGGGCGACTGTCTTCACAAATCAAGGAAAATTTTATAACGAAAGCAACGAATGAGGAATTGATAACCTTTTTTCTTCACCTAATGATCCAAATTATGAAAGATAAGTCAGAAGGAGAGGTGTTGTCTTTAATTAAGAAAGCTGCTGGTCAGCTCTTAATGCAAGCGATTTAATTAGGAACTAAGATGGCATTCCGCATCCTACAGTGGAATGCACAGGGATTAAGGGGTCATGGGGATGAGTTATTGCTTTACTTGAATTCTAAAAAAAGTAAAACCATTCATTTATTATGTATTCAGGAAACCTGGTTCCGCGATCACGATAAAATACAAATCCCTGATTACAAATGTTTTGCTAAAAGTAGGAAAGCAAGGCGCGGTGGAGGATGTGCCATTTATGTACCCAACAGTTTAAATTATGATTACCCAATCATAGAAACTGACATCGAAATGCAACAGATTAATTTATATTTTGACAACACATCCATAACCGTGATAAATTACTATAATCCATGTGAAGACATAATTATGAATAAACTAGATGTCTTGATAAAGCAAATAAAGAACAAACGTAGAATGTTAATATTGGGAGACTTTAACTCTCATAATGTTCAATGGGCCAGTAAAAATATAGATAAAAATGGAAAAGTTATTGAGGAATATTTACTGAAACACAATTTAGTCTTCCTAAATGATGGCTCGGGTACTCGCCTAAACCCAACTACTGGCGAAACCTCATGTTTAGATCCCGCTTTAGCCAGCTCCGTTAGCTGGAAAGTGCTTTCAAACAAATTCGGAAGTGACCATTTTCCAATATATATTGAAATCGACAAAAAAAATCCTAAATCAGATCATACGAAAGATGACCTAACTCTAAAACGGTCATTCAAGAAGATAGATTGGCACAAATTCAATAAACTGTGCGATCAACGAATGGACACCGACTCGCTGCTAGACGCAGATGTCAAAACCTTTTACGGAAACTTCATGGAATCTCTAAATAATATCTTAAATGAATTACACACTGTACCCAAAAGAAATAAAAACAAGAATGCGAGATTCAACCCCGTCCCATGGTGGACAGAAGGATGCAAAATAAAGAATTAAGGAATGGAACGAATCCAAAAATAGGTTATTGAGAGTATGGAATGATGAAAATCTAAAATTATACAGGCAAAAGAGTCCGAAGCCCAAAGGATTATTAGACAGACAAAACGAAGGTTTTGGCTGGATTACACTTCAAAACAGGTTCACTTCAATCTCAGAACTATGGAATTTGATTCGTTGTCTGAAGGGTAATCCAAATAAAACTCATTCTAAGATATCAGCACTAAAAGTAGAATCTAAAGTAATTATAGATGATCAAGAAAAAGCTAACGAATTTGGAAAGCATTTTCTGAAGACCAGTAGTAAAACAAAAAAGGGAAATAAAGATTTGCTAGATGAATATAAATCTATTGATTATAAAGGAGAACATGATTCAGTTATCAATGAACCTTTTACTATGATGGAACTCGAAAAAGTACTTAATATAAAAAAGACATCAGCCCCTGGTGAAGATGGCTTGATATAAACTGTGTTTCAAAACCTTCCAACCAGAGCTAGGAAAACATTACTCTGTCTTTATAACAGAATATGGTCTTCTGGGACGATTCCGGAACAATGCAAACACGCAATGTTGATACCCATATTAAAACCAAAAAAGGACTCCTCCCAACTAACATCCTACCGACCTATCTCATTATTACCTTGCTTTATCAAGATATTTGAAAGTATGGTAAAGGAGAGATTAGAATGGTTCATAGAGAAAAACAAAATTTTGAGTAGTATACAACATGGTTTTAGAAAAAAGAGAAGCTCAGTAGATAACTTAGTACATTTAGAAAATGAAATTCAGAAATATCTATTTGTGGGTATGAAAACCATAGTCGTATTTATTGATCTGGCCAAAGCCTATGATACTCTCTGGACGAAAGGATTAATCGTCAAGTTACGTAGAATTGGTCTCCAAGGAAACATATTGACTTTTTTGAGAAACTATTTGTTGAACCGTACCTTTCAAGTGCAAATAGGTAATGCCAAATCGGCAATTACGCATCCTGAAAACGGTTTACCCCAGGGTAGCATTTTGAGCTCCCTCCTTTTTAATATAATGATAAGTGACATACCTTTGAGACCAGATATACATAGCTTGATTTATGCAGACGACATCGTAATTTGGGAATCAGGCCATGATGTAAAGCAAAATATCCAGAACATACAACAATATCTAAACTCTTTGAACTCATGGCTCAATCCATTTGGACTTATTATGTCGGTAGAGAAAACGACCCCTATCTTATTTTCGAAAACAGTACAAATGATGATAACTACGGGTTATATATAAGAGGTCAAAAGTTGACACCACATAAAGAGCACAAGTATCTCGGCGTCACATTTGACAAACGGATGACTTGGAGGCCTCATTTATTAGATATTAGTAAAAGATGTAAAGGTAGAATTAATGTTATCAAAAGTCTAGCATACGCCAAGTGGTCTGGAGATGCTAAAGAACTAGTGATGATAAATAAAGCATTAATACTATCAATTATCGACTATGGTTGCGAAGCATACAACTCGGCTACCACAAGCGCAAAAAATATGTCGAACTCAGTACAGTACCAATCGTTACTTGTTTGTGCAGGCGCTTGGAAAGGTACATCCCTTAAAACGCTGCAAGTCGAACTACCGGTAGGCGAAATGCCTTTTGATTTAAGGCGAGAAATGTTACCAATTAAACTAAGAAAAAGAATCGAGAGTATGCGCAAACACCCTCTGAACGAAGATGTGAAAGATTGTTGTTCAATTTAATATTCTTGGAGGTACTAACTCAAGATTAGCCTTTGGACGTAGAACCAAGGATTGTACATTACAATTCACTTACATACTAGAAGATCCAATGAAGTATTTTTTCAACACACCCTTTTGGAAAATGCTCTCTCCCCATGTGTCTTCTGAGCTAAAAGAGGTAATAACGAAAACAGATATCTGTTTTGCCCAAAAACAAGCAGCCCTAGAATTGATAAATTCGAAATGGAAAAATTATTTACACATATATACAGATGGATCAAGATCGCCAGATAAAGACCCTGCTGCTGCTGCATTTTATGTACCTTATGATGATGTTTCTCAATCAAAGAGACTGGCTAATTACACATCTTCTTATAGAGCAGAGATGGCCGCAATTGTACTTGCCCTAACATGGTTATTACAACTCCCAGGACTCTACACCGGGGCAGTCATCTTTTCTGATTCTTTGAGTTCACTCCAGGCCATAGAATCTCGTAAAGACGAATCTTTCATTCTTGAAATTTTAACCATATGTAGCCAACTAAAATACAAGGGCACCCAGGTCAATTTCGAATGGATTCCCAGTCACTGTGGTCTACAACACAATGAGATAACAGATAAGTTTGCTAAAGCAGGACTAAATAAAAATATAGAAATCAACAACGCTCTTACCAGAGCAGAATCAAATTATGTTATAAAGAAATACTACATAGAGATATGGCAAAAAAGATGGAATGAAACATCATCCCCCCTACGGGAAACGCAAACTCTAGTATCAAAAATATTTGTATGTTACTTGAACAACAGATATCATGAAACTATTCTTCATCGCCTAAGAATGGGGAACTAAGGTTAAAATGGTGATCTATTTGAGTTAAATCAACATGAGACCGGTCATTGCTCAAACTGTGAGCACGAAAAAGAAACCGTTAAAACATTTTTTATGCAAATGCCCACTCTTTCTTATAGAAAGAGCCATGCTTACAACAGAATCTGGCATAGAAAACGAAAAAGTCATCCCAATACTCCTGAAATCAACAGACATTAATCACCAACAGGCTCTGGTCAACTTCGTAAATTAGAACTAAAATTAGAGCACCTGTACCCCTACTAACCACCTTGCACCGCACATAATTATTTGAGCCCAATATGTTTCGCTTTTTATAGTGAGTAATACATGAAGAAGAAGAGTGAGAAAGAAAAAAAGAAAAAAAAAAAAAAAAAAAAGAAATTAGAAGAGAGAACTGCCTACCGGTATAGACTATTAACGTTTAGAATCTTCATGTATATAATCTGTTTTTTATTGGTTTTCGGACAAAATTTTGAAGAAACGCGGTGGAGACGACTAGACATATTGGTGGACGTCGGAGGGCCTAGGCTCAGCATTAGGCCGAGTTGAGAAGCTTGTCACACCATGACCGTGTCCGAGCTGGTCCTTGGGCGTCCTATATTATATAGCCAATAAGCCTTTTGCTCGCCAGCCACTGAATTCTTCAACATTAAACAAAAGTTTAGCTTTTAAAAATCAAATTTATCCAAATCTATATATCAAAAAAGTAAATCTAATTTTAAAGGAATAAAAATCCTAAGAGAAGAGGCGTAAATATTCACTTCTGAGGCGAGTTGGCTCAGTCGGTAAAGCGTCCGTCTGTCGAACCAAAGATCCCGGGTTCGACTCCCACCCAAGCGGATGACTGAAACCTGCGTTGTGTGTTAACGTGCCCCTTCCCTTGTTCATAGACGCAGGTTATGTCAAGTGGAAAACACTCCGTCCCTCGGATAGGACGTTAAATGGAGGCCCCGTGTAGAGAAGAGTCACTACCTTTGCACGTTAAGAACCCACTGCACTATTCGTATAAGAGTAGGGGGAAACCCCGGTGTAGTGGTCCACCTGCACACCCCCAGTATAGTACGATAATACTCTGTAAAGAGGTTTGTACTCAAAAGGAAGAAGAAGAAGGGGACAAACGCCTATAAACTAAAACAACAACAACAGAGCAGAACTCCCACGATAGCTTCGTGCCATATCCACTCAATCTAAATTATTCTCAATAAGCTTTACGCCTCTGAAAACAAATTAAAACGAATCCAAACAGCTTATGTTCAACAAATAATCACTATTTTTATTTGTCTCCTATTCCCTCTTTATTTTTTATTTTATTTAATAATTGGCTACACAGCCTCCTACCGCCAAGCGGGTAGGTGGGCCTACATAGAACTGCTGGTAACACGAGCACTCACACACGTATACAGCCAGTCCACGTATCAAAAAATAAGTGAAGGAAAAACCCGACAAAATCGGTCCAAAGGAGAAAAACAATGATTAGAAGTCAAAAGCAAAGGATTTCCTACCTTACGATCCACGAGAATCCCACCTCTCCAAACTCCTAAAGCAGTGTAAATACTTCAAGTTGAAGAAGAAGTTTACGATTTTGTAGGAGCAAAGGTTTTTTTGTCGTTGTTGACCGTTTGTGACAGTCGAGGCAAAACATAGATCGTAACTTCTCACACGTGTTTACTTCCACGCCACATGCACAACACGTGAGCAAATGGGGACGTACTCCGGACGATATCTAGGTGGGAGAAATTCCGCCGCCCTGATTGGTCTATCCCCTCCAGCGAACGTGTGCGAATCTTGAATTCCATTCTCCTCAAGACTCACGCTCGGGGGGATATGAATGGAAAAACATAACCTAGCCTGGGGATACAACCATCCCCCCTCGGTTATTCCTGGAATGTTTCCCACATTCCATCATCCATTGTTCCACAGATCACGTACATTCACGCCATTCAATAAGAATGCTTCCATAAACATTCAACATGGCTGACCATCTCATCCTGATTAAGCCAACAGGTTGATATACCATCATTCCATCACACCCAACATTAAAAAGACATAAAACAGGACATTCACCACACTAGTATTAAAACTAGCCACAAATAACATAACACATCCACTCACGGGAGATACAACACCGTACTTCACTGCAGCCATCCGGCCATAGCCGCCATAGGCCTACCCAGCCCCCATCGAAACTGCCAGCCCTTCACAGCACTCGCTCCCGTAAAGGCTAGGCACAGAAAGTTTAAAATTCACCATTTTAAAACAAATGGTCGGCCGGTGTGACGGCAGATCTTGTTACCTTGGCGGATCGGATCGTGTCCTTGGAACAAAATCTGCCTAGCAGATATCGATCCCGCTACAACCAAATCTGCCGTTAGTGAACACGGCGGATAATGTGCATTGGCGGATTTTGTTCCTATATAGCTACAGGCAGTGGCGAACCTGGCATACCGCGTCAGGGGGGGGGGGGGGGGGTTGGGGGGGGGGGGGGGGAGGGTGTTTTTTTTTTGGGGGGGGGAGGGTTTTCCCCCCTCCCACGGTATTTTGATGTTTGCGATCGCAAGATTTCATGCATACCCGTACCTTACTTATGTTTTGTTGATTTGAAAAGTCTTCATAATTCGAAAAAGATTGTTTTATTGGGAGGGGGGGGGGTTAGGGTTAGGGGTGTGACACCCAAATTTGCTGCCAACTTTTAAGGGTGCGACGTCATCCAAATTTGCCGATTAACAAATGCATAGCATCTACCACCCTCCTTCCCTATCCTAAATGTTAATTATTCCATGGTTTAATTAGGCTCTTATCAAATTAAAAAACCTTTTGAAGTAATCATTACCCCCTATAATATTGAAACATGCAACTAATTTGTTTCTACATCGTGATCGACCTGAAAACAAATACAAAAAAGTAATTAGCCCCCTTTTTCCCCCCTCCCACGATATTTTGATGTTTGCGATCGCGAGATTTCATGCATACCCGTACCTTACTTATGTTTTGTTGATTTGAAAAGTCTTCATAATTCGAAAAAGATTGTTTTATTGGGAGGGGGGGGGTTAGGGTTAGGGGTGTGACACCCAAATTTGCTGCCAACTTTTAAGGGTGCGACGTCATCCAAATTTGCCGATTAACAAATGCATAGCATCTACCACCCTCCTTCCCTATCCTAAATGTTAATTATTCCATGGTTTAATTAGGCTCTTATCAAATTAAAAAACCTTTTGAAGTAATCATTACCCCCTATAATATTGAAACATGCAACTAATTTGTTTCTACATCGTGATCGACCTGAAAACAAATACAAAAAAGTAATTAGCCCCCTTTTTGTATCTGAATCCACATATCAGTGATAAAAAATAATCATGCGAGCGCGAGGCATTACCCCGTGAATAAGCCATTCGTAGCGTCGCCCTTTCCAAGGCATCCCTAGCGAGTTTTGTTTTTTGTTTAATTTGATTATTCTGATTATTACATTTCGATCGAATATATGATGGGGAATGCCCCTACGCGGCGTCAGTTTCCTGGCCAGTGAATGGTCATCTGGCCCTGAAATTTCGTCTCTATGCTCGGGAGGATGCCCCCACAGTCTAAGACATCTTTTGGCCAGATCTGAATTGTTTAAGCCATCCATAGCACCGCCCTTTCCACGTAATACCGAACAGGTTTCTTTTTTTTAAATTAATTTGATTATTCTGATTATCACATTTCGAGTGAATATATGAGAGGGAATGCCCCTACGCGGCGTCAGTTTCCTGGCCAGTAAGTGATCATCTGGCCCTTTTTTTCCCTCTATGCTCAGGATGCCCCCACAGTCTAAGACATCTTTTGGCCAGATCTGAATTGTTTAAGCCATCCATAGCACCGCCCTTTCCACGTAATACCGAGCAGGTTTTTTTTTGTTTGTTAAATTTGATTATTCTGATTATCACATTTCGAGCGAATATGTGAGGGGGTATGCCCTACGCGGTGTCAGTTTCCTGGCCAGTGAGTAGTCATCTTGCCCTGAAATTTCTTTTTCATGCTGTAGAGGATGGCCCTCACAGCCTAACACATCTTTTTGCCCGATCTCATTTGTTTAAGCTATTCGTAGCGCCTCCCTTTCCAAGGCATCGCTACCGAATTTCGTTTTTGTTTAATTTGATTATTCTGATTATTACAATTCGAGCGAATATATAAATGGGAATGCCCCAACGCGGCGTTAGTTTCCTGGCCAGTGAGTGATCATCTGGCCCTGAAATTTGTTCTCTATGCTTGGGAAGATGCCCCCACAGTCTAAGACTTTTGTTAGCCAGATCTCATTTGTTTAAACCGTTCGCAGCGCCGCCCTTTCCAAGGCATCCCTAGCGAGTCTAGTTTTTTATTTAATTTAAATATTCTGATTATTACATTTCGAGCGAATATATAAATGGGAATGCCCAAACGCGGCGTCAGTTTCCTGGCCAGTGAGTGGTCATCTGGCCCTGAAATTTCTTATTCATACTCGGGAGGATAGCCCCCACAGTCTTAGACAACTTTTGGCCAGATATGAATAAGCCATTCGTAGCGTCGCCCTTTCCAAGGCATCCCTAGCGAGTTTTGTTTTTTGTTTAATATGATTATTCTGATTATTACATTTCGATCGAATATATGATGGGGAATGCCCCTACGCGGCGTCAGTTTCCTGGCTTGTGAGTTGTCATATGGCACTGAAATGTCGTCTCTATACTCTGGGAGATGCCCCCCACAGTATAAGACTTTTGCTGGCCCGATCTCATTTGTTTCAGCCATCCATAGCACCGCCCTTTCCAAGTCATACCGAGCAGGGTTTTTTGGGGTGTTAAATTTGATCATACTGATTATCACATTTCGAGCGAATATATGAGAGGGAATGCCCCTACGCGGCGTCAGTTTCCTGGCCTGTGAGTGATCATCTGGCCCTGAAATTTCCTCTTTATGCTCGGGAGGATAGCTTCCACAGCCTAACACAGCTTTTCGCCCGATCTCAATTATTTAAGCCTTTCGTAGCGCCGCCCTTTCCAAGGCATCCTTAGCGAGTTTCATTTTTTCTTTTTTTCATTTGGCCCTGAAATTTCGTCTCTTTACTCTGGAAGATGCCCCCCACAGTATAAGACTTTTGCTGCCCCGATCTCATTTGTTTCAGCCCTTCGTAGCGCCGCCCTTTCCAAGGCATCCCTACCGAGTTTCGTTTTTGTTTAATTTGATTATTCTGATTATTTTATTTCGAGCGAATATAATGATGGGGAATGCTTTACGCGGCGTCAGTTTCCTGGCCAGTGAGTGGTCATCTGGCCCTTAAATTTCTTCTTTATGCTATAGAGGATGGCCCTCACAGCCTAACACATCTTTTTGCCCGATGTCAATTGTTAAAGCCATTCGTAGCGCCGCCCTTTCCAAGGCATCCTTAGCGAGTTTCATTTTTATTTTAATTTGATTATTACAATTCGAGCGAATATGTGAGGGGGTATGCCCTACGCGGCGTCAGTTTCCTGGCCAGTGAGTGGTCATCTGGCCCTGAATTTTCTTCTTTATGCTCGGGAGGATAGCCCCATAGTCTTAAGACAACTTTTGGCCAAATTTGTTTAAGCCATCCGTAGCACCGCCCTTTCCAAGGCATCCTTTGCGACTTTCGTTTTTTCTTTAATTTGATTATTCTGATTATTACAATTCGAGCGAATATGTGAGGGTGTATGCCCTACGCGTCGTCAGTTTCCTGGCCAGTGAGTGGTCATCTGGCCCTGAATTTTCTTCTCTATGCTCGGGAGGATAGCCCCCATAGTCTTAGACAACTTTTGGCCAGATATGAATAAGCCATTCGTAGCGCCGCCCTTTCCAAGGCATCCCTACCGAGTTTCGTTTTAGTTTAATTTGATTATTCTGATTATTACATTTCGATCGAAAATATGATGGGGAATGCCCATACGCGGCGTCAGTTTCCTGGCTTGTGAGTTGTCATATGGCACTGAAATTTCTTTTTATGCTCTAGAGGATGGCCCCCACAGCCTTACACATCTTTTCGCCCGATCTCAATTGTTTAATTCATTCGTAGCGCCGCCCTTTCCAAGGCATCCCTAGCGAGTTTCGCTTTTGTTTAATTTGATTATTCTGATTATTACAATTCGAGCGAATATATAAATGGGAATGCCCCAACGCGGCGTCAGTTTCCTGGCCAGTGAGTGGTCTTCTGGACCTGAAATTTCTTCTCTATGCTCGGGAGGATAGCCCCACAGTCTAAGACAATTTTTGACTAGATCTGATTGAGTCATTCTTAGCGCCGCCCTTTCCAAGGCATCCTTAGCGAGTTTCGTTTTTCTTTTATTTGATTATTCTGATTATTACAATTCGAGCGAATATGTGAGGGGGTGTTCCCTATGCGGCGTCAGTTTCCTTGCCAGTAAGTGGTCATCTGGCCCTGAAATGTTTTCTTTACGCTCGAGAGGATAGCCCTCACAGTCTAAGACATCTTTTGGTCAGATCTGAATTGTTTAAGCCATCCATAGCCATAGGCGCCGGAAGTGGGGGGGGGGGGGCAGGGGGGGCAGTTGCCCCCCTAATCACAAAAGTGGGGGGGGGGGCAAAAGGCATTTTTGCCCCCCCAAAACGCCCCCCCCCTCCAAAAAAAAAAAAAAAAGCAGTAAAGGAGTAACATGGTTTGTATTTTTAACCCAAAAGAACATAACAATAATAAAAACCTGAATTAAATCACAT
This sequence comes from Strongylocentrotus droebachiensis, assembly GCA_035222895.1. Classification (NCBI taxonomy): domain Eukaryota; kingdom Metazoa; phylum Echinodermata; class Echinoidea; order Camarodonta; family Strongylocentrotidae; genus Strongylocentrotus; species Strongylocentrotus droebachiensis. Next base: position 583,880 of record JAVYIG010000447.1, read on the forward strand.
ATAAAATATTATTCAAAGAAAAGGAAAGTTCATAGGAATTAAATTTCATAAACATTGCGCATGCCACCTATACGGTATTTATCAACGGAAGTCTTTATAATAGCGATACGCGCATATCGTGGACATATTGTGCGAAAATGGGAAAGCGTGTCTGTTTTTTTGTTATAGGGGTGAGAAGACATGAGCCCCTGAACGCTGGCATACTGATGAGGGGGTTTATTTCTTATTCGATACCAGTGATTTGCAAATGTTGCTGTTATGACATGATTTTTCGCTATTTTTTTGTAGGTCATACCTTTTTATGCATTTTTTGGAAAATAAGAAATTCCCTAATGCGCAGTCGGGCTAAAATACGCTTATTTAGAAACCTTTATATCATGGTCTGCAAAGTGGCTGGGCTCGAGCTCCCCCCCCCCCCCCCCCCCCCCCCTCCCCCTCACATTTTGAAAAAGTATATTAAAGAGAAAAAAAAGAAAGACGGGGAGAAAAAATAAGTGACCTGCCAATGTCACAAATAATGTAAAAATGCTCATCTGACCGTAATTAAATATCTAAAACCCTGAGCTTCCGGGGGCTCTGCCCCCTGGATGCTCATCTGACCGTAATTAAATGCCTAAAAACCCGGAGCTTCCGGTGGTTATGCCCCCTGGACCCCACCAAGGGCCCTAAGGCGGGCCCCTGGATGCTCATCTGACCGTAATTAAATACCTAAAACCCCCGAGCTTCCAGGGGCTCTGGACCCCACCAAGGGCTCTAAGGCGGGCCCCTGGGTGCTCATCTGACCGTAATTAAATACCTTAAAAAACCTGAGCTTCCGGGGGCTCTGCCCCCTGGATGCTCATCTGACCGTAATTAAATACCTAAAACCCCTGAGCTTCGGGGGACTCTTCCCCCTGGACCCCACCAAGGGCCCCAAGACGGCCCCTGGATGCTCGTCTGACCGTAATTAAATACCTAAATCCCCTGAGCTTCCGAGGGCTCTGCCCCTTGGACCCCACTAAAGGCCCTAAGGCGGGCCCCTGGATGCTCATCTGACCGTAGTTAAATATTAAAACATCTGAGCTTCTGGGGCTCTCCCCCCCCCCCTTCTTGAACACGTCAATGGCTTAAAGAGGGCCTCTGGATGCTCATCTAACCGTAATGAAATACCTAAAATCTCTGAGCTTCCGGGGGCTCTGCCCCCTGGACCCCACTAAAGGCCCTAAGGCGGGCCCCTGGATGCTCATCTGACTGTAATTAAATACCTGAAACCCCTGAGATTCCGGGGGCTCTGCCCCCTGGACCCCACCAAGGGCCCTAAGGCGGCCCCTGGATGCTCATCTGACCGTAGTTAAATATTAAAACCTCAGAGCTTCTGGGGGCTCTCCCCCCCCCCTTGGAACATGTCAATGGCTTAAAGAGGGCACCGCGATGCTCCTCTAACCGTAATTAAATACCTAAAGGGGCTCAGCCCCTTGACCCCCTGCTGAGGCTCACGCCCTGGACCCACGCCAATTTACGCCTTTCTTGATCGTTAATACTCCACTTTGAAAAATGTAACGTGTAAGATGGTAAGGTGGTGATGCAGATTTTTCGTCTGCCCCCCCCCCCTTCCGAACCTTTTTTCTCATTACGTCACTGCCCCTGGAAGGTGAGCCCCCTGGAATGTTTGCCCCCCCAATCCCAAACTGCTTCCGGCGCGCCTGTCCATAGCACCGCCCTTTCCACGTAATACCGAGCAGGTTTCTTTTTTTTGTTAAATTTGATTATTCTGATTATCACATTTCGAGCGAATATATGAGAGGGAATGCAGTGGCGGATCCAGGGGGGGGGGGGGCCGAAACGGCCGCGGCCCCCCTATTGGCGGCGCAAAAAAAAAGGGAAAAAAGAGGAAGAAAAGAAGAGAAAAAAGAAAGGAGAAGAGAAGAAAAAAGGAGAAGAGAAGAAAAAAAGGAGAAGAGAAAAGAAAGGAGAAGAGAAAAGAAAAGAGAAGAGAAAAGAAAGAAGAGAAAATAAACAGAGAGAGAGAGAGAGAGAGAAAAAGGAGAAAAGAAAAAGAAGAACCCCCCGCCCCCCCCCCCCCCCCCCTCCCTCCCACTCCGGAGTCGGAGGGTCCGAATTTGTGTTCCCAAAATCTCCTATAAAGAGTTACTTTTCATGCAATAAAGTCCGGCCCGTAATACACAAAAATCCGGCCCGTACTGACTTTACACACCGGGGTGCATAGAGGGGTGCTTTCAAAGAGAGGGAACATACATGCGCGTACTCTAGATATCAATGAGTTGGTGGGGGGGGGGGGGGGGGGGGGGGGAGAGAGAAAAGTCGGGTGAGAAAGGGGGAAGGAAATAGCGCTAATTTACAGTAACGACGAATAAGGGAAAAACTGTATTCGGGAGATTTGGGGTCATTCCAGAAGGCTTGGCAAACGTTATTGAATAGAGGGGGCCGGGCCGGCCGCATAAAATCTCGAGCCTCGGATTCAAAGTTAAACGTTATAAACAGCTCCTGCGCTACAAAGTTCATCACTCTTTAGTGAGAAATTTGAAAAGGGCACAATATTTTGGATGTCTTTTAATAGAAGCTATATACTCAACAGTCAAATTTTAAATTATCGAAAGGGCCGCTTCACAACTCTTATTTTGCCCTTCATTTGGATTCAGCTCATACCAACTCGCTTGTGCTTGTATTTGAACTCATGTTGGTAGTAATCATGGACAGGGGCAGCAATCCTGGGCCAGATAGGGGGACACGTCCCCAAGAAATTTAGAAATATAGCTAGAAAGAAATATAGCGGAAAGAACGTACATACTGTCCTTAGGGATTTTCTAGAATGCATAATTTCAACATTGCAAAATCTCGCTTGGTCGCTACGCCCCGGCTCTCGCCCGATAACACAAAACTATGATATTACGCTCCCGGCCGTGATTTATCCATGGTTGGTGTAATAGATCTTTGTTTCCTTTCATTTCTACTAACCTAATTGTGTGCTTTCACAATCATGATTGTTTCATTTTCCCTTTAAAGCAAGCGCGTAGCCAGGGGCGGTAGGGGCAGTCAGAGGACATAGGACGAAAAAGGAGCAGACAAAGAAACATTTTTGAAAATTTGACAAGTCGAGAACGGTACAACGAATCGTCTTCTTTCTCTAAGAATTTAATGAAATGTCAAAGCTTCCGCGCTTCGATCGGGAGGGGGGCAACTGAATTCAGACAAGGATTAAGAGTCGAGAATGATACAAAGAATCGTCTTCTTTCTCTAATAATTTAATGACGCGTCAGAAGCTTACGCGCTACGCGCGGGCGGGGAAAAACTGAATTCAGACAAGATTTAGATTCGAGAATGGAACAACAAATCATCTTCTTTCTCTGATAATTTAATGAAACGTCAACGCTTCCGCGCTTCGCGCGGGAGGGGGAAAACTGAATTCAGACAAAGATTTAGAGTCGAGAATGGAACAACGAATCATCTTCTTTCTCTGATAATTTAATGAAACGTCAACGCTTCCGCGCTTCGCGCGGGAGGGGGAAAACTGAATTCAGACAAAGATTTAGAGTCGAGAATGGAACAACGAATCATCTTCTTTCTCTGATAATTTAATGAAACGTCGACGCTTCCGCGCTTCGCGCGGGAGGGGGAAAACTGAATTCAAACAAGAATTAAGAGACGAGAATGATACAACGAATCGTCTTCTTTCTCTAATAATTTAATGAAACGTCAAAGCTTGGCGGAAGGGAGGGGGGAAACTAAATTCAGACAAGGATTAAGAGTCGAGAATGGAACAACGAATCATCTTCTTTCTCTAATAATTTAAAGAAACGTTAAGCTTCTGCACTTTTTGCGGGGGGGGGGGGGGCTGAATTCAGAGAAGGATTAAGAGTCGAGAACAACGAATCATCTTCTTTCTCTAGTAATTTCATTAAACTATGAAAGGTCAAAGCTTCCGCCCTTCGCGCGGGAGGGGGTGGAACTGATTTCAGACTAGGATTAAGAGTAGAAAATGGTACAACTAATCCTCTTCTTTCTCTAATAATTTCATGTAACGTCAAAGCTTCTGCGCTTCGCGCGTAATGGGGGGGACAGCGAACTGCCCAAGTTTGAATTTTTGATATCTTTTCTCGTTTATTTTGGTGATAAATAACACTTCACAAAATACATATTATGCTCAAATTTTTGCTCGCTCGCTTCGCTCACCGTCTAGCCGAATTGTGAAACCAGCTAGAAAATTACTTTTTCGGGCAATAGGCCATATAGCCCCCCCCCCCCCCCCGATGAAAATGTCAAAAATTGTACCGATATGGTGCTTCTAGTATGATCTTGTCAGTATTGGTATGTTGAGTTGAGAAAAAAAAACGGTCTGCGCAATTTTCAAATTTCCGGCCCCCCTATTGGAAAATCCTGGATCCGCGCCTGGAATGCCCCTACGCGGCGTCAGTTTCCTGGCCAGTGAGTGATCATCTGGCCCTGAAATTTTTTTTGATGCTCGGGAGGATAGCTTCCACTGCCTAACACATCTTTTCGCCCGATCTCAATTATTTAAGCCATTCGTAGCGCCGCCCTTTCCAAGGCATCCTTAGCGAGTTTAATTTTTTCTTTAATTTGATTATTCTGATTATTACAATTCGAGCGAATATTTAAATGGGAATACCTCAACGCGGCGTCAGTTGCCTGGCCAGTGAATGGTCATCTGGCCCTGAAATTTCGTCTCTATGCTCGCGAGGATGCCCCCACAGCCTAAGACTTTTGTTAGCTAGATCTCAATTGATTAAGCCATCCATAGCACCGCCCTTTCCAAGTCATACCGAACAGGTTTTTTTTTTAAATTAATTTGATTATTCTGATTATCACATTTCGATCGAATATATGAGAGGGAATGCCCCTACGCGGCGTCAGTTTCCTGGCCAGTGAATGGTCATTTGGCCTTGAAATTTCGTCTCTATGCTCGGGAGGATGCCCCCACAGTCTAAGACTTTTGTTCGCCAGATCTCATTTGTTTAAGCCATCCATAGCACCGCCCTTTCCAAGTCATACCGAGCAGGTTTCTTTTTTTTAAATGTATTTGATTATTCTGATTTCCCCTTCCCACGCGTAGCGTGGAAGCTTTTAAGTTTCATTAAATCA